>CM076582.1:613228702-613554903 GCA_034641835.2 Pinus albicaulis
ATAACCACAAAGTAACCTCAATTTTATGTTGGAAATGTTGTCATTGATGGCAAAAGAATTGGCAAGGAAGGAGCATTTGAAACTGTAACCATGAAAAGAGGAAAAGAAGAGTGCATAATTGAAGCAGAATTGTCCAGAGACAGAGTAGGAGAAAAAGGCCATCGAATAGAAAAGAATAAGTGAATGTTCTAGTAAATGGTAATTCACCTTGATGGAATCCGTGATAAGTAAGAAATCCATTGAAGGAATTAATGGTTGTGGAGATATGATGGTTTTTCTTGGATAATCAAGAACATGAATATACAGTTAGAAGCAGAACTGTGACAGGATAGAACTTCGAACATGCAATGGAAGGTTGATATATTATAGCAGAATTGAAGACAGAATGACATTGAATTGTCTCGAGTTGATGTTTGTGAGGAAATCCTGTCAGAAGAGAACTACATTTGTTCATTGTTTATTGGAAATCCTGCCGAAGATAGACCAGAGTTAACTAAGTAAGAATGATAGCGTAAACCCAGACTAACCCTTTGTAATCATGAACGGAACCAGAAGGAAAAGAGGTAGAGCATAACAAAAGGAAGTGCGACGGAACCCTACGTGGAAGAGCAGAACCATGACCGAGTGAACAGTGAAGGCGGTTTATGGTTTTCATCGCACCACCTATGCGGAGTGAGCGGTATTTGAGGAGTTGGGAGCGATTCCATAAATCATTCGACACGTGGCAAGGAGGACCCATGCAAAACCACTTGTCAACGTGCGCCATCGCGCGTTATAGTTCGACCCAGGATGCCCAGCGATATTTTTGTGCGCCGTTGATCTAGAGGGAAGCCATCGGATGGTGGTCATGTGAGGAAAATTCACGAAGATTAACCAAAGTACGGCGGGCCATCGCATGTTAACGTTCAGCATAGGAGGTCGAGTGATATGCATATATGCCGTTGATATGGAAGCTTGCTATCTAACAGTGATCGGACGCTGGACTTGCACGAAGTTTACTTATGGTACCATGCACGTATTTGATTGACTATCGAATATATATGTGGGCCCGGGGTCAAAGGTTTATCATAAGGTTAATTGTTTGAAAGCGTTGGATATTTCTCTAAAGTGCGAAGGGTTGCAACTTTAATCCTAAAGTTCAGTTCAAAGTTGTAAATATATTTATTTGTCAATTTCTTCAAATTGATAAATAAATTAAAAAGAAATCAAAGAGGCACATGGGGTAAACTAAAGGAAATACTGTCAAAGGAATACCATTAGCGGTTGAATGGTTTTTACTCATGGTATTAATAAAGGTTAAACTATATAAGGTGAAGAGGATGATAGTACGAAGTGTGCAAATATAAGGGTGGTGAATGAATAAATTTCTCTAAGGAATATCTGCATGGACGAACTCTATTCTTAATTTATAAATCTGAATCTATGATGCACCCATGGATATAATGATCTGACGATGATGAATCTCTAGTTTGATCGACTGATGAAATCATGAAGAACTGGTGCGAGTTTACTGAAGAAAATGAATAAATCCGATGGCCTGCAAGGTATGTTGTGTGGAAACTGGTGGATCCAGTATGAAAATTGATGGAACATGGTCCGCAGTGGTGCTGAGGGTCGAAGCCTTCAGTGAGGGGGTTGTAGCTCCCTTCCAGTGGTAGCTGGTAAATGAGAGAAGGTTGTAGCCTTTCTACAGGTAGGTGCCTGCGTGATGGTATAAGTCTGCGCCAGCATAAATTGTAAGAAGTTTTCTTTATAATAAATATTGAAGACTGAGATAACAACAGTGGTGGTTTTCTCCCAAATTGGGTTTCCAACTTAAAAACTGGTGTTCATATGTGTGACTTATGTTTGATAGTTTGTTCTATTATTTCTCTTCATACTTACTGCCTACTAAACATCTGATGAATGAATGATGCAATGATCTAAGTAAATACATAATAAGATCTCTGGACATACACGTTGGATTTTGTAAAATAGCATATGGTTTTAAGAGAAAGAAAAAGTAAAAAATTTTCATCCCTAAATACTGATTCACCCCCCCTCTCAGTATTTTTTTCCCAACAATTGGTATCAAAGCAGGTCCTTCAAAAAAAGCTTAGCCGCTAGAAGGAAGATCAAGCAAGATGAGAAATCAAGATGGAACAACATCTATCAAGCCTCCGCTTTTTAACGGAAACAATTTAATCTTCTGGAAAACAAGGATGAGATCCTATCTTCAGTCTCTGGGAGCAGATGTATGGGAAATTGTTGAAGGAGGATATCAATATCTAGCTGTAGTACCAACATATTCGACGGAAAGAAAGAATTATGAAACCAATGCAAAGGCGGTCAATGATCTATTGGGAAGTCTAACTGAATCAGAATTTGTCAAAGTCATGCAGCCGAATACAACAAAGGAAATATGGGACAAAATCAGTCTAAGTTATGAAGGTGATGCAAAGGTAAAAAGTGTTAAACTCCAAACTCTCAGAATTCAATATGAGAATCTAAAAATGGATAATGAGGAGAGCATTGCAAATTTCTTTTTACGTCTTGATGATACTGTAAATTGTATGAGAAATCTGGTAGAAACAATAACTGAATCTACTCTAGTTGAGAAAATTTTAAGATCACTAACGGCAAAATTTGAGTCAAAAGTTTCTGCTCTTGAAGAAAAGCAAGATCTTCAAAATCTTACTGTGGTACAACTTCATGGCATACTAACTGCAGATGAAATGAGAAGAGGAGGACCATCTGAAGTCAAAGAAGCAGTCTTTAGAACTTCTACAAAAGGGAAGGAAGTACAAAAAACAGAAGGATCAGGATATATCTCAGAAGAAGATGAGATAAACTTTGTAAAGAAACTTCAACTTGGCACAGGACGGTTCAGAGGTAAGCTTCCTTTCAAATGTTTTTATTGTGGAAGAGTTGGTCATTATGCTGCTAAGTGTCCTCATAAAGAAACACATAAAAAGGGGAAGGAAGTAGCAAGAAGGAATAATAATCATTTTAGCACTAGAAAAAGTTACTATACTCATGAAGACAGTGATGGTGTAGAAATTTTCTGAATAATGATTAATTATCCACCGAGACTATCCTGATCACATAAAATTCGAATTTATATGCAACACATAATCTCTTCCACTCAGATCAACTCATATCATCACACATGTGGAAATAAAATCAAGCGATAACACATCAATTCATCATACACATTAACACAGTATGTATGGGGAAAGCTTATAGCTGAAAACCCCGCAGCTATTGTGTATATTATAATGGAGAAATCATGTAACAAACTCAGTACAATACTCCTCACAAGTACTCAGTACTTTCTCATACAGTTACTCACAATCTAGCTCAGTTTTGAACAAGTTACTGGTTCAAAAATCACCGTCAATTGCCTTGCCTCTATTGCGTGTTTCAATGCTATGGGATGGCCTCTTTATATAGATAAACCACCAGCCTGAACTGCACAATCCTCATAGGCTTACTCCACCTATCTATGTGTTGCAAATAGCAACAATATAGTCACAACTGATAGCTAACTCCACCCTTTCATCTACCTCTTTCACTAGTCTCCACTGAACTGATCATGCACTGTAGTGAACTGATGTGTTCTTGAGTTGAATAATGAGTTAATAATTAATTAATTAAATTATATTTAATTCACTCCACTCATAACTAATTGATTAGCTAGTTAAACTAATCTCAACTAGTTCAACTAAAATAAACAGAACACAACTCCACTAGCTGTCTCATTAACTCCTCCAAACTTCTGCCACTGAAGTCCAACTGAAGTCAACCATGCATGATGCCATCAAACCCTTGGGAACCACGTGATTCCTCTGTCAGATGCATGAGCCACCTCTGCAGCTCGAACTGAAGTGCTCCAAGAGAGTAAACTATTGTTTATAGTCCAAATATTATTAAGGGTAAATAATATTTGACTTCCATATTTTTAGGAGAGGCAGTCTAAAAATAGCCTTCGACCTCTTCGACCTAAAAAATAGAGTCTCATCTATTTTTACCAACATGACCAATGCTCCAAGAATCTCAAACTAGAATCCCCAAACCATGCTCCATATGTCTAAAAATAGACATAGTCTAAAAATAGACTTTGCGCCAGAATTCGCCTGCGGGCCCACTTAGTGAAGGCGACTTCATTTCACTAAGCTCCATCATCTTGCTGCATTTTCAACACTCCCTCTCAGCAAGATATGGATTATTTGCAACCCCTATCCTGCCTCTGTGGAATTCGAACTTGCTCCCGGTGAGCGCCTTCGTCAGGATGTCGGCATCCTGATCCTCCGTGGGAACATATGAAAGCATCATGATTCTCCGTTGAACACAATCTCTGATATGATGGTACCTGATGTCGATGTGTTTGGACCTATCATGAAATACTGGATTAGCCGAGAGTTTAATGCAACTCTGGTTATCACAGTAGATCACCGTAGGCTCCAAATGCAACCTGAACAATCCTGCGAGGATCTTCCTCATCCAAATAGCCTCGCATGCAGCCAAGCTAGCTGCCATGTACTCGGCCTCTGCTGAAATGAGTGCCACGGATCTCTGCTTCCTGTTGTACCAGGAAACTGCTGCCGACCCAATGCTGAAAACTCCTCCAGAAGTGCTCTTCCGGTCCGTTGGACTCCCTGCCCAATCTGCATCAGTGAAGCCAGAAAGCTTCGCTCCATCCTCCTGTCTGTACCATAGACCATATCCTGATGTGCCTCTGATATAGCGCAATACATGCTTGCTCGCCTTCCAAAAGAGCTTGGTAGGCTTAACCATAGCTTGCGAAAGCTGGTTAACTGCATAGCATATATCGGGTCGTGTATTGACCAGATACATAAGCGACCCCACCAACTGTCGATAGACAGTGGCATCCACTACCTCCGCTGAAGTAGCATCCTCCTTCCTCCAACCACCAGGAAGAGGAGTGTCAACAAAGTTGCAGCCTTGCATGTTGAACCTCTCCAGAATCTGCCAGCCATACTTGCCCTGAGAAACAAACAGTCCTCCGTTGCGCTGCCAAATCTCCAATCCCAGAAAATAATGAAGGATGCCCAGGTTCTTCATCTCAAACTCTCGTGCAAGATCCTCCTTGCATGAAAGTATCAACTGCTCATCGCCAGTCAAAATCAGATCATCTACATACAGTACGATGATCAACAGCTTCCCCTCCACCACAATCTAGTACAAGTTTGGATCCGCCTCACTCTTGGAGAATCCAAGCCCGGTGAAGTAGCTGTCTATCCGAGTGTACCAAGCACGAGGTGCTTACTTCAGCCCGTACAGTGCTCTCTTGAGTCGGCACACATGCGACTCACTGCTGAAGATCTCGAAACCTTCAGGCTGCTCTATGTACACCTCCTCCTCAATGACTCCATTGAGGAACGCAGTCTTCACATCCATCCGATGAATGTGCCACCCCATCTGCGCTGAGAGAGCAAGGATCGTCCGTATGGAAGAGTACCTTGCGACAGGTGCAAAGGTCTCCTCATAATCGATCCCCTCGATCCGTGAAAAGCCACGGGCGACAAATCTCGCCTTGTACTTCTCCACACTCCCGTCAACCGCCTGCTTCACTTTGTAGATCCATCGCGAACCCACCACTGATTTCCCCACCGGTCTTGGGACAATCTCCCATGCACTGTTCCTGACGATCAAATCATATTCTTCGATCATGGCATCAACCCATGCGAGTTCCTCCACAGCTTCCTCAAAAGAGGATGGCTTCGTCACGACACATTGACTCACAAGAGCCATGTATCCAGTGTACCGATCCGGTGACTGTCTCTGTCTGTGCTGTGCTGTAGGTGGTCCTACAACCTTCTCTGCATCCCGAGCCAGTCGCTCAGCTTCTGTAGTGCGCATGCGCCCTCCGATGGTTGGCGCTGCCTGGGTGGTTTCTTCCACCTCCTGAACCTCCTCTTGTGGCTGATCCACATCCGGAAGCTCCTCCTTAGGAACTAACAGCTCCTCATCTGCATGCAAGTGTAGCTCCCTCTCAAGCGAACACTGCATGGCTTTCTCCTCCTGAAATTTTATATCCCGTCGCACAACAGTCTTGCGACTGTCTGACAAATATACCCGATAGTTGTGAGGTGTATCAGTGTACCCCACAAATATTCCAACCTCAGTAGTTGGATCCAACTTCCTTCTCGCATCCTTCATCACATGCATGTAAACAGGAGAACCAAAAATCCGCAAATGGGAAATATCAGGCCTCTTGCCAGGATAAGCCTCCTCCGGTGTACTCATGCCAAGAACCTTGTGAGGACAACGGTTCTGCACATACACTGTTGTATTGCATGCCTCAGCCCACAAGTGAAGGGGTAGGCCCTGATCATGCAACATCTCCTGTGTAGCACCCACGATCGTTCTATTCTTCCGCTCAGCCACCCCGTTCTGCTGTGGGTTATGGGGTGCGATGAGCTCTCTCCAAATCCCTTCTGCGCTGCAGAACTCATTGAATTCAGCGGAGATGAATTCACCACCGTTATCACTCCTTAGAGCAATCACCTTCTTCCCCGACTCCTTCTCGACCAGTGCTTTAAACTCACAGAACTTCGCGAATGTATCGCTCTTCTTCTGCATGAAGAAGATCCAGCACTTTCGAGAGAAATCATCAACAAAGATCACATAATACCCGTGCTTTGTTGTCGAAGCAACTGAGAAAGGACCACACACGTCTGTGTGAACTCTCTCAAGGATCGTCGTGGCGCGACTATCCTTCTCGTGAAAGGTGGCTTTCACATACTTCCCTAAAGTACACCCCTTGCACTGATCTGACTGCGCAAGGGTGCCCTTAAGAAGCCCAGTAGAAATCTGCTGCAGAATCTTCAAAGCTCCATGGTGAAGGTGGCCCAATCTCCTGTGCCACAGTTCGCCCTCATCATCCCGGCTCACCACTTCTCCCGCTTTGCATTCCATAGCTGCGCAGCCATCTACCTGCAACTGATAAAGGTTCTTGGTATGAACCCCTATCTTCCAGGTCTCTCCAGTAGTCTTACTGCGCATGAAGGCTTTTCCTTCACTGAAGACCACATCATACCCCTTATCCTCCAACATTGCTACTAAAATCAGGTTCTTCTTCAATCCAGGTACATGCATGACATCCTTCAATACAAAGGTTTTACCAGACTCCCTCTAAAAGGATATGGTACCGATACCAGTCGCACTGTATCTACCATCATCGCCCATCTCGATGTGCACACCCAAATCTTTGTCCTCCAGATCTGAGAACAACTCCCGATCTCCCGTCATATGAAATGACGCACCGCTGTCCAAGAACCATACCGATCCCAGCACACTTGAAACCAAGCATGCAATTAGTGAAAATTCAAGCTCGAACTGTGAAGCCAAAGCTTCTCCATCTGCAGATCTTCCGGCTTGCTTGTTATTCTTCTTCTTTGGACAATTGGTAGCATAATGTCCGTGATCATGGCAATGAAAACACTTCACTTTTGCCATATCCTGCTTCTTCCCCTTTGCACCAGAATGAGAGGTTTTCTTACCCTTCCCCTTTCTTTCTTTGGCCACCAAAGCAAAATTTTCTTCATCAGCTCCGTTTGATGAAGATCCATCTCGAGTAGTCCTCCTTATCTCCTCCTGCATGAGATCTGCCCAAAGGCGCTCCCATCCCGGCAGCTTCTTCCGACCATTGACACTATCTTGATATGAGTGCCAAGCCTTCGGAAGACCAAGGAGAGCCAGGTTGACCATGTCCTCGTCTTCGACAGTCACCCCCACACTTCCCATCTCATCTCTGCACTGAGTGAACTTCGTGAGGTATTTGGCGATATTGTCGCCCTTCTCCATCTTGATGTTCCCGAGCTTATCTTTGAGCGCCAGCTTCCTTTGGTCGCTCTTACTCTGGAATAGATCCGTCAAAGCTTTCCACATTAAATATGGAGTAGCCTTTCCATGCAGGCTGGATACAATATGATCCTTGACGCCCTCCAACAAGATCCTTCGACACTTCGCCATCTTCTTTTGCCATGCATCGACTTCAGCAGGATCAGTGGGATTTTGGACATCCGTATCTACGAACTCCTTCAGACCATTATCTTCTAATACTGCCTCCATGCGATCCTTCCATGCAACATAATTTGAACTTCCTTCAAGAGCATATTCGAGTTGCAAACCGTTGAAAGACATTTTCAACACCGGCACCAAGAAAACAAAACTGCTGCAAAATTTCGAATTCCACCTCAAAGCTCAACCGCTCTAGATCTGTGAGAACAAATTATTTCTAGCACAGAGATTGACTGCAAGGGGCATTTACCAGACCTTTCACTTTCCGAAGAAAGATGAATTCGGAGGCTACCTGGCTCGCATGCAGACTCTGTCTACCGAAATAAGTTTGTAATCACTGTGATGATCAATCTCTGCTTCAATAGCTCCGATACCATGTAGAAATTTGCTGAATAATGATTAATTATCCACCGAGACTATCCTGATCACATACAATTCGAATTTATATGCAACACATAATCTCTTCCACTCATATCATCAAACATGCGGAAATAAAATCAAGCGATAACACATCAAATCATCATACACATTAACACAGTATGTATGGGGAAAGCTTATAGCTGAAAACCCCGCAGCTATTGTGTATATTATAATGGAGAAATCATGTAACAAACTTAGTACAATACTCCTCACAAGTACTCAGTACTTTCTCATACAGTTACTCACAATCTAGCTCAGTTTTGAACAAGTTACTGGTTCAAAACTCACCGCCAATTTCCTTGCCTCTATTGCGTGTTTCAATGCTATGGGACGTTCTCTTTATATAGATAAACCACCAGCCTGAACTTCTCAATCCTCATAGGCTTACTCCACCTATCTATGTGTTGCAAATAGCAACAGTATAGTCACAACTGATAGCTAACTCCACCCTTTCATCTACCTCTTTCACTGGTCTCCACTGAACTGATCATGCACTGTAGTGAACTGATGTGTTCTTGAGTTGAATAATGAGATACTAATTAATGAATTAAATTATATTTAATTCACTCCACTCATAACTAATTTATTAGCTAGTTAAACTAATCTCAACTAGTTCAACTAAAATAAACAGAACACAACTCCACTAGTTGTCTCATTAACTCCTCCAAACTTCTGCCACTGAAGTCCAACTGAAGTCAACCATGCATGAGCTCAATACCCCATAAGAAAAGCGTATTTCCTTCTGGCAGTTGCATGTGCCACATCCGTAGCTCAAAATGAAGTGCTCCAAGAGAGTAAACTGTTGTTTAGAGTCCAAATATTATTAAGGGTAAATAATATTTGACTTCCCTATTTTTAGGAGAGGCAGTCTAAAAATAGACTTCGACCTCTTCGACCTAAAAAATAGATTCTCATCTATTTTTACCAACATGACCAATGCTCCAAGAATCTCAAACTGGAATCCCCGAACCATGCTCCATATGTCTAAAAATAGACATAGTCTAAAAATAGACTTTGCGCCAGAATTCGCCTGCGGGCCCACTTAGTGAAGGCGACTTCATTTCACCAAGCTCCATCATCTTGCTGCATTCTCAACAGATGGGTTATCTGATAGTGAGGAAGAATGTGAACAAGATCTTAGACTTCTCATGGCATTTGAAAAAGAATCTAGAGAAGAAAAGGATACTTTTGTGGATGCTCTAGAAGACAATTATTTTCTTGATGAAAACAATCAACTCAAAATTTTCTTAGAAGAGAGTAAAATAACCATAGAAACTCTAAAAAATCAGCTTGAAGAAAAGGAGAAACAAAATGAGAAATTAGAGTGTGAAGTAGTAAGTCTAAGAAAAGAACTTGAGAAAGTAAAGACTCCGAATCTTAGATTTGCTAAAGGATCTGAAACCTTAGATGAGATAATCAAGGTACAACGTTCTCCCCTTATAAAGACAGGTCTTGGATATATCAGAGAATCTTCTCAAGCTTCAGCACCAACTTATCTAAAAATAGCTACAGCGGGTATACAACATGCTGCCACTCAGCAAGGGAATAAAGAATATTTGCAGGTAAAGCATGATCATCTCAATTTAAAGAACACTAACAGGAGTACCTTTCAAAGAAACACCAATCAACAGGTAAATTCAAGTAGGAGATTTTATGTTCGCAGAAATTTCTTCTTCAATGGACAATGTTTCTCATGTCACAATTTTGGTCATAAAGCTGTTCAATGTGTAGCATATAAAACCATCATGACAAGAGAAGCAAGAAAGAAAAGGATTGATATTGAAACAAATAATAATACCTATAACAAATTTTCTCCTCTTCAAAATGAAGTTGAATGTGCTTATTGCAATAACTTTGGCCATGAAGAATCTGAATGCAGGAGCAAAGTTAATCCAAAAGAACATGTTCCCTCAAGCTCCAAAGTATGGAAAAAGAAGGAATTACAGGTTGAAAATTGTGGCATAGCGTTATTTTCAGAAGATGAAGAAAATCAATGGTACATTGATAGTGGATGCTCAAGACACATGACAGGTGACAAAAACAAACTTCTTGCATATAGTGCTCTAGAAAAGGAAAATAATGTTACATTTGGAAATGATACTCCTGTGGTCATTAAGGGAAAAGGGTATGTTTTCTTAAAAGAAAAGGTGGAAGCTAATGAAGTCATGCATGTGGATGGATTAAAGCATAACTTGTTAAGTGTAAGTGTTTCGGGGAAAATCACCCTAGAGGTTTGTTGGGTTTAAACCTCCACAGAGCAGGGCATGCTACTTAAGAAGGACTCACACAACCATACATGTTCATGAAAAAGTAAATAGAGTAGATCGAGGAAGTTACCCGTAGGTCCTACGGTTGAAGCAGATTCCGCGGGGTCCAAACCCCCAGCAACCCTTCTTCCTCCTTAACCTGAAAGACAAGAAGAAACAAGCATGAAGAACTAGTTGTATAGCATATATCTACTCTAAATGTTAGTGAAATCCATATGAAACATTAGATAAACTATAATGAATGCTTAAATAACAATATTCTCATATATGTAGGCAGACACTAACACGTATATTTCGAGAACAAGATGGTACTTCTGTATTATAAATAGCATGTACAGAAATAACGAGTGGAGAGATCACCTGAATCCTTCCATGATCTTCGAGCAGACCGTCGTCCTGATCCGTCCCACCCTTGCCTCGCTAAGATTCCTTCCAAACTAGTGCATACGATATGACATATAAAGAGATGAGCATCTCTAGGAAACAAAGGTTTCCTGTAATGAACTGGGAAGTGCAGGAGGCACGGGAATTCAGACTTGGATAGGGAATACCAACAGAGTATAATATCAATAATTTCTCTCTCTTCCTTAGGCCATGCACATGAGGGGCTTTTATACTCCCTCAAAGTAGTTTCAACTGTTGGAAACAGTTGGCCACGTGCTGGGGTGGTTGAACTACTAGAGTAACCATCAACCCAGCCCGAAAATAAGGATTTTTTATATATTTTTTAATGATTTTAATGGCATACGCAGGAAAGTACATGTGGACTCGCATATACACGCGGAAAAGTCTGGGCATAACCGCGTATGGGGAATTTAACACTGTTTTTTAGTGAATTTTGTCCAAGTCTATAGGAATGGGTGCCCAAAGCCATAAAAGCAATCATGAATCATATGAAGGTGAGAAATGATGCTATAATAGATGCCCCCTAATATATGAGTTCAGAAGGGGTACATGATGGCCGAAATGTATTATGCACATAGAAAGAACTTCGCAAGGACAAGAGAGGACTTCACCAGATTTCAGCCTGCCAAAAACCAATGAAAGAAAGCAAAGAGTCAACTCATGCTGAGGCAGGCATACCCATGCTCAGTCAAAAATACATCATATAGAAAGTACTGAATAGATCCAACATGTATACAAGTATGACTGAACTGAAAGTACATAATGAATCATCTGAGCATGGCCCGGAAGTATAAGTATGAATCAATGTCTAAGTATCACATATAAAAAGCTGATCAAAGATGCTGCAACTGGATGTCTGATCAAACAAGTAACTGAATCTCCAAGTACCAAATCATAAGAGGTGGAACAAACGGTACTATCACGCAACTCAGGAGCCAACATATAGGATGCTGCTGTACTGAACTGCAACATATAAGGGTGGATGGCATCACTGGCAGAAACTGAATGGACTATCAAAAGTGAACCGAGAAATGCTGATGCAACCCGAGGTCTTCACCGATCACTATGGCACAATTCTACACAATGGGAATAAATGAGCTGAAGTCGACCATGTGAGAAATCGTTGGATTACCGGTCAATGATGTATATCGTTAACCAATGCGAGACAACCCACCGATAATGATAATGAGTGTCAAGGTGCCCCAGTACAATCTGACAAGTGCGAATGAATGAGTTGAAGTCGAACACTTGAAAGAATCTACTAATGAGGAGGCAATGATGAATCCCCACCGTCGATAGCGAAGAGTCTGCCACTGATGACTGCAAACCCTAAGGTACTGACAAAAAGACTCTAGACCTTATTCCCAGAGCAATGAGTCGGAGTTGATGGGAAAAGATCTGCTGGAAGGAAGGCATTAAGGCATCCCACATCAGTCCAGCGCGAGTGTAACCCGCAGGCCAAGATTTGGAAGGAATCGAACGAAGTAGAGTGATGAAACCAAAACCGAAGTACGTTTCCGACGTGCACAAGATGAAGCTAGCGCACGGAAGAAACCCTCTGAACCAACCAATAATGAAAGCTGACACAAGGCGAGAAATCCACCGATAGGGTCAAATGGAAATCAAGGTACTGCACGAATCCCAAGTGTGATAATGTGTGCTGACGTCGAACACAGGGGAAACCACTCAGTCAAAGACCCATGATGATGATCAAATGCCGAGCACGAGGTCACCTATCAATGATGGAAATAGGCCCAAGGTGCGGCTCTAGGTTTGCTCTCAGAGCAATGTGTCGTAGTCGATAAGAGACAAACCCGCCGGCAAGAAGTCAATGGGGACCTTCTCAAACCAACACGAGCAGAAGACCAAAACATCTGATGTGATAGAACATGATACTGACAAGACCGGGAAGGCCGACTGAATAATGAGTCAAGAGACACCGTAGAATGGCCGACTCAGGCTAGACTTCCCTTGAACAAAAGCACGACTCTGTGATGACCATGGCAGTAAAAGGTGACACTGTATAAGTCTGTCTTGCAGGAGGCAAAACAAACTCTCCATATGATTGGAAGAGATAACCAACCGGGGGAGAACTGACAAGTGAAACATGGTAAAGGCTGAACCTAGGTCAAACTAGAACCATCCCAAATGAAGGAAATATATATAAGTATATGTGCTTTGTTCAAGGGTGACAAACTGACTCTGTACTGCCATCAAAATAACGAAGATACATCCCGTTCCCGCTCTTTTTGTTATATTTTATTTTTTTGTCTTTTTCATATAATAAGCCTGAAAAAGAATAAAAGAATGCTATGGTACAATGGATAGAATGAGTATCAAGAAACAGATGCACTAGTTCCTGGGATTGGAACGATCCTATGCTCAATGCAAGGTGGCGGAAACTGGTAAGCGATACTCAGAGGAATGTTCCATCCATGGGTAAAAGGGTGTCAAGTCGCGATAGCTAAAGTGTATGCAATGGTTAACTTGTACAGATAGACAAGGTCAAAAGTTGGCTTAAACATCAAGTCCAAATGAAGCCGGCTAAAGGCCAGGATAAACAAGTAGCCAATATGCAATGCAGTAATACAACTCGACAACACTAGGGAGCCTCTAGGGTAATAGCCAGAAAAATGATAGTGAGGAAGAAGAATAATGAAGCTTCAACACATAAGTCATGGCGGGACTAAAGAGGACTCCCGAGCCTACATAAAACGCAGCATGGGCAACAAGTGATAGCGAGGAACTAACTAGGAAGCCCATGTAAAGGAAGGCTCTACCACCAAGTCATGATTAGATAATCGGCGAGTGAAATGGGTGTAATAGTCATGACCTGATGGGATCGACCCTATGGCAAGTGATCAGTATGAAGGCTAGTATGCAGGATGCAACGGAAAGTAATTTCCCTAACCTATATGCCAGTGAAGATCATATACCTACCGTGACGAGTCGGTAATCATGGATCAAAAACGGGAAAAATCTCAAATTCGTCAAAATGTACCTGAAAACATACCAAACTGGGCACTTCCAAGCATCCGGGTTATGCAGCTTAAGATAGATCGAAAAAATAAACATAACAAATTTTTGCAAAAATTTTCAACTTTTTAGGCATAAATAGGCAAATTACCTCATATTTGGTTCATTATTACATTGCTGATCTGGAAAAAAGTGCTCTCGAGCAAAAAACTTCTTTCGTCAAATCAGGAACAACCAACCGTCGAATCGCACCGAATTTGTCAGGTAGGCTCCTCAATCATCCTTGCAAATCATTTTGTCCATTTAGAAATTAAAATTTAGTGATTTTCACCATTAAAACCCTTGCTAGAAAACACGGACTTGCACATACGCGGGTTTGTAATGGTGAAGTCACGTATACACGCGACTGTGCATAGAAAAAGTCGCGTATGCGCAGGCCCGAATCAAAAAATGCATGGCTAATGCAGGATTTATTGAATTTTGACAGGATGAAAATCTCATGGAGAGAGCGCGAACACAGTGCAATTGATCAAGAGTTCATGCAAGATCGAGCATCGCAAAATATTCTTCGGAATTGCGGATTGTTCAAATTTTTCAAAATGCCAAATATGAAAAGCAATGTTCGGCTGCTAGAAATGCTCGTCAATTACTGGGAATCGGAAGAGGACTGCTTTATGATAGATCAGATGCCAGTACGCATTGAAGTGGAAGACATATATTTCATCCCTGGACTCTCCCGGAGGGGGGAACTAGTAGACTTGCACGGGAAGCCCCTGGGAGGGCTAACCGTGGAAGCTTATGTCCAGGTGTATTGCGTAGAGGGTTCCAAGAAAGTTGGAACTCAGATTGCGATTAAAGATTTAAGGGATTTGCACATGAAAATCCTCCTTTTCACCATTGCCAGAGTGGCAGGATCTGCCTCTCTACATCAGGCGTCCAGGACGCAAATGAGCATAACAGTGGAATGCTTGACTCATGTGTATGATTGGTGCACAACCCTTTTACTGAACATGAAGCAACAATTGACCTCAATCCGCCAAGCAAAGACCAAACACTTTGGATACGGTACTATTTTGATGACATTCTTCTTTGAGAAGATACCAGCATTGAGACCCAGAGTTATCTCTACCATCAGCAGCCCGAGAGACCCAAGAATTGCCCGTTGGGCAGACATGATGAAGAGATTAGGGGGAAGTGAAGTTCCCCGGACCACTTGGGATGATGAGTTCTTCCTTTGGTGGGGAGAACAAATCATCACTGTGGACGACTATCCCTATGCCGGGATGGAATTTCGTGGAGATCTAGATCTTGTTCTTCCACCAGGCACAGCATGGGGCACAGTCGGTAAGTTTGCAAAAATTTTTGACTTACATAATTTTTTTTTTTTTCTAGATTGTATGAAAAAATGAAAATAAACATGTTTTTGATTGGATTCATAATGACTGACAATGTAAACATGATCATGATACAGATATTGGACCAGTTCGACCTGAGGGTTTCCCGGGCCACAAGCGTCGCAGGGGCGAAGCAGATACAGTGGATTCAGACAGGACCCTCCAGGCTGTGCAGAGGAACTTGGAGGGATTAACCCGCCAAATACCTATGGCTGCCGTGGAAGACCTGCCGGAAGCCATCCAGAGACCGGTGGTAGGAGTGCCCCGAGACTGGGTATGATTATTCCGCCGAGTTGCCACCGCGGTCACGTTCTATAGGAACATGACTTCTGGGCAGGGACCTCAGGAGTAGACAGATATTATGTATTAGATGACTGTATATTCTTTTTTGAGACTGAACATGATCGGGCATAAGCCCAAGTTTTGTATGACCTTATGGATCCAAATTTTGTAAAATTTTTGAACACTCTGATGATATATATACAGCGATATTTGATGTGATGTGATAAATGTATCAAATGTATGATGTTTTTGATGATTAAATTTTATTGTATGGAATGATTAATATGCCAATCAATTGCTTGATTAGCTAATGAGTCTGTTAACCAATTTTCAGCTCGAGGAATATGAATGAAAGTTAAAAATTGAAATGATATTTGTAACAAACGTACCCTCAAGAACAACCGTAATAAAAATGGGTCACGAACCCGATAAGTATTGTTCAACTGTGACACCACCAGCTGAGAGTCCAAGAAAACTACCAACGAATCAACACCCAAAGATATTGCCTCCGAGAGTAGATAAACAACTGTAGTGTATTCTGCTATATTATTTGAAGCAGGACCAATGCAGACCCCTCTTGATACTAACAGCTGTCCGGAAGGATAATGAAGCACCCAAGCCGCGGAAGCTAAGTTCCGGGTGTGTCTACTAGCACCAACGGCGAAACCAAAATGACTCATGACATCCAAGACAACCTGCCAAAGCAGATCAAAAACATCACCAACTAATCAAAGATCGAAAATCAACCAGATATGTACAAAACAAAACTACTATATACAAAAGCCACATGCCAGGCCAAAGCCTAGGCATAATATTTCTTCAAATAGAGCCCATTTCGGGGCTCCGGCAACTCGTTCCCTTCAAAATCAACCAAGGTATACGCTCCTTTCTTAAGGACTTTTTTAACGATGAAGGGGCCATACCACATAGACTTAAAATTTCCTACCCCCAGGGCATATTTTTCTTGGGCATAGACCAAAACAAGGTCACCTTCCGAAAAAACCCTGGGTTTGACCGCCTTATCGTACTGAACTTTAACTCAGTTTTTATGCGCTTCATTCATCGTGGCGGCATCCCGACGCTGCTCATCGAGATGTTCCAAATGAAGGAGCTGTTCTTCAAGACTAGAAGTGTCAGGAAGAATTTCAACAACTAACTTGAGAGAAGGAATCTCGCATTCAATAGGAAATACGGATTCCACCCCGTGCACTAGCTGAAACGGAGTAAAGCCAGTTGCAGTTTTCACTAACGTCCTGTATGCCCAAAGTGCAGGATATAGCATAATATGCCAGTTGGATCTAGCTTTATCAATTGTTCTTTGAAGAATTGTCTTCAAGGATTTATTCATGGCTTCCACTTTCCCATTGGCTTGAGGATAATACGGAGATGAATGCTCCTGCCGGAAACCCAATTTGAGAGCCAACTCAGCCATCATACTATTCTGAAAATGACTGCCATGATCAGTGACAATCTCTCTAGGAATACCAAAATGAGCGATAACCTAGTTGAAAAGGAAAAGAGCTGCAGTCTCACCATCATTCCCAAAAGTAGGCATAGACTCGACCCACTCCGTAAAGTAGTCTACTGCTACAATAATGTACTTGTGACCTTTAGCCGAAGGCGGGTTACAAGTAGTATAATCAATACTTTGTAAAGGGACCGACAGTAATGACTGGAAAAAGCGGAGCTGGATGAGCACACATTTTTCGAGTATAGACTTGACACGGATGACACTTTTTGACCGATTCGATACAATCCTTGAAAATCGAGGGCCAAAATTACCCAGCACGCAAGATTTTTTGGGCTGTAGCAAGCCCAGATAAATGACCCCCACAAGCTCCACTGTGGGAATCATTCAGCACAGCCTCATCTTCTTCGAGAGTTAAGCAGCGTCTCAGGATTGAATCAACCCCTCGACGGTATAAAGCATCACCAATAATCAAATAATTCTTGGCCAAGTGACGCAACTTACGACGCTCATCTTTCAAAAAAGTAGAGGGAAACTTCGCAGTCTGGAGATACACAATGATATCTCCGTACCAAGAATCCTGTGAAGAGATAAGAAACAAATGTTCATCCGGAAAGGATTCATCATAGATCATCTCTTCCCCACAGGGCAACTCGGAGATCAATTCCGCGAAAACCAATGATTTCTTGGACTTGGCAGACATAAAATCAAGATCAAATTCCTGTAAAATCACAATCCATCTATTATATTTTACCCCAATGACTCGCCTACTGAGGACAAACTGAAATGGATTGGCAGCTGCCAAAACATAAGTTTTGCGAAGAATAATGTAATGCCGAAGTCACTGCACAGCATGAACTGCTGCTAAAGCTAACTTTTCTATCGGAGTGTACTGGAGTTCAGGTCCTACCTAACCTCGACTAAGGTAGTAAATAACATGCTCTGCAAGAGCATCATCCTCCTGAACCAGAACCATACCAATAGGAGATTCTGCTGCTTCCAGATACAAAAGAAAATCCCTGCTATAATCAGGTGGACTCAATAAAAGAGCAGAGGTCAATGCTTTTTTCAAAGCATCGAACGAGCGTTGAGCGAAGTCATCCCAAAGAAATGGAACTCCCTTCTTCAACAATCTCATAAATCCCTTAGTAACTTCAACATAATTTACGATAAATCTCTGAAGAAAATTAGACTTTCCTTGTAGACTTTGAAGCTTATGGATAGAGGACGGGGGAGGAAACCGAAGTATTGCCTCAACCTTGAAGGGATCTACCCTAATCCCTTCCTTGGACACAATGAATCCCAATAACCGACCGGATGTAACCGCGAAAACGCACTTGTTCAGATTCAATCTAATCTTATAGAACCGACATCGTTCAAATATTTGCCGGAGGTGAGCAGGATGATCCATCCTCTTTCGATAATGAGCAGCTAAATCATCCAAATACGCCTCGATAATCTTTTTGATGTCGTGGAAGGCATATGACATGGCCCGCTGAAAGGTAGCCCCAGCATTTTTAAGACCAAAAGGCATCTTCTTGTATGCAAATGTACCCCAGGGACAAATAAAGGCAGTCTTATGCTGATCTTTAGGACGGATAGTAATCTGATTATATCTGGAGAAACCGTCCATGAAGGAGAAAATCTCATTACTGGCACACTCGTCAATGATCTGATTGATAAATGGTGTGGGGTAATTATCCTTAGGAAATGCTTTATTTAGGTCTCTGAAATCGATGCAAACTCGAATCGTTCCTTGCTTTTTATCTACAGGAATGGGATTTGAAACCCATTCAGTCAAAGGAACAGGGAAAATGAATCTCGCCTTAAGCAGCTTCTCAACTTCAGCTTTGATAGCTGCTTCCTTCCTAGGATTGACCGGACGAAGTTTTTGCCTCACCGGCTTAGCGTTTTCATACATCTTGATCTCATGCTGGACAATAGATGGGTCTATACCAGGCATTTCCTCATAAGACCAAGTGAATACATCCCTATACTCTTTAAAGAGCTCGGTGTAAATTTGAACCTCTTCACAGGAACATTCAGCTCCGATGAAGACATTCTCGATAATATTGGGATCCCTGGAAATGTTCACTGGGATAGTAGGAGAAATCACAGCCATGTTCCCTTCAGCATAAACCTGTGTTGGTGCTAAAGGGTTCAAGACTGGGTGAACAGGACCAGGAGACTGAGGACTTGGAAAGCTTGTTTCAACTTCGCTCAAGTCAGGTAAAAAGTAAGACTGATGATGCAAGTCATCCCATGGTCTATCTATACCAGTCCTGGCTTCCAGGATGACCTCTTCAGATGGAAGAGTGGTATCAAGGCAATCCTGGGCAAAAGAAGAACTTAGTGTCCAAGCCGGAGCCACATCTCCATCCAACTCTTCCAGTGATAGAGGAGCTGGGATGGATTCTGCAGAGTCAACAATAGACTGATAAGCAATCTCAGCTGTAGAAATAGGAAATGCCATTCCACCCACTTGACCTTCCGCTAATGTGGCAGTAGGGGAGGGTAAGGTCCAAGGGTCCGAAAAATAATGAGTTTTGAAGAACTCTCTTTGAAGAGGAGCCTTGGAGGATGAAATTGCATTAATATGAACCGTAGGAGGAGGAATATCGAAAGTACCCATCAAGGAAGAATACATTCCAACTCCTAAATTCTCAACAAGCGCCTTAGAATTATCCAACTTAGGAATAGATGAGTCAGTAGACGCATTCGGGTCTACAGGAGGACAGTCCAGTTGATCCACTGTAACGATCCTCCCTTCGTGAGGGAAACATATAATGCGAAATAATGAGGATGCAATAGCATCCATCTCATAAATCTAGTTTCTCCCCAACAGAAGGTTGTAGTCCAAGCTTGCATCCACTATCTCAACCTCTATATTGATAGTTTTTCCCCCAACACAGATGGGCAAAGCTGGGACAATACCATGGGGTTTGTGAGAATGACCATCGAACGTAGTCAGAAGAGTGGTAGACGGAACAGCTTTGGGAGATCCAATTGTCTTCCAACATGCGAGAGACATCACGCACGTGGAAGCACCCTCATCAACAACCGTTCAAAAGATATTACACTTCCGGTATGATGATTTAATATGAAAAGCCATGTGATGAGGAAGTCTCTTCTTAAAATTAGACATATCAAAAGTAATCAGAAGAGAATTTTTCGGATCAATAGCCCCAATGGCAGTGAGCAAAGCACTGCACTGAGCCGGACAAGACTGGAGTACCTCTAAAGCCGACATAGCACAAGGACTCTGCGCCAGATCTTCTACAATCGAGTAGTTCTGGGCAGCCCTCGCATTTGGATTAATCGTTGATCGCTTAGAAGATGCTTTGGGCATCCGAGGCATAGACTCAATAGTAGGCTTCGTAATGTGAAGCGGCTCAGTAGCATCAGGAACTTCCTTAGCTTTCGAAGACTCTTCTCCGCCATAATCACGGGATCTCGTAGCGATATCCGCATGAGCACTCATCATGAAAATGTTCGATGGAATTTCCCCTTCCTGGGTGCCCCCAGAGGAAGCCCCAGGATTTTGGTTCGCGCCAACAACTAATTGTTGCCCTTGGGGAAAAGGGTTCGTTAACACAGCCTGGGAACTAGAAGAACCCTGCTGGGCTAACAAGCGCTGCGCATCCTGAATTTTAGGGCAAAGGTGTGTAAGATGGTCTCCAGCACATAGCTTGCATGGAAACTTCACTTTCCTTTTCTCCTTTGGACCCTCACCAACATGCTCGTTGGTTTTATTTGCATTACCCTTCCCGTTCTTGCCCTTTTTCTTATTATTTCGTCCCTTCTTTTTCCCTTCGGATTGTTTATTTCCTTTGGGATTAGAAGCTTGGACAAAATTTATGGACAACGACTAGGAAGGTGATGACTCAGCAGGCACATCTTGACCAAAAGGAGCAGATTGCAAAGACAACTGCTACAGTTGAGTAAGCAGGTTGGCTGCACCACTATTGATCGATCCAATCAGTCCGTCTCCATGAGGACCGGGCTTAGTTTTAGATAAATCTAGTTTGGAGCGAGGAGCATTAGGCAAATACTTGTGAAGGACCCCAGACTAAGAATAGATCAACTCAAGCTGCTGGGCCCTAAAAATGGCCTACTCCTCGGAAAATACCCTGGAGAGGGATAAATCTTTCGAAATATCTGACTACAGGGATTTGAGAAACCATTCCAAAAGGAATTCACCTGGAATATGAGCTTTAATCAGCCTCTTCCTTCTCCTCCATTCCTGAATGTGATCAGAAATGTGGGTTGCATCGTCCTGCTTGAAATTAGCTAGGAGTTCAGTCCCAGTGTCATACCGGACAGGCAACTGAAAATGGTTCAGAAATGTAACAGCCAGTTCTCCAAATGTAGCAAAACTGCCCCCAGTTAGCTCAATATACCATTTGGTAGTGTTTCCAGTTAGGGTGCGTTGAAATAATCTCAACCTAATCGAGTCATCGATCAGGGAGTTCGAAGAACACCATAAATGGAAAGTGGTAATGTGGTCAGCCGGATCTTCTCCATTCTTACCTTCAAACTTTGGAATGTCTAAAGGAAGTTTGGTGGGAACCGGAGGCCACCCCGGACTATAACGAATCGGATCATTAGTCAACTTAGACAGATTTGGCAAGTTTAACGTTGCCAGAAAAGGTAAGCGAGGTGGAGCCTGAGGATTCCATCCTTGATGGGATGGATTCCCAACATTCTGAAAAGAATACCCTGGATTTGATGAGGCACCAGGTTGCCAAAAAGGACTCATAAAAAAAAGAGAAGAACCTCCTCCCAACGCAGAGTGACCAAAGCCCAGACCAGTTCCGCCCGCTGAAGTATGAAATGAAGAGGAAAGCCCCTGATAGGGGTTCCATGCATTAGAAAGAGGAGAAAAGATATGATAAGCACTCGACGAAGGGAAAGAAGTATTCCCTTGGTGACCAGCGTAAAACTGATTCCTTGCCCCCGCTGTAGTGAACACAGGGTTCCACCCTGTAAAAGTAGTCGAACTTTGCCCCCCAGACCAAGGGTTGAAACTCTGGGTCTGAGAAGTAAACGGAAAGGACCCTAAAGAAGGATTTGAACTAGGAATGTGTCCAGTTCCGAAGGGGAACCCTTGAAAAGAAGCTGATCCACTCGCCATGGAAGACATGGGTGTAGACCCAGCTGCAGCAGCGGAAAAGGAAAAACAAGGAATCCCACTAGTGGGCATTCCAAAACAGAAGGGACCAGATTGAGAAGCATGTGCTTGGGTGAAACTAGAGCCAAACACAACAGGGCTAGAGGCAATCGAAGATAAAGCAATAGTGCCCCTTCCTTCAACAGAAGCAGGAGTTTGAATGCTTGCAGCACTCACAGCAGAAGCCGCGTTCCCAGTCGTGGCCATCGAAAGGTATGAATGATACTAAAATCTCTCCTGGCCTCGACTCAGTCCCTTTGATGTCACAAGAACTGATAATCAGGAGGAAGAGGAGATGGACCCATTTGTGAGGTTCATGTACTTTTCAATTTGAAAATCTTCTTCCCGAGAAATAAAACTTGCGAGGTGAGCGGAACGTCCTCTCAACCGACACCGTAATCGCCTATGGAAACCTTCGCACCCTCGTGGAGGATCTCTCCACCAAGGCCGTACGCCGCTGTGCGGTGGCACCCACCGCAATCACTCCTACGCCTTCTCGAAGAAGGCTCTAGACTCTTGGGAGATAACCCCCGGATTCTCCTCGAACGTCGAGGCGCTTGATCAGCCACTTTTATAGATTTTATAAATTAGACTCAAAAAAGTGAAAAGCTAGGCAAGCTAGGAGCAAAGAGCACTCACTAAAAATAAAAATCCCTGAGATACAGTCAAGAAAACAGCCTCCAAGTATTTTCGCTCCGGGTGATGAGGACCGGACACCAAAATATAGGAAAGCGAAATATAGGACCTTCCGAAAGCAGTCTGGGATGATTAGGGCCCAGAACAACTAGCGAAGGTATCAGAAACAGTTACGCCGACCTCTTAATGACAACCTTTGCCGGCTCAAGCACCCAAGCTTCGCAAGGGCACCCCCCAGAAGTACTGCTGAAAGTGATGCGACGTCTGCCTCAGGTACCACGGGTATTCCCCCCCGCAGTCACCTGTGTGGAACCTAGGATTGGCAACTATGGGCACCAATCCGTGTCAGAAGCAGGGCGGAACGGTCTTGAGTTCAGATTCAGGTAATCAAAGAGGGGGTATCCCTCTTCTCAGCCTTCACTTCCCCTCGCGCTTGACTCTCTGGAGGAGAGCTTTCCCAGTCCACCTAACGGAGTTGGATTTCGCTCAATTAATCAACTTTTATGTTTTGTTTGAGCGGCCTTGGAGAGTTAACTCTCCACTCACCTAATCCAAGGCCCTACAACCTAGCTAGTTGGTGTATGACACTTAGAAAACTTGCTAGTTGATTTTAAATTATATTGCTTATTTTAATGGGTTGTTATGTTAAGTCACAGGGATGCGGAAATGAAACTTATGATGTTTTGACGCAGAAAGAAATTAATAAAAACCAAACTGCATGCAAATGCAGTTCTTGTCTTTCGATGAAAATAAACTTCTACACGGGTTCTACAAGATTAAAAATTGTATTTTTTCTTTTCAGATAGCAAACTCACACTCAAAAAAACTATGAAGATGACTAAATGCTTAAGTGCACCTAATGCAAATCACTACAAGCATGCAAATCCTAAGATGCAAAATCTCCTAAAGCAGAGTGAAATTTCCCAAAAGTCCTTCAGTTTTATCTCTTTTTTGGTTGTCCAGAAAGCTAGTTCCCAAAATCAAGAACTCTTAATATGAAGACACCAAAAACGCTTAACAACAAGAGGAAGAAATCAATGACAACTCCTTTCCAAAATCAAGCCAAAATCTAAAGGCAAGAAACCTCAACAAAGCTTCAAAAGACACAAAGAAACGAAAACAAAAATGCAAAAACAAAAGCAAACAACAAAGCAAAATGTTTTTTGAGCTTTTGAGTTTTATAAAAGAGTTCGAAAAGACCAAGTAAAACTATAAAATTCCAAGCCAAACAATACTGACTTTCAAGAAAAAACTTCAAAAATGCTCCAAATCTTATAGGGCTAACTAGTAGCAAGATCAATATGAGCAAAAGAAGACAAGAAAACTCAGCCACTCAGCCTAGAAGAATAGTGCAACCTTGCCGCAAACAAAAACTCCAAAGAACCAAGAAAGACTCTTCAAAAGCTGCAACAAGACCTAGCCAACTGAACTCAAGAAAACCAATCAAGAAATGGGCAAAAATCGTAGTGCCAAGCAAAACACAAAGATAGGAAAGAGTGAATGAGCAGGAGCTCTCTGTTCTGATGAAGCAGAACAGCCAAGAATGCCCAGAAGGAGATCTTGGTACTCAAACCAGAAGTGCCAGCACAAGAAACAACACTTTGCCAAAAAGACTAGTTTTCAATCAAACGAAAGAGAGAAAAGACCAAAGACCACTTTCTTCACAATCCAGAGGGTACAAAGACACTGCAGGAATAGGTCTCCACAGATAGAAAGGACTAAAAAGCCAAAGAATCCAAAATTTCAAAATCTGCCTAGGTATACGCTACTTCACAGTTTAGCAACAAGCGTGCATACGCGACTGTGCTAAAGGAAACACGCGTATACGCGAGTCCCTTTAGACAAACTTGCATGTATACGCGACTGTGTGCAGAAAAAAGTGCGTATATAAAGGAAAATAGTGAAAAACAAAAAGGATCAAGCCTGGATAAGAAACCAGGACTTCAATCTGACTGAGAAAGAGTAAACTGGACTGCAAATGAAAGTTAAAACTGTTGGAAACCTATCAAATAGCTGAAACCACCCAATAGGGGAATCACAAGAATGCGATCCCCAGCGGAGTCGCCAGTTCTGTTTCGTGGAGAATCACCCTAGAGGTTTGTTGGGTTTAAACCTCCACAGAGCAGGGCATGCTACTTAAGAAGGACTCACACAACCATACATGTTCATGAAAAACTAAATAGAGTAGATCGAGGAAGTTACCCGTAGGTCCTACGGTTGAAGCAGATCCCGCGGGGTCCAAACCCCCAGCAACCCTTCTTCCTTCTTAACCTGAAAGACAAGAAGAAAAAAGCATGAAGAACTGGTTGTACAACATATATCTACTCTAAATGTTAGTGAAATCCATATGAAACATTAGATAAACCATAACAAATGCTTAAATAATAATATTCTCATGTATGCAAGAAGACACTAACACGTATATTTCGGGAACAAGATGGTACTTCTGTATTATAAATAGCATGTACAGAAATGACAAGTGAAGAGATCACCTGAATCCTTCCACGATCTTCAAGCAGACCGTCATCCGGATCCGTCCCACCCTTGCCTCGCTAAGATTCCTTCCGAACTGGTGCATACGAGATGACATATAAAGAGATGAGCATCTCCAGGAAACAAAGGTTTCCTGTAATGAACTGGGAAGTGCAGGAGGCACGGGAATTCAGACTTGGATAGGGAATACCAACAGAGTATAATATCAATAAATTCTCTCTCCCTTAGGCCATGCACATGAGGGGCTTTTATACTCCCTCCAAGTAGTTTCAACAGTTGGAAACAGTTGGCCACGTGCTGGGGTGGTTGAACTACCAGAGTAACCATCAACCCAGCCCGAAAATAGGGATTTTTTATATATATTTTTAATGATTTTAATGGCATACGCGGGAAAGTACATGTGGACTCGCGTATACACGCGGAAAAGTCTGGGCATAACCACGTATGGGGAATTTAACACTGTTTTTTAGTGAATTTTGTCCAAGTCTGTAGGAATGGGTGCCCAAAGCCATAAAAGAAATCATGAATCATATGAAGGTGAGAAATGATGCTATAACACTCCTCCGATTCCGATCCCAATTGACCTACGAGCCCGCCACATAATATCTCCGCCCGTTCATTATAAATAGACCTTTCCCCTTTGTTGAATTAAATTTTTTTTCAAACTTATTTTACAAAGGGCCTTTCTCTTCTCACGTCAAAAATGTTATATTGTGTTATGTTCCGCCCCACCCTCCGATCCCCGATTGCGATCACTGTGTGTATTAAAATATATTGCAGACATGCATTTCAAAGGTTTTGTTATATATCACATTCCTTCCTCACCTTTCGATTGTGATTACAACATCGGACTTCCCCCCAATCACATCGGAAGTTCTTCGCTCCATTGTATATTGTATTCCCTCTGCATTTTATTCCGATTGCGATTGCGATGCAGGTCCCGCCTCCTTTCCTCCGCTCCTATACATTTAAAAATTATTTTTTCCCTTCACAAAGCATATAATTTCATTTTAGTTTTATTTTGAACAACATTTTATTTAAAGAAGTCAGTTTTCTCCAAACAAATAAAGGAAAGCAAAGCGACAGTGAAAAGGCCGAGAGCTAAAATAAGCAAATATTGTTACAACAGCAGCAAAGTAGGAAATCTGCTTTCGGATTGCCTATTTTTCCTTCATACAGCATAACAGCAAAATCTCCAAGAGGTCAAATGTAATGCTATCCCTTATTTTTAGGGGCAGATTATTGTATTTCTTTCCTATGATTGTACTTCAGTTTTTGAGCTGTCATAACAACTCCCTTTTTCTGTGGATCCATGTTCCCACATTGCAGCTTATTTATTGTAATTGTAAATCATAGGTCTGAGTTCTATAATTCAGCAGTAGGGGAACAGTGTGGAAGAACACTTTTCGCTCCATTGCACAGTTTGATAGGGATTAATAAGAGATGCAGCTCTGATTTGTGGGATCCATGTGGTATGAGATTTAGCATTTTTCTCTCTCCTTTGTTTCATATGTAAATTTCTATGTGTTCCATTCATCCATAAACATTTCTTTTCAATGCTTTCAAGATAGAAATGTAGGATCCATTTTTTATGCCCTACCTTGGGAAAACATTCATATTTTGTGTTTTTTCTTCTGTTTCAAAAGGATCCATTGATCGTTCCCTTTTCAGCTCCTCACCAGTCTTTCCATCCCATCCTTATTAAATTTTAATTGCTAATTTTCCTGCCTATCTTGCCCCATGAAATACCCTGTGTCCTGATTTAATTCTCGGTTTCAACTGTCCCTTTTAATCCCACACATCCCTAAAATTCATTCATTTATTTTATTAAAACCTTTTTCCCATCATTTTACCTAGCCTAATATCAGTCCACTGTTGTGTTTTATTGAATATCTATTTTTACGGAGAGAGCCCTCTCTTGTCCTTGTAGGGCTAGCTACAAGGATGAGCATGGTTTAGTTTGTTACCCTATTTTTCCATTTTCAGCCTGGGGTCCAATTCGGGAGCTAACATTCTCTGGTGACCATACTGGGGAAGAGAAGTTGTTTAGTATAGAAGATTCATCACCCCAGTAACATTTTTCCTTGTAAATTCCTGCATTCTGGATGATGATGTTCAAAGTTTGCCAGGCTGGAAATAAAATTTTGTAAAATAGAAATTTGACCACACTGGCTTCAGGAAGATACACCAGGGCTAATCTAGATCCAAATCCTCCCCCTGTGTTTGAAAATCCGAACCTTATCCAAAGAATTTTTAGAAGACAAGAAGGATCATTAAGCCCCAGACCCGTCACCAGATCCTATACTTGGCCCAGTGAGTGGTTTTTTGTAGAAGACCTTTCCTTTGACGAGAATTTTGAGCATTATTTATTTAGGAATAAGTCTGAAAATGACATTGATAATACAATTTTATATCCTCAGTTCCTTGTAGATATTGAAGTCCAGAGAGAAAATTCCTCCATTGATGATTACATTTTGAATTCCCCTTAGTCCATCACTGTAACTAATACTACTGAGCTTTCAGAGTCGTCAGGATCTGCATTGCCTCCTCCTAATTCATCAGCATTCCCATCAGTCAATTCCCAATTTTCATCTCCTCCATCAACACCTCCCTTAAATCCTACAAATATTGTTTTAAATCCTCCCAGAGCCATGGCTTCCTGATATGCACACTTGGTTTTACCCCAGGTCCTCAATGATATGCCTGTTGACTATCAAAGCAAAATCCCCATCTTTGATGCCACTCAGAGCACTACAGCTCAGCAGCATGTTGATAAAATGAATGAATTTTTTGATTTACATGAGGTAGAAGCAGAGAATGTAACAACCAGGTTTTTTGTTCAAAGCTTCGGAGGTGAAGTTAGAAAGTGGTTTAGAGCCTTACCACTAGGCTCAATTTGCACTTTGCAGGAGTTGCACACACATTTTTTGGACCGGTGGGAGGTAAAAAAGAACCCACTCCAAATCATGTCTGAATACGAGAATATTAAAAGAAATGTGGGTGAAACTGTCCAATACTATTGTTTAAGATTCAATGTTGTATATAATGCTATCCCAGCTAACCTGAAGCCTCCTGTGGGATTAGCATTGTTGAAATTTCCCGATGGTTTTGATGCCAACATGGCATATCAGTTGCGTGAAAGAGACCTATCTTCACTTGAAGACATGCAGAAGATAGCAGTAAGCGTTGAAGCTAATCTTCTGGCTAAAAGAGCACGAACCAGAACTAAGAAAAGAGTCATCGTAAAGGAGGCCTCTCATTTAGACAGCAAAATGGACACTCTAATCAGAACAGTAGAAAAAATGGTTGATAGGTTAACCATTGCAGACAGACCCGAGCCTCAAATAAGAAATCTGAATTTCAGAGGACAGCAACCGCAATTCCGAATTAAATAGAGAGAGCAAAGAACGCAGGACCAAGTTGCGCCACCACAGCAACAGATTAAAAATCCATTGCAGCAGAACTACGTGCAAGGGACAGATTCAAATGATGATGATCCTGTGATTGAGGCTAATCAATTTTTCACAACTGATGGTGTGCCAATTTTCCTCACAGAAGTCGAAGAATACACAGGGGTGACTCCAGACATTCAAAAAGACCAAAATTTTGTTTTGGCCAATGACACAACATTGGAAGAAGAGTCTGATGAATACCAGAGAGGGTATATGAACGCTCTGTCGACTCAGCAAAGGCAGTACTCTTTAAGGAATAGAGAGGTTGCAATCAGTCACATCCAAAAGAGAAAATAAATCCAAATGAAGAACGATGCACAGAAGAAAGCAAAAGAGCCAGCCGACCCTTCTTCTAGCAAAGCACCTGCAGTTACTAATACAACAAATGAAAAGAAACAACAGAGCTCAACAAAGGAGCCAACGGAGAAGAAAGACCTACCCATTAAAGAGGTAGAAAAATCTCCTTCCTTTAATTTAGAAAATGAAATTTCTAAGTTAAAAGTGTCTATGCCCCTCATAGAGTTGGTGAAGAATAGTGCATATAAAACTCAGGTGTCCAAATTCTTGCAAATAGACTCTGTCTCTGATATGGTTAATGTAGAAGATGACTACCCTGAACTTATTTTCGGTGCAGCCACAGAAGAGTCTGAAGAAAATGAAGTCCCTCCTTTTTACCTGAGTCTTAGAGTACATGAGTTTATCCTTCATAATGCTATGTTAGACTCTAGGGCCTCGCATAATTTGATGCCCAAAGCTATCATGGAGAAGCTAGGCCTTGATATCACTCGAAAATATCATGATTTGTATTCCTTTGACTCAAGTAGGGTCCACTGTATTGGTCTAATCAAATAATTGGTAGTGTCTTTAGATCAGATTCCAGCAAAGAATGTCTTGATGGATGTAGTTGTTGCTGATGTCCCACCAAGGTTTGGAATGCTTATATCTAGGTCTTGGGGTGAAAAACTTAAGGGAACCATGCATCTTGACTTCTCTTATGCCACTATCCCTGTATTTGGCCAGTTGAGAAAGTTATATAGAGAAAAGAAAATGAAATATATGATTACCAGCAAATACAAGCCTGTAAATCATCCCATTAATGCTTTCCATACAGATTTAGAGTATTTTGTCTTGTATTCAGACGGTGGTTTAAATGATGAGAATGTTCAGCTGGTACAAGTGGATGAAATACCTGAGATTTCAGAGAATTTTAGAGAACTCCTTAAACAGGAAAATGATAAAGCAACAAACACTTCTGATACTCATGCCTGCTAGCAGCAAAAGGACAGTGACTAGCTAGAAATCATCCAAGGTAAAAAGAGAAAGAAACAAATTTCCAGCATCTTCAAGAAGAAGAAGAAGGCCTCTGGAGTATGGATTTTGATGGAGTTGTTGGTAAGAATGGAGTTGGTATTGGAATATGGATTAGGAGTCCTGTTTTCCAACCTGAGAAGGTTCCAAGTAATGTTAGAGTTTGTGCTTATAAGTTAGCTTTTGATTGCTCTAACAATGAAGCAGAATATGAGGCCTTCATTGCAGGTCTCAAAATTCTGAAGAAGTTGAATGCAAAAAGGATTTCTGTGTATGGTGACTCTGAGCTGATAATCAAACAGGTGAAAGGAGAATACCAAGCTAAACATCTGAGATTGAGGGCATACAAAAATGCAGTCCTAGACATTTTGAAAACATTCCCAGAGTATATGACAGCAGTGCCCAGGATGCAGAACCTCATTGCTGATTCACTTGCCACTACTGCAAGCAACTTAAATATTTCGATGAACTCCAGCAATAAGTTTGAGATCTATGTCAAACATAGGCCTATTGTTACAGAAAATTTAAGGTATTGGCAAGTATTTTGGGATGATAATGATATTAATGCATTTTTGCAGGGTGATGGAAAATTTAAAGATACTCCAATAGAGGGTGAGTATGAGGTTGATGATCAGGAGTTAGAAGCAAACCAGATGGACATATTGCAGCTAAAGGATAATGTAATTCCTAGAGGTCTCATACCTCTAGAGGATCTTTTTGATCAGGATGATGTCGCAAAGAAACCAAGCTTGGTGCCCACAGAGAAAGGAGTTGAAGATGTGAATATTGGAACAGCTGACCAGCCCAAGTATGTCAAATTGTCAAAGGCATTATCCCCTGAGGTAAAGGAGAAGTATGTTAAATTTCTTTCTGAATTTTCTGATGTATTTGCGTGGGACTATTTATATTTGAAAGTGTATGATAAGAACATAATCCAGCATACAATTCCTATCAAGCTGGATCAGAAGCCTTTCAGACAGAAGCTGAGAAGAATCAATCCAAAGCTGTCGCCATTGATTGAAAAGGAGGTAAACATGTTGTGTTGAGCTCCAAAGATGTTCTTTCTTCCACCACATTCCACTCCATTTCCTTTGTCCATTATTAATTACAGGCTCAAATTATCAATAGAATTAATTAAAATTGCTTTAAGAATGTATATCATGACTAACTTGCTATGTTTTTGTGATTTTGTCATTATAGTACTTTTTGAACTAGATCTAGCTACAGAATGCAAACATTCTGTAGCTAGTTGTCGATTCTGCAGCTGTCTTTATGTCTACGCAGGTTCCAGGTGTCATCTTAGAGAAAAAAACATATGGTCGTATTCCACATCATTCCCTTATCATTTTTTACTCTCCACGAAGTTTGAACGGAATTCTGTAGGTGGTTATGCACGTGGGAACTCAAACTAGGAAATAGACTCCTAATAGGACAAGGACAATCCAGATGTCCTTAATCATATTACGAGACCACCATCAAAGTTCTAGTTTGATTTTAATTTTGAAAGACAATTATCCCTAGGTTATCTGAAGACAGTTATGTAATTTTGTTATAAATATGGCTTGGGAAACCGAGGGACAAGGTTAGATTTTGTGTTTGATTACTAGATTTCAAAAGTCTGAAAACACTCTGTTTTGAAGTAATTTCTCTTTTAATGAAAGAAGCATCACTTTATTGAAAGCGTCGAGTCAATCTTGAAGTAGATTTTGTGTGCTACTCCGGTGGTAGAGGGCCCCTGCTACCTGATCAGCTTTGTTCATACGGTTTAGATAAGTATTTTAGTCTCGTTTTTCATTTTTAGCTTAAGCAAGTTTTTGAAGTTTATGTTTCATACTTGTTTACATTAATCATCACAGCTAGAATTACTCTTATAAACTCTTCCAAAATATCATCACGATGAATAAGGCATAGTTGTGGTGTTGTAGATTTTAGTTGCATTTCCTTTCGAATTTTATGATTTATGCTTATTTACACTAAGTTTCATAGCCGGTCTTACTCCTACAAACTCTTCCAAAACATCATTAACAATGAATAAGAAACATCTGTGGTATCTTAGATCCTAGTTGTATTTGCTTTCAAATCTTATGTTTATGTTCAATTGCATTGAATAATATAGCCAAACTTGTTTTTACAAACTCTTCCAAAATATCATTCATATTGAACGAGATGGGCTGTAGAATTCCATAGACTAGCTGCATGTTAATTTAGTTATAACACTCCGGAGGTTGATTGCATTTAGTTCAGCTCTGTCACTACATTTCAATTTTGATAATGGAATTCTAGTTTAACTCTGTTCACTGTACTTAAAGTAGATTAGTAGCACTCTAGTTCAGTCTCAGTTCATTTTGTTTCAAGAAAATATTAATGGCATTCTAGTTTAGTTGTAGTCACTGTATTTTAAGATTGATAGACCGCGTTCTAGCCTAGTGTTATCCATTGTACTTCAAGTAGTACTAGTTGTCAAAATTAGTCTCTCGGCCTTCATTATTTACAACTTACTTTTGTTCTGAATTTATATTGATACATCATCACATGAATAGGAGTCAGTAATATCAGTTTAAGGCTTTGATTATTTTTCAAATCTTTTACAAATTCACCTATAGCCTTTTTCCCAAACATTATTCTAGAAAATATCTCAACTTCTTAATAAGGCCTAGTAGTGATAAGTCAAGTTGCAAAATAGGGTAACTTCAGCATCATAGGTTAATCTAGAACAAAAACCTTACTGTGTTACAAATAATCATTTTTTTTGTAATATTGTGAGTTGATTGTTTATTTAGGAGAATTTCATTTACACTTAACTTGTCCATTTCTCAAGCTCTTCCAACACATCTTTAATGAATGAATTGGATAAGTTCAAGCTCATGTTGTGATTTATTTCCTTGCAATGAAGTCATTATCAAGCTTTTCATTTGTTGTTTGCCATCCATAGTTTAGGCTTTGTTCTGTTTTAAATAACCAATAGCTTCTTTTCACCAGCACTTAGTTCTTTCCCTTTTCAAACATAAAACCATAAAACCAAAAACATCATAAAACACTAAACACAACGTAGTGAGAAACAAATACCTAGGCACATATAGTGCACCACACTTCAGTAGTTTACTAGCCCTGGTTGACAATTAGTGAACTCAATTTAGGAACACTAAGTTGAGCACAAACATTTTGGCGCCATTGTCGGGGAAGTGTAACTAGGTAGCCTTGTTTCTTAACTCCCAAAAACAATGATATGCGTAGAGAGAGAGACTCAAGGGGTAGATTCATAAGAAGCAGAAGTAGAAGCTTGATTCCTAGAACACCTCTTGTTTCACCTAGACCAAGAGCCAGCACACCTCCAACTCAGACCCACATTCCATCCTTTACTGATCCTAGACTTCCAGAAGACTTAAGATCAAATATTCCATTAGAAAGACCTTCCACTTCATCCACTGAACCTGTCTTAGAAGAATATTCAAGGATCCCTACTAGAGACACAAACTTTTCCACTTCCACAGAAGAATCAACTATGGCAGAAGAAGGGGAGGAGGAGTCTTTAATGGATAACACACATTATTTGGAGGGGGTAGAGGTAGAGGTAGAGGAGAAGGAGGTAGAGGAAGAGGTAGAAGAGAAATGGGAAGCTCTTTTGGGTTTCCTATAGTAGATGAAGAAACCAATACAACTATGAAAAAAATTTCACCCTCTGTCCTTCCAAACTTTTATGGACTTAAAACTGAAGATCCTGAAACCTTCCTATTTTAATTTGAAGTCCTATGTAGAACCTATGACTACTTACAAGATGCTCAAAAACTTAAACTATTTCCTTCAACATTGAAAGGAGCAACATTGAAGTGGTTTATGAGTTTGATCAACAGTTCTATTAGGACATGGGAAGATATGAAACAAGAATTTATAGAGAGGTATTTGGATTATTGTATGCCAATCAATCATAAGGAGGAAGTGTTTAAGATGTTACAAAAAGAAGATGAAAATTTGGAAGATTTGTTGGAGAGATTTCATTACAACATCAAAAGAGAAAAAATGGAGAACTTAGATCAAGACACTTTAAAAGCTCTCTTGTTGAAGACAATTAGGGATGAATGGTTGGATATCATTAACATGATGGGAAAAGGGGATATATCTCAGCTCACATTACCTGAAATATCTGAGTTATGTATCAACCTTTCAAGAGGGAAATCCAAAACTGTAAAAGGTCCAAGAGACCCTGCTCTTGCAAGGGTAAGTAAGTCTACTTCTGGGACAGTAAGTAGGGCAGAGATAGGGCATATGCTTGATGAATTCAAATATGAAATCTTAGGGAGTCTTAGTGAACAAATAGACACCCTTAAGTTACAAAACAAGCAAAAAGCTGAATCTGATGCCTTAGCAATCTTTTGTCCCAAATGTAGAAAGAAGCATGCCTTGAGAGAATGTCCTTTGGATGAAAAAGTTGTAGAGACCTGTGTAATTTTTTCAGAATAACATGAAACCAAGAGATGTCCTTCACTTCCTGGTCTTAAAGCTTTCTTTCAAGAGGAAACTCCTACAAATTCCACAGAATCTCTCAATTTTGTCTCTAGAAGGCCTTGGCAAGGACCTCAAACACAAGGATTCCATGATCAATTGTATAATCAACCTCCACTAAATTGGAATTCTTGGCAGCAACCTTGGCCCCAATTTCAAAATCAATCTCAAGCTTGGGCACAAGGAGCACAAAATCCCTATGGAAGATACTCCCAGTACTATCAATATCCACCATCCTATCCACCATACACACATTTTTCTCAACAAAATACTCAACAAAATCCTCAACAGAATCCTCAGAAGCCACAACATCAAAATCAACCACTCCCATTACCATTTCCTTAGAAATCAAATCAGTTGCCTGCTCAACCCATACCAAACCCCAACAATAAAAATCCTCAGAATACATACATGATAGAAGGCCAACAGTTTCCAACTTATTTAATTACTCCTCTAGACCTTAGTAATGTTCAACTTAGGTCTGGAAGAATACTTGAAAAGAGGAAACCTTCTGTGATCATAAAAGAACAAGACAACTCTGAGGAAGATTCTCTACGGGAAAATAAAATTCTTGAAGAAGACACATCTTTTCAGGACCCAAACATTGAAAAACCAAAAAAAAAAGAACCAATAATTTCAACTCCTGTATTAGAGAAGCCATCAACATCCACTCCTACACCTCCCTTTCCAGAAAGATTACAAATTGATAGAGGTGTAGAAAAAAAAATTATGGTGCCTAATTATGATTTCCTAGATGAGCTGAGAAATGTCTGTATTAAGATTCCATTATTACAAGCTATCAAGGAAATTCCAATTTTAGCAAAGACAATAAAGGAGTTGAGCATGAAGAAAACAAGAAAAACAATAAGAGAGACAAAGAAAATTCAACTGGCAGGAAAAATAGCAGATATCATGATGGGTAAGATTGCTATTCCAAAGTATCTAGACCCAGGAAATCCAGTTGTTAAAATTCACATCAATGGAATTGAGATCCAAAACACACTCAATGATTTAGGAGCAGCAATCAATATCATGAGTAGACAAATCATGGATAAACTGAAACTTCCTAATATTCTCTTTACACCCACATTATTACAATTAGCAGATAGATCTGTGATCAAACCTGATGGGGTAATAGAAGACATTCCAGTGTCCCTAGATTCTTGGGAGTACCCTGTGGATTTCATCATCCTAACTCCTAAGAATAATCTAGGAGGGCATCCTATTATATTAGGAAGACCTTGGTTAGCTACAGCTGATGCTTTCATTAGTTGTAGATCCAGTGATATGTATATCTTTGATGGTATTTCAACTAAGAAATTCACTTTGTATCCTCCAGTAAGGACAATTATAGATTTAGATGATACTCAATGGATATAGGATGAAGAAGACTTACAACCTCTCTTCACAATTTCATAAATTAGTGAAGATAGTCAAATTCTAAATACTTTAGAAAACTTTGAATCCTCTTCGGAATACAAACATGAACAATTTCAAGAAGAATCCAACATTGAGTTTTTATCATCAAGACAGATGTCTCTTCATTCTATGGATAAATTTGGCAGCTCTACAAGTGAGATATTTCCAAGCAAAACTTTAAACATAAACAAGAACCTAGAAAAATCTCAACAAGAAGAGCTAGTCAAGATTTTACAGAGACATTCTTCTACATATGCATGGGAGTACACTGATATGAAAGGGATAAGCCCTAAGACTTTCACTCATCACATCTACATAGAGGAAAATTGTAAACCAATCAGACAACCTCAAAGACGGATGAATCCAAATCTTAGGGAGATTGTTAAAGAAGAATTGCAGAAATTGTTGAATGTCAACTTTATCTATCCTATTTCGGATAGTCAGTGGGTTTCTCCTTTGGTAATTGTGCCAAAGAAAAATGGTAAATGGAGGGTATGTATTGACTACCGAGAATTAAACAAAGCTACTCTTAAAGATCATTTTCCCCTACTTTTCATAGATCAGGTGTTAGATACATTAGCAGGAAAAAAGTACTTCTCATTTTTAGATGGGTTTAGTGGTTATAACCAAATTCAAGTAGCACTTGAAGATCAAGACAAAACCAAATTTACTTGTCCTTGGGGTACCTATGCTTACCGAGTATTTCCATTTGGATTATGCAATGCACCTGCAACATTTCAAAGGGCAGTACTAGGAATTTTTTCAGATCTAATACATGATTGTGTAGAGGTATATATGGATGATTTCACAGTTTATGGAAACACATTTGAAGAAGCCTTAGAAAACTTGGAAAAAGTTTTAAAAATATGTAAAGAAGAAAATCTTTCACTTAGTCATGAGAAGTGTTTTATGATGTTTACTGAAGGAATTGTTTTAGGACATCACATTTCAGGGGATGGGATTAGAGTTGATGAGTCAAAATTTGAAGTCATCTCCAACTTATCTATTCCAAGTTGTCAAAAAGATGTTAGGATTTTTCTAGGATTTACAGGATATTATCGAAGATTTATAGAAAACTTCACCAAGATAACATCTCCACTCTTCAAATTACTTACCAAAGACTGTGAATTCAAATGGAATTCTGATTGCCAGTTAGCCTTTGAGACCCTGAAAACAAAAATTTTTGAAGCACCTATTTTAAGGGGACCTAACTGGAAGTTACCTTTTCATATTTCAACAGATGCCTCAGATACAGCTCTAGGAGCAGTATTGGGACAAAAAGACCCGATTCCTTATGCCATCTACTATACCAGTAAAAATTTGACTCCTTCAGAGTTAAACTATACTGTAACTGAAAAAGAGTTTTTAGCTGTTGTTCATGCCATAAACAAATTCAGACACTATATAACAGGCTATGAAAATTTTGTTCACACAGATCATTCTGCAATTAGATACCTAATGAAAAAATCAATTACTAATGGTAGAGTCATAAGATGGTTATTGCTTTTACAAGAATTCAACATTACCATTCTAGATAGGCCTGGAAAACAAAACACAGTAGCTGATTTCCTATCTAGACTCCAAAACATCAAAGATGACACTCCAGGTGAAGATCAATTTCCTGATGAATATCTTTTTGCAATTTCTACTCAGACTCCCTGGTTTGCTGACATTGCTAATTATTTAGTTTCAGGGAAATTTCCCTCAATAATGAATGCAAGAGAAAAAAGAAAAATCATTTATGACAGTGCAAAATATTCATGGGTTGCTAATGAGTTGTACAAGACAGGTCCAGATTTTATCATTAGGAGATGTGTTCGGGAAGATGAGATGCCTGAGATTCTCAAAGCATGTCATGATGAACCTTGTGGTGGACACTTTGCTGATAAGAGGACAACTTATAAGGTCCTTCATTTAGGATACTATTGGCCATCCCTTTTTAAAGATGCTAAAGAGTATGTCAAAAGGTGTGACAGTTGCCAAAGGGTAGGGAAACCTTCTCCTTCAGGTGAGATGCCATTACAGCCTCAGGTACATATTGAACCTTTTGAAAAATCGGCTTTGGATTTTGTAGGACCTATTATTCCTCCATCAAGACAAAATAAATATATATTATTTTGCACTGATTATGTTACCAAATGGGTAGAGGCCAAGCCATTACTTTTTTCTACTGAAGCATCTGTAGTTAATTTTCTTTTTGAGGATATTTTTACTCGTTTTGGTGTCCCAAGGGAAATTGTTACAGATCAAGGAGCTCAATTCACATCAAGGCTAGTGGAAAAAATGATGGAGAGGTACAGAATCAGACACAGAAAATCTACTCCCTATCATCCACAAGCAAATGGTCAAGTGGAATATACTAATAAGGTCATTGAAGGGATCCTAACAAAGACTATTCATTTACATAGAAGAGATTGGGCAGATAGGCTTCCTGAAGCCTTGTGGGCCTATAGAACTACATGGAGAAGCACAACAGGTCATGCTCCTTATGAACTTGTTTATGGAAAGCAAGTTTTGTTTCCCATAGAGTTCCAGATTCAAACTTTCAAAATGGCAGTTCATCTAGGACTTGATCTAACAGAGGCACAAAAGCACAGATTCGAGCAGATTAATGAATTGGATGAGATCAGACAAGATTCAGTTCAGAAAACAAGTATAGTCTGACAGCCAAGGACTAGATGGCATGATAATTACATCAAGGAAAAGAAGTTCAAAGAAGGTGACTGGGCTCTCTTGTTTGATTCAAAGTTCAAAGATTTTCAAGGTAAATTCCAAACACATTGGCTTGGGCCATATGAAATTGTGAAATTTTTTGACAATGGGGAAATAAAAATCGGGACAATAGATGAAGAAGAGGTCACTTTTCTTGTGAATGGTCATAGATTTAAGCTGTATCATAAGCCACTTTCAAGAGAATAATTTGTAAAGAAGTTCCAGGAAAACAATTATGTGAAGTTAATCAAGAAGAATATTTCTTCTTCATCAACTTAATTAAATTTTCTGAAGTCACTTTATTGAAAAAAAAAGAGTATAAACATTAAAACTAATCACTGATTAGCATGTTTATACAGAAAAGGTAGAGTGAAAATCAGAATCTTTCTGACAATTTAGCTTTTCAAATTTGTTCTTTTTCTGCAAGCAGTTGTTACAAAATCATAAGTGTAGATCCATTTCACTTATGGTCCATCTCATTTCATCCATCCATATTTCGTTTCATTCATTCATCCATACTCCATTTCATTCATTCATCCACACTTCATTCATTTCACCCCATAGTTCACCTCATTTCCATCCCAGATTTTTAAGTTTGATGTTTTACTGCAATTGAATAATACATATCATGAATTGCAGGCCACTTCTCATACTTCACTCCATTTCATAAGTTGTGATCCAGTCCACTCCATTATTCACTTCATTCATATTCCATTACACCATATTTTATTATCCATCTTCACTCATTCCATACAACATTCCATTCATGCTCCAAACCATTCCATTTCATGTTTCAAGTCTTCTACAGGTACATTCTGCAATCAGTTAGACATTCTTCAGCCAGTCAAACATTCTGCAGCCAGACAGACATTCTGCAGCTAGAGATCCTGAAAGCACTGTCCAGTAATCACCTGATCTGCAATAAAATGATCCTGCATATCCATGACAACAATCAAAATCAAGGGAGTTATGAAGACTCAAAAAGTAATGATTTTCAAGGGAGAACAAAGCATATAAACATCACAAAAATAAGAGGAAAGACAAAGGTAAAAGTTCTGATTATAATGACATATCGTGAAAAATTTTAGTATAGTTAAGTTATGAATAATTCAAAAAGTTGTTTTAATTAATTTTGTTGATCATGCCTAACAAACCTCCCGTAGAAACTTTGGATAAAACTCCTTCTATTCCACCATTTCAAATCCCATATCCGATCATCATTTAAAAATCTAAACGGTTAAAGTGCTGAACTGATTGGATTAGTCACGTCACTAGGCCAAAGCATTTAATGATGATTTTGAATTCGTTACAAAATATCTCTGCGGTCTTTTCTTCCATGATATCTTTCAACTCATATACATCATCCTCACCTCATTATATTCATTCCGTAATCACTCCATATCATTCTTTCCCGTAGCCAACTCTTAACCATTTTAGTTTGTAAAACAGAGGAAACATCTGTGGGGCAAAAACATCTCTGTAACATCCATTGTCACTGTGAACAGAGGAGCAACAATTTGAAGGTTGGAAAGAGAATTTATGGGTCTCATAGTGAGGACCGAACCGGTTGGAACTAAGTACTTGAAAGGTTATCCTCAAATCAAAGAAATGTTACAACAAGCAGGGTGGTTGTAATTCTTTGAAAAATTCAGTGGTTTTCACAAAGAGGTGACTAAAACGTTTGCATGGTCCTTCAATGGAGCTGAGGTTGAGATAGGAGATATTAAATTCACCATTACAGAAGCCTCCATTGCAGAAGCAATGGAATTGCCCAAACAAGGAGAAAGGTGGTTCAAGAATAGAGAATTTCATAACGAGGCATGAAGCAGATACTCAAGTCACCAGGTATGGATGTTTCCATTTTTAAAAAGGGTATCCCTAGCTCCGAACTAAAGAACAAATGGAGGAACATGTTGCTTATCTTGCAAAAATTCATCACTTGTGAAGGAAGATATGGTGCCTTCTATGTTTATCATATTCAGTTGATAATGCACTTCTTAGAAGAAGAACTCAATTTTCCCTTTTTCTTGCTTCATAGTTTAAAGAAAATGGCCTCAAGTGTTCAAAAGAGAGTTCAATTTCTAGAAACAACTTTATACCACCATGGTTTAGTCAAAATTTTGATTGAACATCATTTGAGAAAAATGGGAGATAATTGGGAAGAGTTCTTAGTGAGAAATCACTTTGAAGAACCCAAGGAACCTCCACCTGAAGACAAACCTACAAAAAGAAGCAGAAGATGGAAAACCTCCAAAACTGAAACTAGTAAAACAATACAAGAAGGCAGTGAAGAAATTGTTTCTGATAAATTGGCTCAGATTAGGAATCAGCTTAAGAAAGAGAGGATAATAAGAAAATTTGCCAGAGAGAAAGGAGAAGGACCATCTCAACCAAGATGGAGCCACAGACTTAGAGGGATACTAAAGAAAACAAAGGTTAAACAAACTGGAGTCATAAACATAGAGGATGAAGAAACACCTACTAAGGAGGATTTTGATGAAGGAGATCCTAAAATAGACCCAACACAGCAAGAAATTTACAACTATGTTGAGACATTAGAGAAAAGAGCTTCAGAAAGTAGAGACAGAACTCCTAGTCCACCAAAATCTGCAGTTGATATCCTAAGGAGAGATAAATATGAGTTAGAAATACTCAACAGGCATATCAAGAATGAGAATGAAATTCTGAGAGAGCAGGTTAAACTGAAAACTGATATGAATTCAACTCTGTCTCTACAAATGCAAAAGTTGTACAAGGCTAGTGAAAAAATTGAAGAAGAAAAATAAAAATTTAACCAGGGAACTCACAAATTTTAGATTCAAGTTAGTCATAAGGAAGCCCAGAAGGCCTTTGACTGCCAGGAAAAGCAGAAGAAGAGGGTTGGATGTCCTTGCAGAGGTCTCAGAGTTCATGGAATAGTTGCATGAGGACATGCAAGAACCTAGCAGTGGGGGTATGTTGAGCTCCAAATATGTTCTTTCTTCCACCACATTCCACTCCATTTCCTTTGTCCATTATTAATTACAGGCTCAAATGATCAATATAATTAATTAAAATTGCTTTAAGAATGTATATCATGACTAACTTGCTATGTTTTTATGATTTTGTCATTATAGTACTTTTTGAACTAGCTCTAGCTACAGAATGCAAACATTCTGTAGCTAGTTACCGATTCTGTAGCTGTCTTCATGTCTACGTAGGTTTCAGGTGTCATCTTAGATAAAAAAACATATGGTCATATTCCACATCATTCCCTCATCATTTGTTTCTCTCCACGAAGTTTGAACGGAATTCTGTAGGTGGTTATGCACGTGGGAACTCAAACTAGGAAATAGACTACTAATAGGACAAGGACAGTCTAGATGTCCTTAATCATATTACGAGACCACCATCAGAGTTCTAGTTTGATTTTAATTTGGAAAGACAATTATCCCTAGGTTATCTGAAGACAGTTATGTAATTTTGTTATAAATATGGCTTAGGAAACCGAGGGACAAGGTTAGATTTTGTGTTTGATTGCTAGATTTCAGAAGTCCGAAAACACTCTGTTTTGAAGTAATTTCTCTTTTAATGAAAGAAACATCAATTTATTGAAAGCGTTGAGTCAATCTTGAAGTAGATTTTGCGTGCTACTCTGGTGGTAGAGGGCCCCTGCTACCTGAGCAGCTTTGTTCATACGGTTTAGATAAGTATTTTAGTCTCGTTTTTCATTTTTAGCTTAAGCAAGTTTCTGAAGTTTATGTTTCATACTTGTATACATTAATCATCACAACTAGACTTACTCTTATAAACTCTTCCAAAATATCATCACGATGAATAAGGCATAGCTGTGGTGTTGTAGATTTTAGTTGCATTTCCTTTCGAATTTTATGATTTATGCTTGTTTACACTAAGTGTCATAGCCGGTCTTACTCCTACAAACTCTTCCAAAACATCATTAACAATGAATAAGAAACAGTTGTGGTATCTTAGATCCTAGTTGTATTTTCTTTCAAATCTTATGTTTATGTTCTATTACATTGAATAATACAACCAGACTTGTTTTTACAAACTCTTCCAAAATATCATTCATATTGAACGAGATGGGCTGTAGAATTCCATAGACTAGCTACATGTTAATTTAGTTATAACACTTCGGAGGTTGATTGCATTTAGTTCAGCTCTGTCACTACATTTCAAGTTTAATAATGGCATTCTAGTTTAACTCTGTTCACTGTACTTCAAGTAGATTAGTAGCACTCTAGTTCAGTCTCAGTTCATTTTGTTTCAAGAAAAGATTAATGGCATTCTAGTTTAGTTGTAGTCACTGTATTTTAAGATTGATAGACCGTGTTCTAGCCTAGTGTTATCCATTGTATTTCAAGTAGTACTAGTTTTCAAAATTAGTCTCTCGGCCTTCATTATTTACAACTTACTTTTGTTCTGAATTTATATTGATACATCATCACATGAACAGGGGTCAGTAATATCAGTTTAAGGCTTTGATTATTTTTCAAATCTTTTACAAATTCACCTATAGCCTTTTTCCCAAACATTATTCTAGAAAATCTCTCAACTTCTAAATAAGGCCTAGTAGTGATAAGTCAAGTTGCAGAATAGAGTAACTTCAGCATCATAGGTTAACCTAGAACAGAAACCTTACTGTGTTACAAATAATCATTTTTTGTAATATTGTGAGTTGATTGTTTATTTAGGAGAACTTCATTTACACTTAACTTGTCCATTTCTCAAGCTCTTCCAACACATCTTTAATGAATGAATTGGATAAGTTCAAGCTCATGTTGTGATTTATTTCCTTGCAATGAAGTCATTATCAAGCTTTGCATTTTTCGTTTTCCATCCATAGTTTAGGCTTTGTTCTGTTTTAATATAACCAATAGCTTATTTTCACCAGCACTTAGTTCTTTCCCTTTTCAAACATAAAACCATAAAACCAAAAACATCATAAAACACTAAACACAACGTAGTGAGAAACAAATACCTAGGCACATATAGTGCACCACACTTTAGCAGTTTACTAGCCCTGGTTGACAATTAATTAACTCAATTTAGGAACACTAAGTTGAGCACAAACACAATGCTTCCCAAAAAGAACAGGAAAACAGTATGTGAGGTTAATGGCCATAAGAGACAGACCCTATTCAGGAAAAATGAACAGCACCAGCTACCCCTTGCCCATCCGACCTGTGAAGCTGATAGTGCATGATACCGAAACTACTATTTAGGCCTCTCTTCGACAAGCTGTCAGCAACGTTATTTATTTCTCTGTAAAAATGTTGAAAGGTGATTTCCATAAATGAGTTCTTCTGCAATTCAATCCTCTCCATAGTTCCCAACTTACTGCCTCTATACAGTGCCTTTTTACTGTTGTTTACAATTGATTTTCAATATAAGAATGTGTATTTAGTATTTACTATTAACTAAAACTATGACAGTTTGTGTTACCATTAGATATTCCTTCTGAAAGGCACTCAGGAGTCAGCAACATGTGAACATACATAATTTTCAAACACACAATCGAAAAATAAAATAAGTTTTAGTTTGAGGTTAACATACTCAGTTACCTTCAATAGCACCCTTTAAAAGCATATATTATCATAGAAAATTCTCTCTATTTGAACGACTATGGAACACCTCAGAAAAAACAAAGGGCGCTCCATTAATGGCCACAAACTTCAATTCAAAGGGCACAATCCGTCTAAATAACAATCATAATTTAAAATAAAATCCCATTAATAAATACGACAGTGAGATGAAAAAACTCAACAGATTTAGTTTGTGGTAAAGAGACCCATTACATTGACTTAAACCCTGGTCAGGAACCAACCATAAATCTCTACAAAATTTAACGATTCAAAATTATACAAAAAATATAATGAGGAAAGGGTTATCAGTTTTTTGTGAGGAAAGGGTTATCAGTTTTTTATGTAGGGTTTATCAGTTGGACAGAAAGGGTTGATGAGTTCAGGATTCAGAAATGACAAAATAACCAAATGGGATGAAATGCATGCTTAATTTACAACAGAATAACGCAACAGAACTCTACCAGCGATCAACTTAGTTTCCAACAGAACATTGATAAATCATAAGACTAAAGTAATACATTGTACAACCTGAACGCTCTATTCCCCTCCAGATTTCTATATGTAGTACATAACATTCAATCTTGGTTAAAAATATTTAAAAAAAAAATCCGCCAAATGTGCTAGTTTTAAGTAAATAGGTGACTTAGCTAATTCGAAAGTTCTGTCCAAGCATCAGTAAATAGGAGATGATCTGAGATTTGAATAGATGTTCACCGCATATAATATGTCAAAATCCTGTAGCTATATCCCTGGCCTGAGACTGCAATGAAGAGGTCCAAAGTATGGCAGCTTCAATAGAACCAAGCCTCAATATAGGGTTGCAGTAGGTCCGAGGGTTTAACTGATTCAACTCTTAATAAAAAGCTATAACACAGAACCGAGCTCTTATGGTATATCTCTGTCCTCCAATAATGACAAAAATTAAATTCTCTTGAGCATGGTAATAGAACTAAATTTGTTTACAACAATCCACAAGATATCCATTCATTTCTAGAAATTCTGCAAGAAGAAAATGAAAGTCATGTGTAACAAAGTATTATGAAAAGACTTCAAGAAACCAGAACTTAGCCTGAATATCCTAAAACTAAAGTTGGAAACATCGTCTCTCCAAGGTTTTTAATGTTGCAATCCTCTGTTCAACATTGATACAAATGTCGAAAACAAGTTAAAAGATGAACCAAATAATAGCATTCAAAGGAAAGACTAGGATGTCGCCATTTCTACCTGCTATCCTTGAAAATAAGGAGAGCTAACTTACATGCTTTTGTGTTTGCAAGGTGGACTTGAAGACCATGTTCATCCCAGAATGATCTCAAAATGTACTTTTGTTTTTAGATTTGTGAAATAGAAGGACAGTGTTGTCAAAAAATAGTGAAATGGAGATCCCATAGAGGGCCTCCACCTTTACCACCCATGGATTTTGAAATGAGAAACTCTCATCCATAAATATGAAGTCCAAAGAATGTGAGGCAGTCGACACCCTTGCTTGAATACTATGTTAATGTATATAATAGACCCCATAGATGATCATTTGAATCTCATATAGGGTCATAATTATAGAGATCGCCAAGCATAGGAGAGGTATACCTTCAGCCTCTCAAATAGTAGGTTTCTTCCAACTATCTGAAAGGCTTAACAGGTGTCCATGGATCAACAATATACTTACTTTTTCTTCCTCAATAGCATTTGGGAGGATTGAAAAATATTCAAAAGTGTGGTGATTCCATTTGCAATGACTAAACCTTAAACCTGCAATTTCTTCCTCTCTGCCCATATGGAGATTAATTTGTCTGCTCTTCTGGCAAAGTGTTTGAAAATGGTGTATCCTAGCATGATAGTCTCGCAATTAATTGATTTATAGGTCAGGATGTATGCAGGAGGTGGAGGACTTGAGTGAACTACCATACTAAGGAGGAGAGCATGAGTATTGAAACTGGGTATTGCTTCTCTAGTGAAAACTTGATTACTTACTGTAATGGGTTTTACATATTAAAATTGTATTCATACTAAGAGAAGCCAAAATACTAGAGATTAAATTTTCTAGATCCAAACACCCAATTTCCATAAAATCAAGAGAAAATTGGGTTAAAACAGATTAGCAAATTGATATTTCAAAAACTAATGTCAGGAACAAGAACTGTAAGCTACTTAAACCCTAACAAGAACTTTTGAATTGGATGTTCATGGCATGTTTTCCACCCCATCTTAGTTATATTGGAATTATACCTTGCAATTTGATAAGAGTTTGTATTGCCTGATGAACAAAATGCAACTTTAATTGCAACCAAAAAAAAAGGCAATCCTCTTGCAGAGTCCATAAAGGTGGTAGTTCTATACGGCCAGGCTTCACTTGAACAAACATTTCTGCCATTACATTTTTAGTCTTCTCTGCCAGACAGAGCTGAGGCAAGGATGAAATGCATGCTCAAGATTTCAAATTTCAGGGCAAAAACTTGAGAAATTTAAAGAAACTGCACCTAAAATTTTCAGTAACACTTACCTTCATTGGAAATGGCACTTTTGGTACATATAAACAGTAGTAAAAATGAATAGATGAGAAATAAAGGAAGAAAAATTGGACTCAATGCCTGGCTTGGACCTGCAAGATGAGAAATAAAGGCACGTTGACAGGCCATCTCACATGGACATGTCAGGACAATGCAATTTTATGGCAAAAAATAGCGCATTGATCATGGGTTCATATAAAATTAACTGACTCAGAATAACTGCCCTCTATCCAGATGTGTCAAGGAAGGAGAGGGGATTACACAAGGGATTATACAACAATAGTTAGAGGGATTGTTTGGAGGGTCGTTAGGCATAGTGTAGGAGTGTTACTTAGCAAGTAGCTCCTGGAATTGAATGTGCAGTAGCATAGGGGGTGTCTCCATAAGTAAGGGAAACATTCATATTGCTGGTTGGTCCATAAGTGCGGTAGGGATAGTTGAGGAGCAACCTCACCCTAGGGTAGTGTTTTCTTCCTTTAAGTGGAAAAAAAATAGAAGCAGCCTGTGGGAGAAGTTGATACAATGATGAAGAAATGGAATAAGGGCTAGAAGAGTGCCCTAACTAGTCTTGTAGAAGTGCATAATTCAAGGGCAAGAGGGCAACAACAGAGACTTGCAGATTTCCTCTTGGATGATGGCTTGAAGGATTTTCCTAGGAGATCACTCCAGGGAAATGGGAAAATCCCCATCTATTGCAAAAGGGATTTCCCATCCTGAAGAAAAAAATTATAATAGAAAAATCATGAAAAGAAAAGGCTCAAATCTCTCTTCGAGACTGGTGACATGGCACAAGGCCACATGGACCACTTTGATTGGTTGACATAACACATTAGAAGCATGATGTTAGCATCTAAAATATCTAGGACATGTGGCACTCCATGATAAAGACACATGGTGTGTGGATTTGAGTTTTTTGGGTGGTCAAGTGGGTCGAAAATAGGTGAAATGTGGCACCACTCAGAGATTGACATGTGCCAATTGGTACAAGTGGTAGAAAATTGGCATGCTCAAATAATGAGGTGATGCAGGAATGACATGAGGGAGAAAATATCAGAAAAGCCCCAAATCTAGAGAACTAAAGCTCATCACCAACCTGAGATTAACAACTTTACATGATCTCACCTATGAAATCGTAAATGGAGAAATCATAGTAACAATACAGTAACCTATGTAACAATAAATTCGGATTCATCCAGGGAGTGGTAAATGGAGAAATCATAGTGAACAACAGGAAACATGCAGAGCTGCTTACAATCAAATAGATGAAAAAACACATACAAAAAACCTAGATAATAATCATGAACAAGCTCAATATTGAATTATGAACTGTAAAGGAACTTACAAAATGTGACATTACAAACCTGTTCAAGCACACAAGAAAAAATATCCTGGACATGACCCTGGTTGACAAGTTGTATTGCTCATGATGCAAGAGGATTTGTACCTGCACTGCCAAGTCAATCAAAATCCATCATTATCTATACAATAAATACAAGTAATTTGTGTAGTATTTTTTACTTTAAGATGCATTCTTATGATAATTTTAGAACATATGTTGAAAATGTCAAAACATACCTGAATAAGCTCCTCTTCATTTCAAGAACAATTTATTGGAGTTGCATGAACTTGGAACAAGCCTCCCACGATCTGAAAAAGTAGCAACTAAGTCAACAGTGACTTTTTTGTTGCTACGTTGGATCGAGGGAGGTTTGCTCCAATAAATTATTCTCTACTAAACAGGGCCAACCATGTGAAGGTGGAATCTCTTATGGCCCCTCCCCCCCTCACATCACTCTCAATTCCCCAATACCCAATCTATATTTCATTTTTTACTTTCATGAGCATAAAAAAAATATTCAATAACTAATAAAAGAACAATGCAACAAAAAGTACGCAAGAAAACATTGAAATTAGTGCTTGACATAAAAATAGTATAATAAATGAGTTTTTTATATAACGCAAAAAACGTTCCAAGTATGGTAACGTTTGTCTTATAATAATACAATATTTTACATTATCAAATTTTATTTTTCTTCTTCCTATTTCTAAAGTTCCTAATTACATCATCAATATCATTGTGCTCTGCTCTTGTTTCGTGCCTTTCGACCTACACTACTGACCTAGTTGTGTAGTCACGATGTCTGGTCTCATCCTCTGACGGGGCATCGCCTACAAAAATAGATAATATTAAATTTTAATTGTCAGTTTTTAAATATCATTGAACTAGTTCGGTAATATTAATAAAAAAAATTGCAATGAGATTATTTACCTGGTGCACCAGTTGTCGCCATTGGGATTGTTGCCCTATCTTCCTCTCTGGTGGTAAGATCCTCAAGGGAAACAATCTCTGTCATTTAAACAAAAAACGTTATGAGGGCAACCATCAAGGTATAATTAGAAAAAATTATAAGTGTAAATTAATTATCGTCACGGCCCTCACTGATAGTAGCATTGTCGGCCTGGTCCCCTCTACAATGATCAGGTTGCATGTGAGGAACATCTACATCTGGCTCTACAACTGGGTTATTTGCCTCGTCGGCAGTGCTGCTCCCCTGATTTAAACAAATTTGTTAGACATTAAATTTATGGATGAAAACAAACATATTGAAAGATTAAAATTTTACCTTATTAGGCATTCTGGATCTTGGGACCTGCCCCAAGCTTCTGCGACGTTCAACTACGGCTTAATAGCCGAAATGGAAAGCGATATTTTTATCTTCCTCTGTAGTTTCTGTTCCAAATTTATCACCCGACATTACATATGATTGTGTATTTTTAATGTTATTTTATAGGATTACAAAAACGTTGGAAGGCGATACAATTAATTATAAGATGTTTAGCTACTTACAATTCTTGTGGCTAATTTCAAGTAGCCGCCCTGGCTTAGCTTGTGATGGCCCTTTTTTTCAATCCTAGCTTTGGTTGCCTTCGAGGTGTCAAACAACCTATCATCAAAATATTGAAATTAGATATGACGTAGCACACATTTATTTTAGACATAGAGAAAATTAAAGCTATTGAAATAAAGTTGTAATTTACCTTGCGGGTCCAGTTGGCATTTTTCCTTCTTTCTTTTCCCTTTTCTCTTTTCCGTCATGGATGAGTGCTCTCCACTCACTCTTTGGAACTATGAGAGGATGCTCGTATCTAGGGTTAAATTTCAATTGCGTCCTATAGGTGTCCCTGGTATATTTCAAATATTTTCCAGCTACCCAAGCCACCGCTGTTCTGTCAAATGTGCCCACCCCAAAAAGGGCTTCTACATAATCTAGAAGTTCTTTTTTCAGGTTGGAATTCTGGGAATTCCACCTTGTGCGTATGGTTGGGCCAAAAATTACCAACGCATGGCTCTCCAAAAACCTGTAGAACTCATTGTTTCCTACACAGAAAAAAAGACATTATCATTAATTTAAAAATAAAAATCATGATAAAATATGTTTTAGATAGAGTACATGAAATAGTTAAAATATTAAAACTTACCTAGGAGTTGTACATGCTTTATAGGGACACCTTCATCGTTCACCAAAAACATGCCATTAATGGTCCCCGTGGAGCTGACACGTGTAACTCCAGGAAACACAATAATGTAGTTGGCCATATCAGCCTCATCACTGCCAACGCGTTTAGCAGTTGGCTGGGTGTCTGCTTGGGCAGGGTGTGTTTCTTGGCTGGCACCTAAAGGAGTAGAAGGTGTACGAGAGGGTTGCTGGGAAATATCTTGCTCTTGTGTCCCACTACCACCAACACCGGGTTTAGCAAGTGTCAGATAACGCTACATACAAAAGAATTTTTTGTTAGTTTAGTCAATGTAAAAATTAAAAATCAAACTATCACAATTCATCTCATCCAGAACAAAAAAAAATATCCTTTTGATTTTTTATTATTACCTAATATGTTTCTAGTTGGGTCATAAGTTGTTTTATCCTCTCTTCTGTTTCAGGTGTTTGAGGCGCGTCTATCAAAGTATCAAATTCTGACCTTGCTTTTCGCGCCTTTTTTCGCAGCAAGAGAAATGGAGATAGGGATGAAGAAAGCTCTTCCTCATAGAGGGAATCATCAGGCATACCATGGCCAGGTATCTGCATATTTGAACAAAATTAATATTATTTCAATTATGTAAATAACTAAAATACCTGAAGATAGAGCAATGCTGGCACTTTACATGTTCTTCCGCTGGCCCCTTTCCGTGATCATCCTGTCTTGGGGTTGTTCCTGTACTGCCCTGATCAGTCTGCTACATTGCAATAAAATTGTAAATGTAAAAACTTGAAAACACAAAATGAAAACTGAAATAATTTCTAATAAGACACCCTAAGACAGAGTTAGATTTTCAAATATGCCTTGCATTGAATTCAGTCCTGGAAACATGTCATTTCACATTAAGGCACCCAAACAAGAGACGAGTTGACAATGAGACTAAACTGGGTTATTTGTAGTGAAATTTTAAAATCTCAAAAGGTATATTAATTATCGAAACAAATTAGCTTCATAATTTCAGTATTATTGAGTCTGTTGTGTATAAATCACAAAAAAATTGAAACAAAACACTAGAAAAGCAACAACATAATCACATTCTGCTATAGCAGTGATCTAACCTCTAAAGTAGACTTTCTACTAGTTTCATCAGTACCATACAAACAGTGGAAATGAACACAAGATACAACCACAAATGTGTAGTTATCCGCAAAACCATCCACCCGCCAACCTCCTCTAGTAACCTACACTAGAAACAGATGTATGGGGTATTTTTATAAGGGATTCCTCAAAAAAATCCGCTAGAGGTTCTTTTCCTTGTAGTGATTCTAGCCTATCACATCCAACCAATTTAAATTAATTGAAACTTTGAAATTCATAAAATATACTCTCCATTTTCACAACACAAGCATTTTGACAAAATCCTTTTCAAATTTGACATGGATGTGTCAGACCTTGAAGGTCATGGTCTAGGTGTCTGCTCTTGCAAGATTTCACGAAGTAGCTATTTGCATGAATGCAATGTGTTATGCATGAACCAAAGGTGCGTTGTATATATAGTGGGTGGGCTAGATTTCCTTGGGCATGCAAAAGTGCCAAGGGGATTCACACCAAAATGTATCAAGCATGTTATGCATGATTGGAAGGCTAAATTTTGGTGCAAGAAAGTTTAAGTGGATTTTTGGATAGTGACTTAACATGGCATGATGATGGTAAATGGTGTCAGAGGTAAGCGTGTGACCAAGGAGTTAGCATAGCATAATATGACATGACATAGTTTGGTGCAATGTGTGTTGAGAAGACACATGGGTTAGCTTGATAAGTTAAGTGGGTAAAAAAAGTTGGCATGCATGTTATCTTGATAATTTAAGTGGGTGAAATGAATCAGCACATGGGTTGACAAGGAAAGTTATCTGGACCGGTGCATGATGGGAATGGGCAAGCTCATTTTATATGGAACAATGTGATGGACCAAGGAGTGACATGATTGCATATAGGTACTTGTTGTGAGAGACAAAATGAGAGACAAGGATGATGAAGACAAAAATGTAAGGCATAACACATGTACAAGATAACAAGTGTGAACTCGTGTAAAGTGAATTCAAGTAGAACAATAGACCTTAGTGAAAGAAGTTTCAACGAGTTTCGGCAAGCTGAGATCGTAGTTCAATTTGGGTTTAGTGCTATTGGACATATAATTCTTCATTTTTTTGTCATTTTAATCATTTCTAAATAATAGGAGAAATATGAATAGATACGTCAACATGAAAGGTAAATTAACCTCTTGAAATATGAAATCAAGAGTCATATTACCATATTAAATATGGATTCATGTTAATGGAATATGATCCAAGTTTGGAGTTACACCTTTATATGACATGATATCAAATCTTTGGTGGTTCTAATAACTCCATTATTCTCACTAAGACCTGCCTCTCTTCTTGTTTAACATTATTTTCCCATTAGACCTATCTTAATACATTTTTTGTTCTCCTGTGTTGTAACTCCATGTAGAGATAATTATTTGGTATCTATTAATTACCTTTGCTTGGGGCTTCTTTAGTGTGCAATGATGCCTAAGGTTCACACAACATTTGAGCTTCAAGAAATAAATGAGATAGAGGTTTGAGCTTGATGTAGCAAATAATCCTCTTGGAACACCTAGTGCATGTCAACCTCTATATAAATTTTGATACATTAGAGCCACAACATAAAACACATGCAGATTGGGAAGGAGGAAAAACCAAGACCTTATATGAAGAAAACTCTGTATATGACCCTATATTAATCAACCATCATTCTCATGTGCTTCATTTCGGATACAACTGGTCCCTTATATGACTATAGGTGATTAAAACTCTATATTTAACTCTGTATTTGGATGAATGATGTAGTTGTTTGGATCTTGGAAAACCCGTGCCTCTTAGAATATGTTGTTGTAGAAAAATTGAGAGTTAAATCAAATGATTTGTATTGACTGCTTCACAACAATATCAATCAATCAATGAACTTTTTAGTAACATAGATTTCATGATCTATAATGAGGTGGAGGAGGAAGTGTAGAAGTGAGAGTGTAAATGGCCATGAATAAATGTTAGTGATCCTCAATTTGGATATGGACAAATTTGTTGTGGTATTCAAGAAAGCAGTGAATGATTGGGAGACTGCTATTAAAGAAATTGTAAATATACAAGTGTTATAAAGTGGCAAGGTTTCCCTTCCCAGGATCCTCTGGAAAAATACAAAGGTGATCGAAGCTAAAAAATAGTGTGTGTGGGGCTAAGCGCTACATCACCTGACTAGCTTGTTCAGGGCTTCTCCTCCATAGGTTGAATATAACAAGGCTCGTTGGTTTCCCTTCATTCCACATTTTTAGCTAGAGTCAAGAGATAAACTCTTGAAACCTTGAAACCCTCCTCTTTTCTTAATTTGAATAACTCTTGCTTCAGGAAAAGGGTCCAACTATCCTAGAACTTGGCATTACAGACTTGTATTGTAACTTCGTTGGTTGTAATTGAATCAGCTAATTCAATAGAAAATAGATAGGAATGGGTTGACTACTGTTTGTAAATCGAGATGACAGCTACAGTCATTGTCTGTGGGTTTTTTTGTAGCATTTTCTTGTCAAAAGGATCCAGTTTTTTTGTTTGATAGCTTCCTTATGGTCACTCCGACATAGGAAGTGGACATCCAAACCAATAATTGCAAAAATGCCAATGAGAATGAATGCAACAACAAGAATATATGTGCATTGAGTGTTGTTAGCATGCTAACTGAGGGAAGTACAAAGAATAACGCACTTAGATGCAGACAGTCACATAAATATCTTTTAGGGAAATCTGCTTCTGCCAAGAAATCCAAAAAAGAGAGAATTCAAGGAATGGTCCAACTTCTGAGAAATATAATCTCTGGTGAAGATTACATGGACACTGCTGTTGTCCTTAATAAGACTATTAGATATGTTAAACCTCTCCAAGTAAAAGTGAACATATTGAAGGCTAATCAGTAGGAAAAGGTGAACTCGGTTTGACCCCAGTGTGACTAGGTGTCTCTTGCAGAACTCCCAAGATATAATGAGAAAGTGGATGCTGCCTAAAAAGCACGAAGATGGCTTCGCCAACTTAAAATAAAAATAGAAATTCTCTCGCATACTTGTCTACATTCAATGATAGTTGTAGCCAGATTTTGATCTGATCCTAGTTTTAAGCATGCTGGAGATTGAGGTTTAGCATTAGCTATAATTATATCCACATGGCTAAATTATCTGGCCCTTATGCTGAATGTATAACTCCTGTCAAGGGAGATGTATCATCCATGCCACGAGGAAATTGTGCCAATGTTTAGGGTGGTGATTGTGCTGATAAATTATCACAAATTAGATTTCTTGATACTTTCCAATTACAAGCACCTGATTATTACAATATTATGTTCATGTGTGAATATAATATGAACAGATGTGGGTTTTATTTTCACCCTACACTAGTACAGAGCTTTTCAGATATTTTGCCCGGCAATGGCAAGGCAAAGAAACAGACCAACCCTGAAAACATGGCCATGGAGAAAAAAGAAATTTCTGAAGTACTGGTTGTAGGAACATCAGGCCTCTGAGATGTTAATTTTTCATGGTACAGGGAAACTATTCCCTCATCTTTTACAACTATGCCAAATATGGGATTGATTCAATTATGCATGATAGCCCTGGAAATCTATGGGGGTGAGTTTATCGATTGTCCTGTGGTTGAAAATGAAGATGCAATTCGTGTGAGCTAGGATGTATTATCAAATTCGGATGGATCTATCAAAGTTTGATGATGACTGCATGTGCTTAATATTGTTTGAAGGAAAATGGTAGGAAATGGTGATCAATTTTTCTTCTTGTAAATACCAAATTGTGATGATGGAAATCAACTGCCAAATTTTATGGAAAGCATGCTGGAGACTGAGGTTTTGGGAATTCGTTATGTCTTACATTTAATTTTATTAAAAACAAAACTAAATCTACAGGCATGCCCTATTCAAGGAAAACGAGCAGCCCAATTTATTGCTCTGTTTCAAATCTTGGGCATTCTAAATGGTAAAATCACTTTTCAAAATATGGCAAAATTCTGTTTGGCCATACCATTTTTCCTGCTGATGGAGGAAGGGCCTGATTTCTGGGGTTTCTTGCGCGACGGGCGGTTCTTTGCAACAAGGGCCTACTTTCTGAAGTTTCTTGCACGACGGGAAGTTCTTTGCAGCAAGGGCCTACTTTCTGGAGTTTCTTGCATGACAGGCGGTTCTTTGTAGTAGGAGGCATATATCCAGTAGGGTTTGAGTCGATTAGAAAAGGAAAGGAGCTGTAGTACTGATCTACAAAGGCGTATATCCAGTAGGGTTTGAGTCGATTAGAAAAGGCAAGGAGCTGTAGTACTGATTACATGCAGGGTAGCTATAGTGATTAATGTAAAATTTTGAAAGGCCCACCATGATTAATCTAAAACCTTTGTAATTCGTTTTAAATTCCCATTAAAACCATATTTTATGGCGGTAATGCTCCACCATATAAATAGGTATTAAAACATTTCAAATGCCAACTTAGGTTTGATTTAAAAATGGCATATAATTTTAGTTTAGCTTGTACAATAGTAAGGCCATTATTTATTGGTTTGAAATAATAAACAACATGCAACAAACCCACATAATTAGTAAATTATTTAAATACAATAATTGCTACATCTTAAAATATAAAGTTATAACATACCAGCTCATACTCGAACATAACATCTGTATCAATATTCTTCTTCTGTATCTTCTTGATCTTCATCCAACTGATCAACATATATACCAACATCTAATTCAGAAACGGTGTTGAAATGATCGACCATGTCATCATCATCATCAATTATGTCATTTTCAATAATATCCTCATCGACATCATCATCAATAATTGTTGCCTCATCTCCTATGCCTGGTTCATCTTCTAATATATCTTCTTCATCTGTCAATGCATATTCCTACTCATCTGCCACTACATCATCTTCTTCTTGATCAATATCATCTTCTTCCTGTACAGTATACTCTACTGGCCTTCCTCTTGGATCATATCTAATAGCAAATGACCATTCGTTCTCACCTGGAACCTCTGAGTAAAAGGCTTGTTCGCATTGGCTTGGAAAAACATAGCAATCTTTTCCTGCTTCAAACTGCGATGTTTTAACCATTGGAAATCCATTGTCATGTTGAATAAGTGTTCTATCATCATCACATACATTCATTTGTAGCCTATACCATTTAACTTCGAACAAAACTATTTTGAAGGAATTAAAGTCACGCTCAACTATATCATTTAAAAACCCATAATATCTATTTTCAGATTCTCGAGGATGTCTGTCACTCCTGGAGGAAACATTAGTGACCTGGAATACTGTATTTATCCCACTATTAGAAGTTTTCATGTTATCATCCAACTGTTTAACGCGAAATTTACGACCATTGCACCACATAGCCTTGTGGTGTTTCAACTGCAATATGCCAAACATGAAAAAGATGCATTCTCAATTAATAATTAATCATATAATTTACACAGCATGAAAATTATCTGAAAAATCAAACTTTTTTTCACATTATAAATATAGTATAAAATAAGTAATGAATAAAATAGGTGAATTAATTGCTTACCTTTCTATCTTTAAAACCATATGCTAAATCGATTTCCCTGTCCATAACATTTCCATCTCCACTACGATACGCTTCTCTAATCAATTCAGATAGTAGTTGCCATAATAACCTAACGTCGTTACGTGCTTTACATGTTTCAATCCATTCACTCATCCACTCAAGATTGTTTGCAATGTATAAAAGTAGTGCCTCATAATCTTGAGCACCTGAATAAAAAAACAATAATTCACCAATATTAATAAATATTACTTATAAACATGGTAAATTATATTAATTAATAAACGATGAAATAATAAGACCTAAATGAATATAATGATCATATACATGATGTAAAAAATGAAACATTATATGTATTATACATAACAAATCTTTTACCTCTCACTTTCTTCATTCTACCTTTTCCCAACAGGTGCTCCACTTCAAATTTTTTGATGGAGTTCACATCCCAAATTAAATCAACCGCCTTCATAGCTGGCACAGCTAATATAGGAAGATAATGACTAATATACACCATGGATTGATATACCACATATCCCTCCACCATAGAACCCTCAGGTCGTGCTCTTTGTCTAACCAAAGCCTTCAAGGATTTCATGTGCCTCTCGACCATCCACATTGACCTTGTGTGTACTGGTCCACACATTTCAATCTCCTCAACTTGGTGTATCATGTAGTGTTCTTGTGCATTGAAAATTTTTGGAGGTAGATACTTTTCCATTTCACACATTAGCCGAGGAATTTCTCTCTTCCAATACTTTATTTCATCTTGATGGATTTCTTTCAATGACAACCATCTGCAAATCATTACGCAAGTTTATTTGAATGAAACAGAATATAAATTTCATTACAAGTAAATTAATACATCATTTCATTAAGTACGAAAAGAAATTGTAGCAATTATATTTTGCGTATAAATCAAAACTACTTACCTCATGTATTTACTAAGACCATATATAACTTGTTTGACATTGTTGTCGAAGTCGTTTGGGAGAGATGCAGGTAGAACATACTATAACAATAAAAAATGAATCGTTATTGGTTTCCAAACTAAACAGAAAAAAGGAAATTTAAAATATGTATTCAAGAAATAACATACAAAAACGTATACCAAAAAAATTACCTTAACAAAGGTATGTCGATCATGTGTTTTCACCCCACTGAAGTCACCTTTCTTCGTTAAGATATTATTTGTGTTTGAAGCAAAACCTGTTGGAAATTTAATTCTTCTAACAACCTCTTTTACATCATTTCTTTGTTGTTCTATTAATAACCATGGAATATTATTATAATTTCGACCTCCATTGTTATTTGATCTGTCGATCACACTTTTCATTGCATGATTCGATTTCTCAATGTCAGCACAAATTTTGTCAATTTTATCTCTATCATGTGCACCATCTATGGTTTGCCATAATGTTTCTGTCACATTCTTCCCGACATGCATTGTATCAAACAAATGAGCTATTTTTAGGTCCTCATAGTAGGGCAACCTCGTGAATTGAGAAGGATAACATTTCATTCCAGGTGAAAGTACAATATTAGTACCTTCACCATGACGATGACCTTGATATCAAAGAAAAAAATAAATCAAAACAATAATTATAAAATACAATAAAATAAATTCATTAGTTAAAACAAAAATTCCAAACATTGCATAAACAAATAATATATATATATATACACACACAAATTACGTACCAGCTGCCTGACGATTATTAATTCTGTTATATTCCAACTTCCACAACTGAGGTGTCATTCTTCGTGGTTTTAATCCAATTTCTTCTTTATCATTGAAAAGATGTTTTTCAGTAGTACGATACTTATGGTTCCTAGAGAGGAAGTGCCTAAACTCATCAAACACCATCTTTCTTAAGTCTGGCGAATGACGATACTTCATCTTAGGGCCACAAAATGGACATGCAAATCTACCCTTTGTTTGAAGACCTGCAAGAGATGGATCAATAACAATTATACTATGAGATCATTCTTAAAACATGCAATATGGTATATCTAATTTAGATAATTATGTATTATATTAAAGTGCAACGAAATATTACATACCACAAACATGTGTTAGTCCTGGGGCATCATGAATTGTCCATACAAGCATTCCATGACATTGAAATCTCTTCTACTTGATTGGTTTAGTGATGTCATACATAATGATGCCATGCCATAACTTTATTAGCTCATCGATAAGAGGCTCAATATATACATTCATATCATTGACCCGGTACATACCTAATTGTTCAAAATTATAGTACATATTTACTACCATGATATATGTATATATAAGTAAGTAAACAAATAAAAGATATTATCCAAACAACAAGAGAAATGAAAATGTTACATTAGAAAAAATAATGTATGAAATACCTGGAATAATCATAGTCAACATTATGTTCTCCCTATTTATTGACATCCAAGGAGGAATGTTATTATTGATAACAAAAATAGGCCACACTAAGTAAGTAGACCTAAGCTCTCCGAATGGATTAACACCACCAGTTGCCAATCAAAGCCTGCAATTACGAGGTTCATTTTTAAAATCTACATATTTTTCCTCGATTTCCCTAAATGCAGAACCATCTACATACATTCGGAGAACACCATCTCCACTTCTATTCTTTGAACGGTAATCCATAAATTGTGCTATGCTCTTGCACCTGAACATTCACTGCAAACGTGGAATTATGGGAATATGATGAAGAACCTTTTGAGGCACCTTTTTTATTAGTTGATCAGCTCGATATCTACTGATACCACATTTCAGACATTATGTTTTCGACGCATGTTCTCCATAATATTTAACATCATCTTTAGGACATGCATCTATAGTGTTATATTCCATTCCAAATTCCTTCATAATAGCACGTAAATCTCGATATGTTCGAGGTAAAGTATTTGGTGATGGTAACAAAAATTCACCCAAAAATCTATAACATAAACAAAAACTAGTTAATGTAAAGATTATTAATCATATATATATATATATATATATATATATATATATATATATATATATATATATATATATATATATATATATATATATATATATATATATATAAGTATTGAATTATTATTTTAAACATTTATTACAACTAAAAAAACAGAAAATAATCAACATTTACATATATGTGATCATATATACATATTGCATACCTTAGGAGTTGTGTCATACATCTGTTCGACAAATTATTCATAACCTTTAAGTTCACCAGCAACAATGTAGCAGAGAGAAGAGTTGCATTTGAGTGTTCACACTTGACCTTTTAATCAAAGGTACATCATAAATACAGTCACTATCTCCAACATCATCATTTGACTCACCATACAAGTCTTAGAGAATTTGATTTGTCCCATCATTAGTGTGAACTGTCTCATTACTGTCATCATGATCTACCTCCATGTGATCATTAAAATTACCTTCATCATTCGCTTCATGTTCTTCACCTTGTACAACATCATTTCCAATACTAATATTTTCTGCAATATTCTCTTGTACTGGTGCAACATCATCTAATCTACTACTATTTAGTTGTGGAAGCTGGTTGATCATCTGCAAAAAGTTGGGGGGCAACTGTGCCTTTATGAAAATTACAAACATTAATCATTAAACATTAGTGCGCATATAAAAAATATTAAAATAATATAAAATTTTACGTTATAATCAAAATGAAGATAGATAATTAATTACCACGGGACGATAGTCATTTGATCCACCATCAATGTGCCCATATTTTCTACAATGCATTGTCGTTGTTGCTATTAAAACTCTAACATTATTTCTCATACAACATTTTTTGCAAGGGCAATAAACTCTACCATCACCCCTTTCACCCTTTTGAATTTTTTTTCCACCTTTAATGTTTTCTTCCATTGATGAAAATTATCCTATAAAGAAAATAATAATTATATTTAGTAATTATCTCTCTCAATGGTGTAGAAAACCCAAGACATGTTGAACTAAATGGGAGCTCAATAAGAAAAAAGAAAATAAAAGTGGGCTTTTTACAAATTGTGGGCTTCTTACAAATTGTTTATATTTTTAATAAAATTGTGGCCTTTTTACAAATTGTTTATATTTTTAATAAAATTGTGGGCTTTTTACAAATTGTTTATATTTTTAATAAAATTGTGGGATTTTTACAAATTGTTTCTATTTTTAATAAAATTGTGGGCTTTTTACAAATTGTTTCTATTTTTAATAAAATTGTGGGCTTTTTACAAATTGTTTCTATTTTTAATAAAATTGTGGGCTTTTTACTCCATCGAGCGCCTGGCTCAGCACCTACACTAATCACCACAAGACCGAGGCGAAGAACCACAAGCTAAACCACAACCAAATCCAAGTCATGAGGGGTGGGGCTGAGCGCATGCGCTGTGTCCCAGTTGATTGTATGAGTGTGCATAGCCTTGGGCTCATAATCGAAACATGTAAAACCTCAACTCGTATATAAACACCAATATCACTTATACACCCGGTGAATGTGGGATTATCCCACCGGACACCCTTGGAAACTCCGATCCAGAAAATACCATTACCATCATAGTGGATATTATCTGGAAGTCCAGGGAGATTGTCTATGAAAGATTCGACAGTGCCCTTATGTGGCCCCTCTAACCAGTACTTCTGGCAGCAATACCTGTAACGGAAAAACAAGGCACCCCTCAATTCTACTACATGATTTGAATATTTCCTTATAGAAAATATTAATGATTGAGTGCAAGACATACAGTGAAGTTTCATAGAAGACCAAGAAGTCTTGTTTGGCAAAGAGGGCCACACCGTTGGGGAAGTAAAGATCTTTAAGAAGTACGGTCGTTCTCTTGGCGGAGGCCTCGTATTTCAGCAATCGGCTGTGTGGTCGATACTCCCAAATATCAAATAAGAAGTCATGGAAACCATATTTATATGATGCATCAGTGAAATAAACTACCCCTTCTCTGCTTGCATCCACTCCATCTGCAAATCTTCAATGATATTAACCATGAAATGTAGTTATTATTACTTGAAGCATTCCTTGAGTCTAATTGTCTATGTTAACTGATTTATACCAAATGTGATTCACATATATAATAAAAAATCATAGCTAGGATTTTAAAATAAAATTTCAAATTTTTTTTAATAATCATGCTCAAAGAGATTACTTGAATTTTAATCCATCTGCTTCGTTTCTCAGAATCTCCACATGGCCTTCCGTCACATTTAGCAAACCCTGTACATGAAAATTGTTATAGAGTTGATAAAATGAAAGAAGTTGTCTACCATGAAGTAAAATTTTCGGAGATTGATATTTGGGTATTTTTTTTTCTTAAAAAATTTAATAGTAGGAATGTTTGAATTTTGTTTTTGATAATAAAAATAAATTTATCACAATCAAAAACTCAAAAATATCTAAAATCTTAAAATTTTCCAATAGCAACTATACCTGAGAAGGCTCGCAGACTAATAATTCTCCACGGCTGCCAAAAGCGAGGCCCAGAGGATGACCTCCAACATATGTCGAGCTCTCCAACATTTCCACCAACTGTCGCAAGAGCGACACTTTGCCACCAACCGTCGCAAGAGCGACATATCGCCTAGCTGTCGCAAGAGCGACACTTTGCCACCAACCATCGCAAGAGCGACATTTTGCCACCAAACGTCGCAATAGCGATGCATTATTCTAAACGTCACAATAACGACACCTTCCTCTAAACGTTGCAATAGCGACACCTTGTCTCTGTAACGTCGAAATAACAACATACTTCAGAAATCCGTCGCAATTACGACGCTATTTTGCAAATGTCGCAAGACCGAAACTTGCCTCTAAGTGTCGATATTGCGACACTTGTCTCTAAACATCGATATAGCGATGGTTTCAGGCGAGATTTGAAAAAGTTGAAAAAATTTGGGGAAATTTCCGACATTTGGTCAAAAGTGTCGGAACCAAGTGTCAGAATTTATGCCAAATGTACTAGTGAATACAATGGACCCTACCTGAGTCAAAGGAATAAAAATCATGGTATTTGCGGGTAATATCAAGACCCAGATTCTTTATAATGGCTTTAGGCATCAAGTTATGTGATGCAGGAGCATCATCTCCGAAAAACACATTGTATTTTACCTAAGCTAGGGGGTTTCATGTTTTGAAGAAATATTAAATCTTCATGTAAATATTAATATTATTTTGAGTGATTAATTAATTATTTGTGAGAAATTGTATATGTGAGAGAAATTAGTTTCTAGATTATTTAGAATTAATGAGAGAGCCTAAGTTGGAATTAGTTTCTAAGTTTTAGGGATGAGAATCTATCTTTTAGGGATGTTGAGAGATTTAGGGGATGGTTGAGGAATTGAAGGGATTGAGCATTTAATTATATCATTTTTAAAAATTGTATAAATTCAGCAAGCCTCAAGGGCAAAGATAGACTTGAATAGTGAGAGGGATAGAGAGTGTGGGCTGGATTGCAAATTTGCAAGCCTACGGGCTTTTGTAGAGGACCATTGATTTGAATATCTGGTCATGTAAAGGATTTTTGTATTTGATTTCATTTGAGTTTATTTATGAAGAATTTGATTGCATTATAATTCTGGTCGAATTGGTAGGAAGATGTTGAATTTTACGAGTTAGGACTTGTATTTCTGTTTGACAGTTGTATTGGGCCTAGTTTCGGTTTAAAGTTTACTTCAGGTAGAATTCCGAAGCTAGATATCTTTACTCGCATTCCACTGGAATGGATTTCAGTTTGTTTTGTTGAGGTGGATTTGCGTATTTCAAGACTTTCCATCGATGTATGAAAACAGTGCATAAATTATATATTTTGAGGTGAAATGTGATAAATCGGTGGTAGAGGCTGGTAAACACGCTGTATTTGGCAATTTACTGGGGTTCGAAGCATATCGCGTGGTTTTTCGAATTGATCTTTATGTGTCCTATGTTTTAAGAGGAAGCTTTATTGTTATTTAATTCGATATTAGCCAGATCATCTCAAAATCTAAAGGTTTGCAGATTTTGAAGAGAACGCACTGTTTAATTGGCAATTCCGAGGCTATCAATCATTAACTTGTGAGGTTAATGTTTAAGATCAATTCATCGATGAGTGGGGCAAGGCGAAATTGAAGATTGAAGTTTTGCGTTTCTGGGTCATGAACGCATTCCTGAGAACCGGTGTTGATGGCGCATTAAGAATCGATTAAGAATCGATGAGTCGATGCCGTGGAAAAACGCTGCGTTATATTGTGGAACCTCCAACAAAGGATGCAGAAAATAGGTGAACATTCAAGTTTTCATTTATTACTTATGAAATATTTGCCTGTGAGATTGATGCTATACTCAAGCATACCTAGAGATATTTCGTAAGCTGGTTGACTTAATTAACAAGTCAAATTCAGGAGGCGCAATCATCTGGATAATTCGTGTGCAAAAGCGATTTGGGAACCTGTTAGTAAAAATTATATTGAAACGTTGTTTTAACATGCAGCTACAGTATGGAACAGAATGGAAAAAAACCGAAGTATGGCAGCGTTAGATTCTGAATGAGGATTGCATTGAAGAAATTCAGTTGGATGAATTGAAAACTTCGAGCAGTTTGAATCAAATGAAATGTGTTCAAGCTTAGTGATCAATACCTGGGCAGTAAGCCAGTTTGCAGAAATAACGCAGAGTTCTGAACAAGGTATGTAATGAAATTCTTTCATAAGAGGAGCAGAATTCGTTTTTACTGTGTCTTTTCAATGGAACAGTGAATCGAATTAGTAATAGAAGCATCTTAGTGAATGTTCAAAGGTCATTTTGTGAAATGCCAGAACTAAATGTGTTATGAACTAAATTTGTAAATAGTAAATGTGTTAAGAACGCAGAGCTAAAAGTGTCAAGAAAGTAAGAGCAATTGCTACATTGAGAATTGATCGGTATCAATGATAGTCAATAGTAAGAGCGCTGGAATAAATGGATGCAGAACTAGTAAGCACAGGCACATGTACAAGATTTGGTTTGTATATTTGGTATGAAAGCGTATAAACTTGAAGTGGAAATGCAGATTGAAGCTTTGGGATGATTTGTACAAGCCATGTGAATGTTGGCATTGATAGGAAGCATTTGAATATTGTTTGAAGGTTTCAAAAGTTACGAAATTGCTTGAAGGTGAGTGAATCGAGATTGATAATATATGAGATGGTATTGAATGATTTTAAGCCATATATTGGAAAGTTGTACGCATGTTGATAATGAGATGGTGTGAATTTGCTAGTGTTTTAGGTTTTTGATTTGGGTGAAAGCTGAGATGCACTCTCATATGCATGGTTATTGAATATCCTGGGTATTGCAGGCTCTAGGCTTGCGTCATTATGCAAGGCTCCGGAGTCCAACATAGCATTATGTAAAATGAACTTATGCAATCTAAGACTCAGGTAGAAGGGAGGGACTTCACTTTCTTCAGACTGACCTTCTATGGCTGGACCAAAAATGAGTCCAGGATAATCATCTTCAACATTTACCATATCTGATACAGAGTCTATTTGAAAAATTCTAGACACCTGATGTTTATAAGTGCTATTTTTCACCAACTCAGTCAAGGGCATGGACACCTTCAGCTTAGAAATTTCATTTTCCAATTAAAAGATGGGGCTTTTTCTACCTCTTTGACGGGAGGATATTTCTCCTCTACTTTCTCCTTTGCTACGCTATGCTAGTTCTTTTCATTTGCAACGTTAGTTGTTGAGGATGCCTTGCTGGGAGAAGGATCAGCAGGTTCTTTCCCTTTTCTTTGAGTATTTGAGGAGTCTTTTTTCGATTGCAGCTCTTTTCTCTTCTGAATAGGATTGATCGGCACATCTCTGCTCCTCAAAGAATACTTGTTCTGTTGCGCTGACAAAGCGTTCATGTATCCACTTTGATAATCATCGGACTCTTCTTCTAACACTACATCATTGGCCAATATTAAATCTTCATCCTTTCGAATGTTTGCAGTCGCTGTATATTCCTCATCTTCTGTGAGAAATATGGGTGCACCATCAACAGTGAAGAAATGGTTGGCTTCAATGACTGGATCATCATCATCATCTGTTTCCATTCCCTTAACATAATTTTGCTGCAAAGGAGTTCTGATCTGCTGTTGTGGTGTAGCTTGGTCCTGTGTTCTATGTTCGCTCTGCTTAATTTGGAATTGTGGCTGTTGATGTCCTTTGAAGTTCGGATTCCTGATCTATGCTTTAGTTCTATCCAAAATAGTCAACTGATCAACCATTTTCTCCACTGTTCAGATCAAAGTGTCCATCTTACTGTCTGAAGGGGATGCTTCTTATTTCACAGTTACTCTCTTTTCAGCTTTTGTTCGCGCTCTTCTGGCCAGCAAATTTTCTTCAATGCTCACAGCTATCTTCTACATGTCTTCAAGTGTGGTAGGATCTCTTTCTTGTAGCTAATAGTCCATATCAGCATCGAAACCATCTGGAAAATTAAGCAAAGCTAACCCAATAGGGGGCTTCAGATTGGATGGAATAGCATTATATATAGCATTAAATCTCACACAATAATCCTATACAGTTTCACCCACATTTCTTTTAATATTTTCATATTCAGACAAGATTTGAAGTGGGTTTTTCTTTACCTCCCACTGGTCTAAGAATTGTCTATGTAACTCTTGCAAAGTGTGGATAGATCCTGCTAGTAAGGCTCTAAACCATTTTCAAACTTCACCTCCAAAGCTTTGGACAAAAAATCTTATGGTTACATTTTCTACCTCTACCTCATGAAAGTCGAAGAAGTCATTCATCTTATCAACATGCTGCTGGGATGTGGTGCTCTGAGTGGCATCAAAGATAGGTATTTTAATTTGGCATTCAGCAGGCATATCTTTCAAGTCCTGAGATAAAACCAAGGGTGCATACCGGGCAGCCATGACACGAGGTGGATTTACAACAGTGTTTGTGATACTAGGATTCAAGGGAGGTGTTGATGGAGGAGTCGAAAGCTGAGAATTGACTTCTGAAACTGGTGGGAATGCTGATGAATTAAGGGCAGGAAATGTTGTTTCTGATAAATCTGAAGGCTTAGGGATATTGGTTACGGTGATAGATGTCTGAGGGTAATTCAAAATATAATCATCAATCGATGTTTTTTCCCTTTGAACTTCGAGATCTACAAGAAATTCTGGATCTAAAACTATGTCATCGAGTGCGGTTTCGGATTTAATTTTGAATAAAGAAAGCTCAAAATACTCATCAAAAGAGAGGTCTTCTATAAGCAACCACTCACTGGGCCAAGTATAGGATCTGAAAATAGGTCTAGGACTTAGTGAACCTTCTTGTCTTCTGATTATTCTTGGAATAAGATTAGGATTTTCAAACACAAGGGGAGGATTTGGATCAGGGTTGGCCCTTGTGTATCTCCTCGAAGCCAGTGTGGTCAAATTTATACTTTAAAATGTTTTATTTCAGCCTATCAAACTTTGAACCTCATCATCCAAAGTCCAAGAATTTATATGGAAAATATTACTGGGGTGATCAGTCTTTTATGCTAAATAATCCCTAGTATGGTCGCCAGAAATTTTAGCACCTAACTTGAACCTTAGGCTGAAAGAAGGCAAATCAGAGTAACCTCAAACCATGGTCAGCCTTGTAGTTATCCCTACAAGGTTAGGAGAGGGCTCTCTCCGGGAAAATGTTCAATGAAATATAAGAGTAAACTGATTTTAGGCTAGGTATAATAATTGGAAATGTTTTTATAAATTTTCAGGGTTGTAGGATTAAATGGGTTGGGCAGTTTGAAACTGGGGAATTAAATCAGAGATACAGGGTATTTCATGGGGCAAGGTAGGCAGGGATTTTAGCAATTCAGTTTAAATAATGATAGAATGTTTAAGACTGGTGAGGAGCTGAAAAGGGCATAGGAGATGGATCCTTTTCAAACAGAAGAAAACATTGAGTATTGAATGATTTCCCAAGGCAGAGCATTATACAATGGATTCTACCTATCTATCTTGAAAACATTCAACCAGAGATATGAATGAAATGAATGGCAAACATAACAATTAACAGATGGACACAAAAGAAAGAACAATGCTAAAATCAATACCACAGGATCCCACAAATCAGTGCTGCATTTCTTTATTAATTCCCTGCCAAACTGTTACAAATGGAGCACAGAGCGTCCTCAATTATTTCCAACTTATTCCACCCTTTATTCCCCCTTTACAAATGACTCAAAAGTTACATTAAATAGACAGAAATTGAGGGGAGTAGATCCACAGAAAAAGGAGTTGTTTCACCAGCTCAGAACTAAAATATGAATATAGGAAAAAGACCAACAATCTGCTCCTAAAAAGAAGGAGAAACAATACTTTTTGACCATCTGGAGAATTTTCAATTGCTTAAACAGAGGAGAAGAAAGACAAATTTGGAACCATTTCTCCTTTTTATCGTTACTGTCGTGCTGTAATGATCTTTGTATTTATATTTAGCTCTCGAACTTGACTATTTCTTTTCTTTTTTTTAAAATCCCTTTTATGCCGAGAAATTCCCTTTGGAACCAATAAAACTGAAATTTTTCCATTTACTGAAGAAAAGTCCCTTTTTTGGTGAAAAAAGCAAAGGAAAGGATAGTGGGCCCAAGTTGCGATCACAAATCGGAATCGCAAATCGCAATCGGAAAGGGGGGAAGGTGTATTGGGATAATGCGATTTGAAACTATGATGCGATAGTGTATAGGGGGAGTCTCATGGGAAAATCACAATCGCAATCAGGAATCGCAGCTGGAGAGGAGTGGGCACATCTTATTGATGCCTTGTGATGCGATGGGATAAAGCTTTAGTGGGATCGGGGACAATCGCAATCGCAATCAGGAAGGGGAGCAGATGTAAAGTTCTCATGGGAACTGTCGATTGCGATGTGTGATTCATCGCATTGGCGGGAAAGAGCGCGGAGGTTTAAATCATGCGATAAAACAATTTTGTGATGAAAAGACTTAAGAAACCTTTAAAATCGATTTATCGCATTTAACAAAGGAAATAGCACTTTTGTTTGGGAAAAGGCGGAAGGGTTTATGGTAGGACCCAGGCCAATCGCAATCGCAAATCGGCGGAGGAGTGGAGCGGGAGCAAGGCTGCGGGAAATGCCGATTGTGATTGTGCGATTACTTGTGAGCCGTCTGATTGGAAGGGAGGATCGACGGTGGAGATGCGATCGGTGAGAGTCAATCGCATCGAAAGAAATCAAAGGAGTAGGGAAAATTTTGGGAGCACTGTGAAGTTGCGATGCGATCAAGCGATCGCGATCAGATGTGGGCCATCGGATCACTGAGAAGATCAACGGTCCAAATGTGGTCAGGCGCGGTCAATCGCATCGGAGATTTGTAATTGGGGAAGGGTCAATTGGAAGTATGCGATTTGAGTGGTGCGATTGGATCGGGAGAAAAGGGTGCGATCAAATTGGGAGAAAAGGGACGCGATCAGGTCAGAGGGGAAGGGTTTTATAATGAAAAACTTCAAAATTATATGAAAAGGGTAAAGTTACAAAGTTTAAGGGACAAATGAGAAAAGGGGTAAGGTTAGGCTTTGGGGACTTTTATTCACTTAGGCATATTTTCTAATCCAGGAGTCAGTTTTGAGAGTATAATATATCGTTGGAAAGCTCTTTCCGGGATATTTCTGATGGATATACTTAGAAGATGATTATATACTGAAAATACTGTGGAAAACACCTTTTAACAGCAGGGTTTTGGCTCTGTGGAGATAGCAGCTTCTGAAGTGAAACTTATTACATATGAAGACATAAAATTACATAAAAGATGATAATAAAATAAAAGTACCATTTTTTCACCTCAAAACATGGTTTTGAGGTGAAAATTACATCAATCTCAATAGAACAATTCTTTGATCTTTCCAGATACTGTGCCTTTGAGTTTATTTGACCTCCTCATGACCTTACTGATATTTATTGACACTTGACTCATTAATTTGACTATGATGAGACCAACCCTATGACCTAATAATATGAATTGGGAGTGAAAGTGAATCATGACGAAAGACCATAGAGAGGAGAATCAACAATTTTTACATGAGGGGAAACTGATGAAAGACCACTACCATCAATGAATCCATGACTTAATGGAATGATGAAAATTTATGGTATGGGACTCCTAATATGCAAATGCAAAAGAGTAAGTTTGATCACTGATGGCAGTATGACCAGACTAACACTAACAGGTGGAATAGTTGTTAGTTGGGTTTCAAAAATCCAAAGTGTTGTGCATTTTCAACAACAGAAGTAGATTATGTTGCTGCTACAGAGGCTAGTAAGGAAATGATTTGGTTACAAAGGTTTATAGATGAATTGGGTAAGAAGCATCATGTGGGCACGTTATACAATGATATCCAAAGTGCCATTCATCTTGCAAAGAACTCAGCATTTCATTCCAGAACTAAACACATAAAACTCAATTACCATCTTATACAGTCAGTATTGGAAGATGGACAGTTGAAGCTGGAAAAGATACACACTAGCCAGAATCCTGCAGATATGCTAACAAAAGTTGTAACCAGGGAGAAACTGAGAATATGCTCAGTTTCAATTGGTCTTCAAGGATGAAAATGAAGATGAGAAATAGCCAAGTCCAAAGAGGAGCCATTTTCCATCAAATGAAGCAGCGGTGGAGTTTCTACAAGCAATCTCCAAGTGGGAGATTGTTGGGTGTGGAGCCTAATTATCTTGTTTATTTTGTATCACAGCGTTGGACCCCTATACCTTAATGGGGCAGCAATGCTGCCCATAATTAAACGCTTCCTAGGGGGTCCAGGGGGGGTGGCTATGAATTTATGGAGCCACCCCCTAGCGAGGGGTTTCGGGGGCAGCGCCCCCGAAGCTAAAAACAGATGTAAAATTGCCTTGTAAAAGTATAGCAATTTCTAGTCAATCTGGGTCGTTCATTAGGTAGATGATCTGACGGTAGAAGTTATGTTTAGTTTAGGGTTTTTTTCTCTAGAACAAAACCCCTCGCATGTATGAGGGTATTGTATTGTGGCTGTGTATAATATGTGTATTCTCAGAGCGAGAAACAGATAGGGATATTGTGAGAAAGAACAGAGGATATTACAGCGGATCTGCTGTAGGTTGTGTCTCTTCATTTTGTTGGATAATATAAAGGAAGGACTGGCTGTTCGGGGTGGATGTAGCCCAAACTAGGTGAACCACATATATCTGTGTCTCTCTAGTTTTATGTGTTTTTTGTGCTTGTGTTTTCTGTATATTTTATGTGTTGCATTGCTCTATAATATATAATTTTCTAACAGATCATATCCTACTTTTACTACAACTTCTTCCAATGTCTTTATCCTGTTATCTTTAGCCAAACAAGATAGTTTATGAATCTTCAATTGGGATTGCATATTTTAGAATGCTACTTTTGATTTTGAAAGAGACATAGTTGTTGTATTCATGGTTGAGAATAAAATCTCCCTTAACTACATGTGCATGTCCATCTGGTCAATTGAATGTATGTGTCTTGCATCAAATGAGAGGACAGTCTTCTTATAGTTAGCATGTGTTTTTGGAAATGGTACAACTGCTTGCAGAAAGGCCATCTACATCCTGTCTTTTTCACTATCAAAGGCAGTGAGAAGCCTATGTTGTGATGTAGATGTATGTTTCCAAAATTGGTTGTACATATCTGATTTCAATGCTTCATTCTTTTTTTTTATTTCTATAAATTTGGAGAAAATATTATGCTCGTCTGAAGAGTTGGCATATGAATGTTGGATGATCTCCAGTGGCTCTCTTGCAGGTGATGTTGATGGAGGAGTGTGAGGAATATCTGTAGATGTGGAGACTTCAGTTTCTCCCAAATCTATGATCTATGTCTGTTTATTTTCTGAAAACAAGGAAGAATCAAGCATTCGTTTCTTATGTTGTAATATGAATTCTTTCATAATCTCCTTGGAATTTGGTGTCTCTTCTTTGACCCTCTTTTGTTGTTTACTTTCAGGATTTGTTTTTTGTACATTTGAAGTACAAATGACCTGTTCCTCTGCTTCTTGTAAACTACCTTCTACCCATTCATCCTGATTCATATACTTTTCTATTTCTGGTCTAGAGGTATGAGTGTAAGAAGTTATCTTGGATTCAACCCTTAGAGCATAAATAATTCCATGAGGGTCGTATGACCAAGTGAAAGTTGACTGAAAACCCATCTTCTTTAATAGTGCATCTGCATCAACACTAGCTGCTCTGGTATTACAAATGAATGATCTAATATTGGCCTTGATTTTAAACTAGGCTTTCCTTTTTCCTGAAACAAAATGTAATTCATCCATATTTAACATCTGCCTTATGTATTCTAATGAGAAAATTCTCATAGGTACATCTTTTGGAAGCTTGTATCGCAGAAGCTCGCAACCATACACCCTGATCTCCGTGTAATTCTTGTATAGGTACTAGTCACCTGTCTTTTCTTGTTCACTGAGGTGCAGAATTCTCCTAATGTCTTCTCCAATTATAAGCTCTGATGAACTGGTAAGGAACTTAATGACTGGGTGAATGAATAAACATATGAATTCTAAGAAATAAGTAGTTGTTGACAAAGCTCTGACCAATTCTGTCTAGTGAATCACTAATTGATTCACTCCCTATGTGTCCTACTTATTGAAGTGAATGGGTAACATATCTGCCTGCTGAAACAAAATCATATGAAAAATCACAGAAGAATAAGTGAAGGCTCCTTGTGTGGTGAAATTCATGAATTTTTCATGTATAACATCATCCAAGAAATGACTGTAATTGTACATAAAAAATGTTGATTTTTCAAGGCTAAAGATAGATAAGAAACCTAGGATGGGTTCATCAATGATTTCATCATTGGATTATCCTAACCTATAATGAAGGAGTGAGATACAGTGTTTGGAAGCAATGGGGAAGATGGAGGATGCATAAGGGGGATTTCTCTTTGGTAAATTTGCATCGTTAGGTAGAAAGATGTCGAATATTTGAGCTCTCTATGGGAAGGATAATGTGTGATAGAGATCCATGAGGGCAACACGAGAGAAAAAGGATAAGGATTTAGAAGGAGGGATGAGAAGCATCTGATTAATGGTTTCAGGAGATATGGTTATTAGAACGTTTCCGTTCCGAGCCACCACTGACCTGTTTATAGGGTCATACTGCTTTTGACACCAGGTAATTAAATTTCAGAATGGGTGATTTTGAGGGAATGTAAACAGAGGTAACATGGACTCCCAAAACTTGATAGGGTCTTTTTTATCTATATGCTTCTGTTTTAGCCACAAATGTAGCTCATAGAATTCAAATTCACTGTGACAATCAGTAATTTTAAAATAGGTATCGACTAGGGTGTGAGGTCGAGGTTGAATTGTGGAACTGCAAGAATGTCTTCTGCAACAGCTTTGGCAGCTTCAGGAATGACCTCGAAATATGGATGAGAGACCTTGGGTACGACCTCTTCAAAACTGTCAACATTCCTGATTTCTTCTGTCATACTTTTCTTACCTTTACCTTTCGGAGTGGTTTGTTTCTTTGTTTTGGCCTTAGGTGCCATGCTTGACTGTAATAAAGTGGTATAGGGATTCACAACTTCCGGTTATAGAAACAATGATAGGATTTCAGAAATATGAAGGGAAATTATGGAAGATAATTCATTGTGGAACAACAATGGAGAATGAAGGTGAATTGAAGGTGGAAGTAAAGTATTTAGCGGGAGATTGTGGGCAATTTTATAGATTGCGGTTTAGGTTCAATGGTCCTAGCTAACAGTCAAGTGAATTTACTGCGTAAGGATATGATTAAAGGGTAAATGGAGCGAATTTATTGGCCAACGGGAGGATTAACAGGTAAATGGAGTGTTAGGGATAACGGATAAGTGACGTGGAAGAATATGAGTGGTGGATGGATAAATGGTTATGGCGAGGGAAAATGGTAGTGGGATTGGAAAACCGGAGGTGGATTTTAGGGGGTACCCTCCGGTTTCTGGTTTTAGGTGGAGGGGGTGCAAAGTAACCTGATGCTTCCATGTTGTGGAAATGGACAGCCATTGAAACCGGACTTCGCTCCCCCCCCCGCATTAACAAGAAACAAGCGCAGGGGGTGCGAAGTCAATCTCTTTCGTAGATCTGAGGGAAGATCAAGATCTACCGTTGGAATCTTCCAACACTTTAACTTCTTTTCATTTTCTCGTTTGTCATTTCGCAACTTTGCAATAAAATCAATATGTGCGCATATGGATTAATTTAATTAATGTATATATAGAACACTTTTTCAATGGTTAAAACATGCATGAATTAAACCTTTCATTTTGAAATTCTGGTGCATTTAAAGAGGCGGCCATTATCATTTTTATCACTAAAGCATTAACATTTTTTTTTTGTACATTTATACTAATCCTAATCTTTCCATTTTTTCTCCTCCCATCCCACCCACGGGTTTTGAACCAGTGACCTTGCAGATGGAGTGCCTTAAAAGTGCACCCCATCACCGACTGCTCTACACCACGTAGGCTCAAAGCATTAACATTTGTATTTTATGCTTCCCTAACATTTTTTCTGTTGCCTCCTTTATTTAGAGCAAACTATCCTATCATTTTTTCTAACATGGATGTAATAAAATATACTTTTCCTAGCATTTTTAAAATTTCTTTTTTCATCCATGTTCTAACTTACCATTATATATATATATATATATATCTATATATAAACTACCATGCTAACTTGTAAAAAACAAATAATTTTACAACATGAAGGCCTCCAGAAAAAGCGCAGTGTGGCCCACGCTCTACTTTTTGCTGTCAGACTGTGCAAAAGCTAGTGAAATTTGGCCAAAACTGTCAAAAATGTCAAAAAATTCTTCAGAACTTTCAAAATTTCTCTGTAAGTTCCAAGTTAGGTTTTCTATTCAATCAATGATGCATCAACTACCAAATGGAGTTTTCCCCTCTTCTTCTTGGTGATTAGGGTTTCTTTTAGCTTGTTTTGCATTTGCTTGTATTTGATATTGCAGACCTTGTTTCCAGTGTAGTTGTGGTGGGCCATGTGCCTCATAATCTTATTATCCATGTTAACTTTGTGAGCGAGCTTCTCTAGGTGGTCATTGACTCTATCAAGCCAAAATTCCCTATCTTCATTGATTTCCATGGCAATATTCTCCTCAAAAGTGAGTTCCTCTACAAGAAGTGCCTCATTTTGTCATTCTAGCTCCAATTCTCTCTTTAGGCCCCTTGTTCTTGGTATTTTCCTTGCTATTTTTTCTTCATGCTCATCAGACTTATCATGCTCAATCACTGCTTTTCCTTTCAATTATTGCCTAGTAGCCTTAAATAGGTCCTTTTCCAAGAGTATTTTATTTTCCTTTAACTATTTGTTCTCTTGCTCAAGGAAGGCGATAAAAAACTTGGACCTTCCCAAATTGTCTCGTAGCTCTTTGATTTTGGCATATTTTTCTTTGATGACTAGGTTTAGGGTTTCCTGTTCATCTTGGGACTCCATGTCCACCATCTCAATGTCATGGTGAAGGGCTTCTTTCTCTTGGACAATTGTCTCCTGATGCTTATAATATCCTTGCTTTGCTGATGTAGAAGGCAAGGCCCCTTCCACAATTTTTGGAGAAAACACTTTCCTATTTCCTCTCTGATAATTTTTGACCTCTTTTTCATTTTTGATCTTCTTAACTGTAGCCCTACTATATGACCCAACATCTGTTTATTTAACTGGTGCTGATGGTGGAATAGTTCTAGCAGGCTGGTTAGATGGAGATGTGAAGATCTCTGCCTCAATAAACATTTCCCACTAAATGTTCAGTTGTTTAAGATGGTGAAGGAAAATGATTTTGATAAGTAAGTGATGGAAAATATTGTTCATTTGGAGCTCATATTCTCTGTGCTATACCTTGTAGGCCATCTTGTCAATTCTCATATACAAATAATAGGGAATGTTGAGAAGCTTTACCCTAGTGAAATGCATGAGTAATATGATGTGATAGTTGTATAGCCTAGAGAATATTCCCCCACAAGTGAAATACTTAATTATTATTTTCATCATGGGAGAAAACCTATCAAGTAGCTGACCAAAAGGGAATATTTTCTTGATGCTATCTTTTTATGATTCTTTGAGGTAGGTTTGATATAGCTGGGCATCCAATTCTTGATTTTTGAACCACTTTTCACTTACATTAGGTATCCATGTTGTTGCTAAAATAATATCTATTGAAATGGTGAATGTCACCCCTACAATGGTGACTTGGTCTTTCTGGAGTTTTGTGATGAAGATTATAGTCAAATTTGGATTGCTTTGCACACTTTGGACCATTTCAAAAAACTCATAACAACCCACATGTTGGAAGCATTTGACTACTAGGGGTGATGATATCAACTCCCTGGTGTCTGATGGCTCGAGCCTTGAGATTATCCCTCCTTTTTTGTAGGTCTTTCTCTCTTCCTCCATGGTGTTTAATTTGTTAGAAACCCTAGGGGAGAGGGGGAAGGAAAAGGGAATGGGATGATGGGGTTAGGGAGTTGGAATAAATGTGGGAAAATTTAGGGAAGGGTGTAGGGGAGTTAGGAACCTTAGGGAGGTGGAGGAGAGTTAAAATAACAAGGAATGTGGGATAGGGAATTTAATTACAGGGGTACAATTTAGCTGCCTAGAAAAGCACAGCGTAGGGGTAGGGTTTTAGGAAATAGGATTTAGGAGATGAAATTGGGATGGGAATTAGGGTCTTAGGGATTAGTTTAGATGTAAATAAGGAGCCTAGGGTTTCTAGGCTAGTAAAACAATATACACCATAAAGCGCAGTGCTTTTGAGAAAAGCACAACGATGGAGGGATGAATTATTTTTTGACCGTAATCATGAAAGAACTGATGAAAGGTGGGGTGAAATGGCTTTAATTACTTATTTGCAACCATGTGAAGACTATAGCAGAGTTGAAGAAACCCTTTTGCAATCGTTCTTGATTTCTAATGCAAAAAACACAGCTTCATTGGACAAAGCACAACATTCTATAGAAAAGAGAAGTGTGTTAAGGAAAAGCTTAGTGTTGCACCAAAAAAGTGCAGCGCCCTAAGGAAAAGCACAATGTTGCACCAGAAATTCAATTTCTTGAGGTAAAAATTTGGTTTTTGAATTTGTAAAGTTGGGAGCTCGATGCTGAGGAGTAATAATGAATGTATTTTTGTCCTTTAGGGCCTTTTAAACTTGGATTAAGATCATTAAATGATCATGGACCCACATTTTCCTTTTCAAAATTAACCTTTCATTTTCTTTCTGCTGGAACCTTGAAACTTGATTATTTGAACTCTGATTTTGGTGGCTTTGGAACATTGAACTTCTACTTGTAACCTTGAACATTTTCTGGTGGAACTTGAGCATTTGCAGCTACTTGGAACTCTGAAGTACTTATTACAAATTAAGAACATAAAATTAAATTTTTTTCTTTGAAATCAAATTTATTGATGAAATTACTTTATTGTCACTCCTCCACTTGCTGGAATTTATGCATGGAATGATGATTTGATGACCTTGGAACCCTAAATACCTAATGGAGACTCTATATTAAATGAAACTATGATAAAGATGACTGTAATGATGCTGACAAATTTGGAATGATGGTACACTCAGCTGAGAGGTGAAATAAACCATCAATTAGTAAAACTTTGGAAGGAGTAAAAACAGACCTAGATCTACATCTTGTGACCAAATTTTTGCATGATGACCTAATGAAATGACAAAAAATTGACTTGCATGATAAGATTCCATTTGATCACTGGTGACAGGATGCAAAAACTTACACTAACACGTGGAATATGCAACCATGGTAAAGTCAATCAACATCAGAAAGCCCAAAAAGAAATTGACTAGATATCTCAATGAAAGATATGAAGACTCTGATGGAGTCTGAAAAAGAAAGAGACCCTTGAAAATATACATATTTGGGATATGTGTCGATATGTATGCAAGATGTTGATGCGAGCTAGAAGATGTCATGATGAAATACTATCTCAAAGGTAATGTTGACTTTAATGTTAATTCCTTTATTTTTATATCTGGATGGGTTTATGCAGAGTTGTCAAGGGAATATCTATGGATGTCTTCCACCACTGATGCACATGTAGTAGGATGAAAGATACTTAAGTAAACATGGCATGAAGAAAACAGCATGACATAAAGGAAGAATAGTTATCAACTGATGGATCACTTTCCGATGATGACATGGTTGAATCATGGATGAAAGTGATGGATGGTCAGTGCCCTATGTAGAAGTACCAAACATGAAGACTTATAGATAATGAGAAGAAATTCATGACATCGTGAAGAGGAGTTATTCAAGTAGTTGGTTGTCCCATCATCTCCACCTGGGGAGATGTTATAGGTCCCTAATTAAGAGAGAGCCTGGAAATAGGTTTCTTACTTGGAAGAAACTTGGAAATTCCTAAGCCAAGATGGAGCTTAAGTACATTCCTTTATTGGAATAGATATGTCATCCCTACTTAAAAGGTATATATTGACACATCATTCTTGTCTTCACTCGGGAAGAGAAAATGGAGGAATGGGTAAACATCTAGCATCTGATGCTCTTTGATGATGTATTAGGGCATCCAAGATAAGATTAGTCCTAAAATACCGATACTATTTGAGGACTGATAATCCAATATAAGAATAGACCTGGTGGAACACACCCTGAGAACTTGGGTGTGGTATGTTCTAAGAGATACAATGATAAGGGTGTCTTTACATCGTTGGTCTCGCCAAAATTATGCTCAGATCTCATGGAGAGATAGAGTTGTTAGTCAAGGCCTTGCTATGTGACAATGTTGGTTGAGATGCTACTATACAGATGGGTTACCAATCTAATTCTTCTTATGATAAATTCTTCATATTGAGAATGACCAAGTACCATTATGAATACCTCCCTAGTTTATATGGATTGTTGAAAAGTAACTAGGTTAGGTATTCGTAATGACATGTGTAGTTTTGATATTATGTAATTGAGGAAAAGAAGAAAAATTAAATTATTATGCTTGTCTCGTGGGTTTCATGAGAAAGTAATTTTATTTTAGTGATGGCTCCCATTGTGAGCCTTTAGGATTTTTCATCTAGTAATAAAAGTAAATTTGAGTCTATGTCATGTATGAAGGACCCTCCTTGGGCATATTATAGTTGTGTATGAGTCATTAAATGTATAGGATAAGCCCTCCAATACCAAGCGAAGTATCCTCCTCATGTCAGCTTCAAATAAAATAATGTAAAATCCTCAAATGACACGTCGACTAAGCTTACTATCATATCGGCTTAGTCACAGAGTAAAACCACTATAAATAGGCATCTCATCCTATTTTAGAGTAAAAAAAAATTGGTCAAGTTACAATCTGCAATTCGGTCAAGGTACAGTCTAGAATTCGATCAAGTTATAGTCTGTAATTCGTTCAAGGTACAATCTGCAATTAGTAGTGTGAGTATCATAGAAAAGGAGCCTTATCAACCAGCGAATAAAGGGAAAGGAAGAACAAATTATTTGGTGGTATCTTTGGGTCTATTTTGGGACTAGGAACACTCCACAAGAGCGAGAATCTGTTGTTGTTCAACTGTAGAAAGCTTAGGTTACCACAGTCACATTGTGAAGATATTTAAGGAAGGAGTACAAGGAATATATCAAGCCAAATTGAGTCCATCTAGAGCGAGGATAATTAAGAGCAAGAGTTGATCATTCTCATGTGCTAAGGGTTTGCACATCTGAAATAGAGAAGAGGAACTGAGATCTAAAAGGTAGTTGTGAAGGAGGAAGGAACAAGGAGTTTGAATTTAGTTGACTCAAGAATGAAGAGGAAGATTTGTGTCTTGGTCTTGGAGTGGAAAATAGGTCAAGGGTCGTGGTCTTGGTATTCTTTAATTGGAATATCTATAAGAAGAATTTGTTTGGGTTTTCCTCTCAAAGAGTGAGTGGTTTTGGCCCTGGCTGATATCCTATATTCTGTGTCTCTTGTCTCTTTCTGGTTTATGCATTGGTAGTTTTTTGATGAAGAAGAACACTAATAACCTAATAAAAATAAGATATTAATCTAAAAAAGTAAAAATAACTCACAAGCAGTTACTAATAGAAGATCAATCACTTAAACTCTATGCCCTATATTTCCCAACATTCTTGACATCAAATATATATCTCTAAGAGAACTCATTTCCTCATATTTGGATCAGTCTTAATATAAAGGGTCGACTTTGATTCATCATATCATAGAGAAATGATATATGTATAGAACTTTAGCCGCAGTTCTTACTATTTCACAAATATCAAATAACCTTTGCATTTAAGGACTCTTGGTCCTATTTGAAGAAGCCTTCAGACCTGTTCAATTCTTAAAGTGCAATGTCATATCAAATAACTCATTTCTCATGCATTTTATAGGAAGTGAGAGAAGGAATAGGTGAATCAGGCAACTTCTAAAATATGTCACACCCTTCTTCTAGAGAGGGATAACAATATATATGAAGTAGCTTAAATACATGTCATGGATATACCAAACCTCAATAATATCATATAGAAATTTGAACCAATTTTAACCAGCAGAATATTGCAAACACGTTATCATTCTTCTAGGTTCTTAATTACACAATCACTAGGTCTTGGCATAGAACCAATAGTGACCTCAGATCCTCCTTATACAATAGTCACATAGGAAGTAACCAAATCTCCACCTTGAATCACAGTAGTGGATTTGATCTTTATTAGTAATACAGTGACATGGATTTAGATCTCTATAGACTTGGTCCTTCAGATAGATTCAATTTTCCTCATAGGAAAAAGACACCCGCATAGACATAAACTAGGCCCTATTGTAGCATAAGATTGATCTTCCATAGTAGTATATGTTCGTTCCATCAAAAAAGTGTATATATATATTCAGTCCTCTAAGGATATCATACATACTGATGACTTTGATATGTAGAACTCAGATCATCTGTATTTTTGTGGAGGTCGCTACAACTAATATATATGTATACACACATAGAGAACTTGATTTTACAAATAAATAATGCTCTAACTTCATATTTATATGCTTTTTAGAGCCTATAAGTGGATTAAAAAGGTTGTAATACTCTGTCATTGGAGCTCTCCATTATTATAAACCTATAGTGGAAACGATATTCATTTCACTCCAAGGAAAAGAGAAAATGATGGTCTCAACACTTACTAACATCATCACACCCATGAGGAAAGTCATTGTCCTATTAAGCTATGCTTGCTATTTATCTCTCCAAATTTAATCCAAATCTTATTGAAATTTTTTTTTCCCAATCTCAACTTGAATATAATCAACATCTCTATCGCAAAACATTTTTTTCAAGGAGAAATTAAATAAACCAACTTGGATCAAAATCATATAAGGTCTCAATATTCTAATATGATGTAAGAATTCAATCTCAGGTCACTATTATACTCGGTCTCAGTATTCCAATTTTTTGACCTAATTCAGATGACAGTATTCATAGTATGTGACCAAGCCTATGATTTACTAGATGAGCGCTAGGCTTTACATTTTTTTATTTTTTTTATTTTTTATTTTTATTTATTTTTTTATTTTTATTTTAAATCAAGTAACAAGGAAGTGAAACCATAATCATACAATTTTGAAACTCAGTAAAATTAAATCAAGTATATCAAGTCCATAAATTTAACTTCATAACACATACATATATTTAACTTGATTATAGGCACAATGAAATCATCATAATTAAAAACAACATAACTAACACATGTACCGTTCACCCTTAGACGAGAACCAAACTTGACTTGCCGCTGCTTGAGCTCCTTTTTTTTCTTCTACCTCCAAACCTGAATGTTGTCATGCTTAGTCTGAATGTAATGACCCACCGGTTGACCTCCTAGCCTACTCCTTGGGTACTCTCCTTCCCCGCGGACCCCCGAGCTGCAATGGGGTTGTACAACGAAGGAATGTGCTAGCTGATAGAGGTGAACCCCTCTTGGCTCAAGAGTCCCCTCTCTATAATACTCTATCCCACCAAACTCAACTATAGCTCGTAACAACTCAAAATGACATAATCTCCTCCATCCAACAATAGGGTAAAAAAAACGTCATTTTCCCTTCCATTTCCCCTTCTTTTATAGAAGGCTTCATAGGTGACACTTGGAAGTTCATGCATAACCCAAAATTTGATTATTCACCCACCCATGCGTCACCCTCTCATCAATACTCTCCAAAATTATTTACTTAATTATTCATATAAAAATAGTATTTCCCTCAACCCAACAAGGTTTCCTATTTCTTCTCCTAGTTGTCTCTTGATTCCCCCTTTTTACTCCTTAATTTGTGTTTATTACTGAAGTTAATTGATACTTCTCAGATTTGGTCCCCTAACTACCTCAATTTGTTCTTTTGATGAATATTCTTATGTTGGCTCTTGCCACATGGAAGTTCTCTAAATTTCTCAAATTTTAATTTATTAATCTTATTTTAATTCACCACCCTCTTCTCTTAATGAAGTTTTAATAAATCTTTCTACTTAACTCTATGTCCCTCTTTCCCCTTTTTGCCTAATTAAGTCTTATGTAATTAATATTTTGTTTTAACATGGAAAGGGTAGAGTTATCATGGTAAATATTTTATCTCTTCCTATTCCTCCCTTACCCTAAGTTTTATTCTTGATTTAATTCCTTTGGTTCTAACATCATATGTCACTTGATATGAATTAGTTGGATTTTCATATATTGATTATATTTATTAGTTTCTTTAATGATGTCGAGGGTGTCAAGTTGTTCATGCCCTTCAAGAACTTCCATTCAAAGTTCCAAGGGTGCCATGCCTAAGAATTTATTTTTGATGCCAAGGGTGCCAAGTCGGTCGTGCCCTTCAAGAATTTCTCTTGAAATTCTAAGGGTGCCACACCACTTTCCCTTCAAGTATCTAGTGGTTACGAGGGGAAATTATATGTGCAACGCCAGAGACCCCTATCATCTCGTATGTTGCCTGCTATAGTGAGACTAATGGTGTTGGGGATCAAGGAATCCGCCTTGATGCGCGCCCCCCAGAAAATCCTCGTGAGTGAACCAAATTTGGGACTTACCCTCACGACATCGTGATATTCAAGGCAAAGGTATTTCGACCTTTCCAGCCTAAGTCACGGCAGGAGTGCTAGCGGGTGAGATCAGGAACACTGTTCCACCCCTCCCATGATGTTCCATCTAATTGTACAACCCCATCACCCATATGTGAGTCATTCGACCAAGCAACTAACATGTTTCTGCAACCATTGACATATCATCAGAGTGTATATACATATATATATCAAGTTTCAAACTGAACTTAGAATTTCAAAGACAAAATATAAATTTCTATCAAACTAGATGTTGTCAGCTTATCATATGCGAGTGCCTCTGGTGGTTTCCTGTCATACTCAATAATCATCAGTAACAAAGTTTCTCATTGTTAGTCATTATCATAATGGCAACATCAACATGACCATCATTCACATCGTTGTTCATTTTGAATCAGAACTAATGTAAGTAGCTACCATAGGGGACACATCCATCATGGTTATCATAATCATAACATCAATGGGAAATTAACATATCCATCAAAGCCATCATCATCGTAACATCAATAGAAAACATACCTATCCATCAAGTCTATCATCATCATGATATCAATAGAGAACATACATATCCATCAATGATGTCATCATCACAGTATCAATAAAGAACATACATAACCATCAAATCCACTAATAATAGAGTCATGTGTCTGGATCCTCAACCTGAGGTCCTCAAAGAATAAAGTATGAAGGATCAGTGTCCATCAACCAAAGTGGGGCACTACATTCACCCCCTCTTAATAATGGACTTCGCCCGGAAGTCCTTAGATTGGGAAAGGAAATTAAGACAGGGATGCATATCCTTAATATCCTCTATTAAAATCTTGTTATCCTCATTGTGCCAAGTATCCTTAATTTTTAAATCAATCAATTTCTCCCTGATTTTCGTCCATTAAGGAATACCGATATATTTGAGGGTCATACTCAAAACATCTTCCATTTTCTTTATGGTTCCCTTTATGTAAGTAATATAAACATCAGATTTACTTTTTAACTTTGATTACCTCCCTTATATTGTGTTTAAATGGGCTTGGGTGATTATGTGTCGCATGCTTTGACAATCAAGCCCCACAATTATATTTTATCATTCTTGATGCCAATGCTTTTAGGGCACACAACGTCATTCAATAATGTATAATATGTGTATGGATATGCCTAATACATTACATCAATATTCATTTTGTAACAAATGTGGACTACTTGGGAACCCTTAGTTCGTATAAACACCATCCCTAAGTAAGTTGACAAAATATCTACAACTTATATATGTTTATTTCTCATATATTAACACAATTGATTTATTATGAAATTAAAATGATCATAGTTATACATGTTTAACATCTATCACCATGAAATATCTCACAAGAGAATGTACAATTAGTGAGTGACCATTAACTCAAACCACATGTGTAATGAACCTACGTCAATGTGCATCAATTCTTCTTGTGAATTAATCTCAACTACATCACTTACACCACTTAGGTTTAATTAATAAAATGGCTTTTAGGCTAGGAATCGTCATATAGTAGATATCCTTTAACATGATATCATTAATATCGTTATACGATAAAGCTCCAACAAAAATAAATAAAAACATACAAGTATATGATAGGCTCCAAAAACTAGCACTCAATATCAACCTATATCAAATTAGAAATAATCCTTTTGAATTTCTTAGTTGTCACATATTTGAACCTAAGAGTATTGTAATTATCAATTTCAATGTGTCTAATCATGTTCCCTCTTCTTCTCTCATGAAGGAATCGACATGAAAATTTAATTCCATAAATTTATTCCTTGATGTGTATATACATACATACATATATATATATATATATATATATATATATATATATATATATATATATATATACATATATATATATATATATATATATATATATATATATATATATATAGATGTCAAGGAATAAATATATGTATATATATATATATATATGTATATGTATATATATATATATATATATATATATATATATATATATATATATATATATATATATATATATATATATATATATATATATATATATGTATATATATATATATATATACATATATATACATATATATATTTATATACATATACATATACATATATATATACATATATATATTTATATACATATACATATATACATATATATATATACATATATATATATATATACATATATACATATATATATATATATATACATATATATATATATATATATATATATATATATATATATATATATGTATGTATGTATGTATAATGTAAGTAATCTCTGAGTCATTATTGGATCCATCAACATGTCCCTAGGTGTTCCAAATCACTTGTGATGGCTAAGCATTCCAAAAACCACTATGTCATGAACCATATTGTTTTATAGTAAAGGGGTATGATCATATGAGATTGACTAACTAGGTGAAGAACCACGCACATGAACACATACTTATGGCCTTCCTTTGGCAAAATATTTGGTAAAACTATATAAATACTAAAAACCTAATATAAGAAAAGTGATAGACTGTCATCCAGGATTTCTCAAGATGAAAGGATGAAACACGTTTGTTACTGTTCTCGTCATTATTTTGTCCCAGATATGAAATGAAAATCTAACCCTCAAGAGTTCTTGCTTAATTTCAGGTGGATGATTCATCCTAGAAGGAGTCGCCTCCAAGTAATCTTTAGGTTGACATATTTTCCATCCATATTCTTAGGTCATCATACACTATTTTCATGGGCTCTAGACTCAATAATTGTTTCAATATTATCTATTGCTATCAATCTATTGGTATTGGATTCCTACGTGAATGACTATCTTGTTGCATTGACTCTTATCCATTATATAAAGGATCTTGATTCGCTTTCAAAGAGTGAAAAGTTTTCTTGCCATAATTTAGGAAACCAACATCCTTACCAATGTAAACATCGATTTACACTCCAGTAATCATATCTCATAAGGAATTTACTACTTTAGTATTATTATTAAATAACATAACTTATTTATTAAGTATCATAATATGTATGATTTACTAACTTTTAAGGATACATTAAATATGCATGTACACTCCATTCTAACTTTCAGATATGCATTAGCCATGATGAAAATATATTAAATTGATGTATGCGTTTCAATATATCATTTTGTCTAACCCTAGATTTATGGATAGAGTATTATGAGACTATCCACCTTAATTTAAGTGAACCTCTAATTACTTTGAAACCCAATTTATGTTTCATTTTCTTTAAAATTTTACAGTATTTATTCTATAACAAGTGTTTCTCCTTGTCATTTAACTTAGAAATTAATATATGGAAAAATTGCTTAAAAATTATAACCTATATTGACCAATGTCAAAATAATGGTCAATAGTAAAATCCAATCTTACAATTTTGATTTCACATAAATTAATAAATTGATATGTGAAGTGGATAGATCAATTAATTTTCTCACATACAATTACTTGCATAAATTTTGGTGGGTTATTCACATTAGTAAGTCCACATAAATTTTGGTGGGCAATAAACACTAAGTCTACAGCATTTCAGTTTTACTCCTATCTGAGTATTGGGGAAAACATAAATAATGGAGGGAAGTAACTCCTCAAATTTTTTTTTTTAATTTTTTTTTTTTTTTTTACATAAATACATTTAAAATTTTAGACTACACAGCATAAAAATATTACTTTTATACACAATATAAATAAATTTAAAATTTTAAAATACTACATTATATGAAAACTATCACTTTAATACACAACATAACTCATTTTTAACTATAAAAATATTAATTTAATACACATCATAAATAAATTTAAGATTTTAAACTGCAAAAACTATTACTTTAATATACAACACATTGGGTAACACATGGATATTATAAAGTTTAATATTATCACTCAATTAAATATAAAATATATATCCTCTTCAATCCAAAATTGAAATTCATCACAAATTAAAATTCATTTGTGCTTGGCATAAAACTTAATTTCATAAGCATGTTTAATATAATGAACTAAATTTGAGTAGGCTTCAAATCACGTGAATTAAATATGACAAAGAAAAATTTGAACAAAATTTAAAAATTTCCTTTGATTATTAAAGATTGGATAAAGATCTTTTTAGTTTGGTCTTACTAAAACGTATTGATTGAATGGAGAAGCATAAATGCTGTCAAATAACTTAACAAAAATGACTTTTCTTCTCTAAAGCTATTGGAATCAATTCAAGGCATTCACTAAAGCTATTGGCATGATGGCATCAATTCAAGGCATAAGCCCCTGATAAGGGGGATTTGGTTAATCAGAAGCATCCAACAAATAAGAAATTTTGATGCAAGAGAACTTTGACTCACACAAAGAAAAATATCCCAAGAATTTCACTGGTGAAGGATAAGTGATAGGCAAGCATATTGTACCTCCAGCAGTATTGACAAAACATTGTTCGAGTTTGCAAATGTATGATTACTATTTGTGGTCAGGCCATGAGATGGAAATGCCTTAATAAGTTAATTGTTTTATCCAGAGACGGAGCAAATATTTATCAACACAGTTGTAGTCAACATTGATTGAATCCGTATATTTGTCAACACAAATGTAGTCAACATTGATTGAATTGGTATTTTAATCAACACAAATGTAATCAAAATTGATTGAATCGGTATATCTGATAATTGAAGCTGGATGTGTTTCAATTTGTTATTTCTTTTACTTCGAATATGATGGTTGATTTTCGCTTAGGCATTTTAATAAAATAGCCGACAGAACACCAAAAAATTGTCTGTTACCAAAATACATTAGTGCAAATGCAAGTTGCATTTCCTCAAGTATAAGATTACAACTTAAATCTTGGCTTGGAGATAGCTAGAGAAGTTAGTAATAGCAATGAGGGACTGTGATTTCTGATATATTCTGGAAACTATTGTCATATAGACACTACCACTTTCTTTTCTACTTAGCCACTAGAAGTTGGCCTGCCCTCATGAATGTCATGAATGTTTTTTTTTTCACCAATTATTGAAAGGACTTTGTTTCCTCTACAAAGAAAATAATGGAGTAAATCACGTTCACCTTAAATGTCATTTCACAAAGGGAGTATTGTCTGCTGTAAAAAGGAATTGCAATGAGGAAAAGGAAACTGGTAATGAAAAATCAGTTAGATGAGACTTTGGAAGCATAGTTGGAAGATTATGAAGGAAAAAGACCATTCTTTGCAATGTTTTGTTTATGGGTCAGTTTTGCCATCTTGAAATGAATCAATTTTCCAATTGAAGGTCATTACTCTGACTCAAACTGTCTACAGAGATAAAAGGATCCCGCATAAATTTTGACAAAGCCAAGGAGTCAAAACAATGGACAGTCAGAAATATTCAAATCAACACCAAGGTTCATGGCTATTTAGACAGTGCTTTTTACAAAAACTCCAACACATATGGGGCAAGAGGAAGCTGCATGATATCAAATAACAACCAAATTCGTTTGAATGTACTCCGAGATAGGGATCTAAAAATTTCACGGAGATAAAGGCCACCACAGTTCTAATGACCTGAGAATGAGAAGTACGGTCAAATGATATCAAAATTTATGGGGATTCTGAATTAGTGATGGAATAGATGAATAAAATTAGAAGGCAGAATGTGGGACTGCATGGCATTCTCAATTAGCAGAAGTTATAAAAACAGTTTTAACTTCGTACTCTTTCATCATATCTATCAGGAAAGTGACAAAGGGGAAAACATATTATCTAAAAATCCAGACTATTCATCCACAAAAATCTATTATGATTGGGTCCAAGGGATTCTCCCGTCAATATATATTATCCTTTGATTTTGCAATTTCCAGCCTTTGAGACTGACATGGCTGGCAACATCTTTATTGAACTGTCGGAGTTTCTCCAGACATCGATGCACCCTCAAGGTTGGTTTGCTGACCCTTGACATTTGTAGATAAGAGGCTGCAGATTTGTTTTTTTTTTTTTATGCACACTCATTAGTGAATGTTCCTTCATTCCTGATATATTAGCTCATTTTGAATGTCTTCACCCTTCAGGCCATTCAACTTTCAACATCGCAAATGTTTTTTTAACCTGAAGTACATTGACTTGAAAAGATTCCATTGCTTATCCAAAACACAGAAGCCATACAAGCAGTTTAAAAATGAAATAACCAAAAACATTTTTGTTTCTCTAAGCCATTGCATGTCCTAACAGTAGAATTAAGTCATTGTAAAAATAAATAGATCTATAAAATGAAGAAAATCACAGTTGTATACCATAAAATCATCTGAGTGGAGTATAGGAATTGGAATCGAGCAACTCATAGATGCCTACAAATCTAAAGGTTTAATGAAATTGTTTTGGTAGCTATTTATGGAGAATAAAACCAGCACAACAACCTTTTCACAATTTTACCCCTTAAACTAAAGGGTTTAATCCCGTGAAATTTTCACTAGTAAGTTGTAACACACTATTGTGTCAAACTCTTCGAAAAACCCAGGATCTACACTGAAAATTCTCTTAGACCTACCTCTTTCTTAGATCAAGACCAAATCTTCATCCTATGTTTCATTTATACACCCCATTCGAAATATATGGAATAATACCTGATCCAGACATGTAAAGACGAGTACTGAAGAATTAAAACCCTAATGAAATATACATGACATGGCCTTTGTTATAAAATTTTAAAATGGGGAACTAAAGCGGAGCAAGTGGCATCATTAAATAGTTACAAGCAGAAATGCAAGCCATCACAAAATACTCAAGTGGTATAATTTTTGGGAAGAAACTTATGCAACTTTAAAAAGAATTGATAGATAACCTAACAAAATATATCCAATCCTATACTAAGATGAAATTTAATACCTCTAGAATAAGAGTCAATTCCACCAGTTCCAGGTATTTTTGAAAGTGACAAGGATTTATCCACAAGAACTGTCAATCCACCACAGAGGTGACTTTCCAGAATTCTGGCACTTATCCAACGGTCCATGAGCAATCCATTGTTAAAGGAAAGCCAAAGTTTGACGGACTTGAATTGGTCACCAGAGGAAGGAGTAATTTAAACTCTGGTTCAAACCTGGTTTAAGGCGAGGCTTCGATTGGGTCAAAAAAATTGTCACGCCGGGAGACATGGAGCCCGTGATTGACGTTACGTATTAGCTACGTCGGGAGATCTGGAGTCCAATTATAGCCACGAGAATTTTGGATACCATCAATTTTTTTCATAATAATTCAACGACATTATTCATTTATATCTTAAGAGATTGATTCACTGCCCTAAAAAAATGAGCCACAAAATCATTGAAGGATCTACCTATTTTATTAGTCAACAACTCAACATTGCCGAATCAAATCAATATCACGAGGATTTTGCAAATTTAAGATCGGATCTTATCAATGGTGACATCAAAGTTTTTTGTTTGGCACAAATAATTCTGGAATTCAATTCAAGAATATGTAGTTTCAGAAGAAAAGTTTGACAACAATGTATAAATGTTGCACATCCCCAAAGCATTAAACCCATAGCTTTCTCCAAACAGAGCCTTGGATTGAATGGAAAGGCTCACAAGAATATCACCAAATCTCGAGGAAGGGAACGCTACCAGTGCACCTGATGATCGGAAAGTTATGCTCCCACGGAGCTATTCCTTAGTGCTACTCGTAAGGTGATTCCTCCTGTTGTTGGGGTTGATGTGTCTCCTGTTGTCGGGTTGCTATTTTCAGTTTCCTGAATGAAATTCTGCTAGGTCAACAAGGGCTTCTTGTTCTTAATTTCTCAGCAACAGCTTTAGTTACATCAATTCAAACTATATATTCACAAGTCATACTTGAACATATTTTGTATTGGACTGTAGGTCTCAGTTCCACTGAAGGCCTAACAAGCATGGTGGAAAGGTGGATATTTAGAAAAACATGGAACTAGCTGCCAAGGGAAAATGATTTGACACTGTCAAATGAAAATATTTCTCATAAAATTACTGAAATTTGTGCAACTTTCAAGTATATTGCCACCCACTTTAACCAAACAGTTGGACAGAAGATAATTAAACTTACGAAATGGTTGGCTTCTTTAATATCAAGCAGCATGCCTTTCATGGCTGATTGAACTAGTTTGAATAGATAATTTTAGGTTCAGGATGAGAAGCATGTGATGCGTTACATAAATTTGAACTAATTTGAATAGATAATTTGAAGTTTAGGATGAGAATCATGTGACGCTTTACTGTTCTATGTAGGAACGAGAAATAATGACATAAGAATAGTTTATTTAACCTCGAAGTATCAAAATAAAATAAAATTTTCAATTTCGATTTCTTAAGAGCATCAAAATTTGACTGTAAGTGGAGGATTTCATTGTGACCTTAAATGGTGTGATTTTATCCCCAGGCCTTGACCTTAGAAATCGACTATATGTACAGTAAAATATGATAGAGTGAACATGAGAAGACAATTGAAGCAAATATCTGCTTGCCAATCTACAATGACTTAAGTCAGAAGCATCGTAAAATGAATTTCATCATGGTGCTAGTGATGGTTATGGATGGAGTCATAACGGTATAACAGAGTTTGATTTTTGTCATAGAACCAAACATAATCAAGAAGGTTTCTGAGTCCACAAAGACTACAAAACTCATGGCTCACAAAAAAATAATACAAGGAAAACCTTAATACTTTATGGTCCTATAGGTCCTAGAGGTTGAACCTTTGCTCTGATACCAAGTGTAGTGACCAAGCCTATGATTTACTAGATGAGCGGTAGGCTTTACATTTTTTTTATTTTTTTTAAATCAAGTAACAAGGAACTGAAACCATAATCATACAAGTTTGAAACTCAGTAAAATTAAATCAAGTATATCAAGTCCATAAATTTAAATTCATAACACATACATATATTTAACTTGATTATAGGCATAATGAAATCATCATAATTAAAAACAATATAACTAACACATGTACCATTCACCCTTAGACGAGAACCAAACTTGACTTGCCGCTGCTTGAGCTCCTTTGTTTTCGTCTACCTCCAAACCTGAATGTTGTCGTGCTTAGTCCGAATGTAATGACCCACCGGCTGACCTCCCAGCCTACTCCTTGGGTACTCTCCTTCCCCGCGGACCCCCGAGCTGCAATGGGGTTGTACAACGAAGGAATGTGCTAGCTGATAGAGGTGAACCCCTCTTGGCTCAAGAGTCCCCTCTCTATAATACTCTATCCCACCAAACTCAACTATAGCTCGTAACCACTCAAAATGACATAATCTCCTCCATCCAACAATAGGGTAAACAAAAGGTCCTTTTCCCTTCCATTTCCCTTTCTTTTAGAGAAGGCTTCATAGGTGACACTTGGAAGTTCATGCATAAATACTTTTTTTTTTTTAAACCCAAAATTTGATTATTCACCCACCCATGTGTCACCCTCTCATCAAGACTCTCCAAAATTATTTACTTAATTATTTATATAAAAATAGTATTTCCCTCAACCCAAAAAGGCTTTCTATTTCTTCTCCTAGTTGTCTCTTGATTCCCCCTTTTTACTCCTTAATTTGTGTTTATTACTGAAGTTAATTGATACTTCTCAAATTTGGTCCCCTAACTACCTCAATTTTTTCTTTTGATGAGTATTCTTATGTTGGCTATTGCCACATGAAAGTTCTCTAAATTTCTCAAATTTTAATTTATTAATCTTATTTTAATTCACCACCCTCTTCTCTTAATGAAGTTTTTAATAAATCTTTCTACTTAACTCTATGTCCCTCTTTCCCCTTTTTGCCTGATTAAGTCTTATGTACTTAATATTTTGTTTTAACATGGAAATGGTAGAGTTATCATGGTAAATATTTTATCTCTTCCTATTCCTCCCTTACCCTAAGTTTTATTCTTGATTTAATTCCTTTGGTTCTAACATCATATGTCACTTGATATGAATTAGTTGGATTTTCATATATTGATTATATTTATTAGTTTCTTTAATGATGTCGATGGTGTCAAGTTGGTCATGCCCTTCAAGAAATTCCATTTGAAATTCCAAGGGTCCATGCCCAGGAATTTATTTCTGATAACAAGGGTGCCAAGTCGGTCGTGCCTTTCAAGAATTTCTCTTGAAATTCCAAGGGTGCCACACCACTTGCCCTTCAAGTATCCAGTGGTTACGAGGGGAAATTATATGTGCAACGACAGAGACCCCTATCATCTCATATGTTTCCTGCTATAGTGAGACTAATGGTGTTGGGGATCAAGGAATCCACCTTGATGCGCGCCCCCCAGAAAATCCTTGTGAGCAAACCAAATTTGGGACCTTCCCTCACAACATCGTGATCTTCAAGGCGAAGGTATTTCGACCTTTCCAGCCTAAGTCAGGGCGGGAGTGCTAGTGAGTGATATCAGGAACACTGTCCCACCCCTCCCATGTTGTTCCATTCAATTGTACAACCCCATCACCCATATGTGAGTCATTCAGCCAAGCAACTAACATGTTCCTGCACCCACTGACATATCATCAGAGTGTATATATATATATATATATATATATCAAGTTCCAAACTGAACTTATAATTTCAAAGACAAAATATTAATTCTTATCAAACCAAATGTTTTCAGCTCATCATATGCAAGTGCCTTTGGTGGTTTCCTGTCATACTCAATAATCATCAGTAACAAGGTTTCTCATTGTTAGTCATTATTATAATAGCAATATCAACATGACCGTCATTCACATCGTTGTTCATTTTGAATCATAACTAATGTAAGTAGCTACCATAGGGGACACATCCATCATGGTTATCATAATCATAACATCAATGGGAAATTAACATATACATCAAATCCATCATCATTGTAACATCAATAGAAAACATACCTATCCATCAAGTCTATCATTATCATGATATCAATAGAGAACATACATATCCATCAATGATGTCATCATCATAGTATCAATAAAGAACATACATAACCATCAAATCCACTAATAATAGAGTCATGTGTCTAGATCCTCAACCTGAGGTCCTCAAAGAATAAAGTATGAAGGATCAGTGTCCATCAACCAAAGTGGGGCACTACATAGAATAGGCTCGGTTTATTGAGAAGACAATTCCTTCCACATAATTTCATTTTGAAACCATATATAAACAAGTCAGAACTTCGTTCTTAGTAATATATCACAGAATATTGAATATAGCTCAATATTTAGTGCTTCCCAAGCTTGGATCTATCTTAAAGAAGGATGTATAACATTAGCCTATACCTCAATAAATTTTATTATGGCTTCGTGCTTGAAACTTGAATTAATTTTTTATTTTTTGTAGCTAGACCTTCAGACCTAGAATAAATTTTGTATATGCCTCAGACATAGCCCAAAATATTTCTCAGGACTTTGGACTAGATTCGTCCCTTTGAATAAGAGATGAAGATATATCTTGGATAAGCTCAGATAGGTCTTCATCCCTAAACTTTTCTTATATCAATCGTAAATATTTCGGACAAGGAACAAGCCTTTCAGTTTTTATTCAAGCCATCAAGAGTAGCATCTAGAACTAGTTTACTTAGAAAAAATGATTGCAACAACAATGTCTTTGGATCTTTTCCACAAAAGATGCACCGTAAAGATGATTTTAATACATCAGTCTAGTCAAGAAATACCCACAAACGATGTGAGCCAAAATTAGGATTTTCCACTATATCTTAGCCTATTTTTAATCATCAAAAAAACTTGGACAAGATTCCACATGAGTAACACTTTGACTTCGTTTGATGCCAAAAAAGGTTCGTACTGATCACAATTATAACCAAGGAAATTATTACTTCATCTCCAAGGAGCTTCGCACTTATGCCTCATAAACTAATTGATCTTGTTCACCTTTGCATTGGATCAGAAAGATATACTTATTATGAATCATTTTAATTGGCCTTGGTGGAGGGTGATAAATGTTGTTGCTTTAATGCTTGAATGTATAGGAGCAATGTTAGAACAAAATTTTATTATAAATTTAACAACTTTAAATCATCATCATTAGCATTAGGTTTCATGTAAAATTTACTTCATCAAGCAGTATAGGAAAATTATTTTGATAGGCATGAAAGAGAAGTAGCACATCACAATATAAACAAAAGACAAGAGACACCAAAAATTAGGCCTAAGGCCAAGGAAAAACCCCACAAGGGGGAAAACTCAAAAAGCTTTCCTTATGAGAGAATATATATTTCATCAAGTACATCAACCAGTAAAAAAGAGTATCAAGAAATATCGACCAACAATGTGTCCTCCCACAAGTGACAATATTTCCTTATAAATTCGTCCTCCAAACCCTCCTTCTCCTTCACTAGAATAGAGATATTATAAGAAAAATAGAATGCCCAAATGAGGAGTAAGTTTATCCTATATATAATCATCAAGAGGGGGTTAAATTGGTTCCTTCAAGGGGCCTAATAGACTTTATCAAAGAGGGGATTCTACTTGAAAATTTTGGAGGAAAAAATATAAATATAAATTTTCCAATTTCTTTCTTCTAATTTCTTTGATCGAAATATTAACCATGTCTACAATTTTCAACAACAATTATCTTTTTAGGCTTGTAATCTTCTTCTCAATCAATGATAAGGCCTTCCTTAGGTTAATTCTGAGTCTCTCGGACCCCTGTCACAATATTCTAGGGCTTTGGCCCTCAAGTAGAATAATATATTTTGACAACTCTTATTCATAATCAAGGCCTAGGAAGATACTCAACCTTCTTCACAAGGATTATTTCTACAAGCTTCTAGAAGATTCAACCATGTAATCTCAACCATGTTTTCATGAGAATTCTGTTGGAAAATTGGGATACTTGTATTATATATGATTTTCCTTAACTTGAAAATTACTTGTGATATATGTTGGATTTTAATTACTTTTATTAGTTCTTGTTCGTCAAGTAATTACCAAAACCATGAAAATCACAACAAGACAAAGAACACAAGAAAACCCCTCTAAGGGGAAAGCACAAAAGTAATGCTTCTCTTCTTATAGAATCTCCCTAGAATGAGACTTCCAAGTCCAAAATACCAAAGCCCAAGATCATCCCCAACAACAAGTTAGCTCCCCAACAAATTGTTCTTCAAGGAAACTTCCAAACTTCAGCCTACTGCAACTTCATCCTACATTTTCAGCCTTGCAACTATACCTCAGAATTTCAGCCTTGAAATTTCGGCCTCCTACAACTGGCAACAAAAAACACTAACTTTACATGTGTGGAAAGAGAGAGATAGGTGATACCAAGAAACTTTGACTTCTTTTCTTCCTTTCTTCGTTCCTCTATCTCTTCTTCTCCTTCGTTATTTCAAATCGATCTTGATGATGAGTGAGTGTGCCAAATGAAGTCAATATCCTTGTATTTATAGTCTTCTTGAGGGGTCGAATACCCCCGCCCCCCCTTAGGTTGAATTATCCTTGACTAGGGCCGACTTGTTTTTTGAGGAATAAATGGATTTTTCTTGGCAAAATAAATATTTTCCCTTTTTACAATGAGTCCAAATGGGACTATAATGCATGACATACATTTTTCTTTTTCCTAGATATACCTAGAAGAATGAAGAACATGATTTTGACCTAGACTTGAGCATGAAACCCATGCTTTACATAATATAAAGTGTATAATGTCGTGATTACAAATAGGTCATTATGAAGACTAAGCCTAGTTAAAATTTCTAACACGCCATCTTAACTAGGGAGGTATTCATAATCCCATCACATGGTACAAGGAATCTCATCCTTGAAGCATTCTCATAATAATAATCAAATCCAAAATCCATCTTTTTCAAGCATCTATATTATTACCAACATTTTCCTTGAAGGCCTTAACTAAACAAGATAAAATTCATTTCAGAGCATTATGCTGGGAGGATTTATGTGAGTTTCCACACTACCTCTAAGGCACACACCCCCTCTATATGTTCATTATGTATGTCCTTTTAGGACTATTATTATCTTGGATTTCCAATCATGAATCCTCAAAGAATATCGGTCCTCTTAGAAAACACTAGTTATCTTGGATGCCCTACCTCATCCTCAAAGAGTTTTGGTCAACAACTTCTTTTCTTGGATTCTAAAATCCATAAGAAGCTCCAATCTCAGATGCTTTTCGAATACTTCAGCCTCCAGTATTTCTGTATGACCTTCACTATGACTTACGGTTGTTAGTCCTGGTCTATTGCATGACTGATAAAAACAAGATCTATCCAACATCACTCCTTCTTAATTAGGGAGGAGATGTCCACCAAACCAAGCTTACCTCTTAGATACTCAAGCTTATTGTTTGGTAATACTTTAGTTAGAATGTATGCTACATATTCATTTATAGGTAGATAGTGCAACTCCATGACCCCATCTCATACCAAGCTTCTTACATAGTCGTACTTATTATTTATATGCTTCATCCTAGCATGAAATACTAGGTATTTTGTCAATCTTATGCAATTTTAATTATCAGTGTATATGGGTAGGGCTAATAAGTCATTTAAAAAAATATAAGAGTAACTTCCAAAGCCAAACTACTTCTTGACAGACTTCGCTTGTAGTAACATAATCAAATTCAACACTACTCAAAGCAACTATATCCTGCTTTATGATCATCCATGAGACCATGGAAGATCCTAGGCTAAAGCATCCACCTATTTTTCTTCTTTCATCTATCTCATTGACACCCCAATCTGAAACTGTATATCCCATGAAATGTATTTCATTACCAGTACACCATAGGCAGTGATGTATGGTTCCATGCAAATATCTTAGGATATTTTTTGCTGCAATCCAATGATCATGTTTTGGCTCCATCTGAAACTGACTTAGGACATTTACTGCATAAAAAATGTCAGGTCTTATATTTACCAGATACATCAAGGACCAAATCAAATTCCTATAGCAAGTAGGATCCACTACACTAGAATCTGAACTCAAATTTTTTATATTGGTATAGGATTCATCATAGGCTTGTTATCCATCATTCCAAATATATAAATAATATTGATCACATATTTACCTTAACCAAGATATATTTTTCCTTTCTTCTTCCAAACTTGTAGTCCCAAATAGTAATGCATAATCCAAATATCCTTCATATCAAACTCGCCTACTAACTACTTCTTGCATTGTTGAATTCAATGCTCTACACCTGTGACAAGTAGATAATTCACATACAAGAGTATGATGACTAGGTCACCCTAAACCACCCTGATGTATAGGTTAAGATATGTAGAACTCTTGGTAAAACCAATCCTCAATAGGTATGCATCCATTCTTTCATTCCAAGCTCTAGGTGCTTGCTTTAAGCCATATAGAGCCTTATTCAGTCTACAGACATGATTCTCCCTCTATTTTGTTTTAAATCCTTGAGGATTCTCAATGTAAACCTCTTCATCAATGGTCCCATTTAGAAATGTTGTCTTAAAATCCATTTTATGGATTTTCCATCCCATAGTAGCAACCAAAGAAACTAGTGATCTTATTGTTGTATATCTAGTTGTAGGAGAAAAGGATTCTTCATAATTAATACCTTCTTTCTATGAGAAGCTTCTTGCTACAAAATTTGATTTTTATTTATCAATTCTCCCTTATGCAATGTGTTTTATCTTGTAAATCCATTTCAAAGTGACTATAGATTTGTCACTTGGCCTAGGGACAATGTCCCAAATATTTTTCTTCATGATTGACTGGTATTCTTCCTACATTACATTCCTCCACTCTTGATGTTTAGTTGCATCTTCATAGGAGGAAGGTTCTGCTTCAATGAGATTTTTCATATACGCAACATACCCAGAATACCTCTTTGGTCTCTCGATTTCTCTAAGGGTCCCCTTATTTATGAGTCCTTCTTCTTCTTGTAGACTAGTTCTCGACCAAGCATGCATCTTTCAATGTTATGGAACAATTACTTATTGCATAGGCTCAATTGAACCTTCAACATCTTCTTCAGTAGATTTTTGATCTTGACCATCATTGTGCCTTGATATATCCTCAAATATAGGTATCTATTCTTCATAATATTCGAATGGAACATCCTTTTATTTCTTGTAAGCTATACTTTTATCAAAGATGACACCATTTCTTACCTAAATTCGATGATCCTCTTTGATAAAAATTTGAAACACCTTAGATGAATAAATATACCCAACAAATATTCCCTTTAGACTGATAGGATCCAAATTCTTTCTCTTGTCCTTGGGTATATAAATATACACGACACCCAAATTTTTGAAGATGGTCCACACTTGGCTTCTTTCCTGTAAATGCTTCTTTTGGAGTCATGTTGTTGATAATCTTATGAGGAATTCGTTTATGTAAGTAAATAGTTGTAACACATGCTTCTCCCCGTAGGAATTGAGGGAGCTCTTGATAATGTAGGATGGCTTTGACACATTCTTCAATTGTCCTATTTTTCCTTTTAGCCATGCCATTCTATTCAGAATTATAAATAACAATTAGCTCCCACTTAGTCCCTACTTCCTTGCATAATGTTATTAGTTCCTTGGAGGTCTACTCTCCACCATTTTCAAACCTCAAAATCTTGATATTTCTCTCAATTAGGTTCTCCACTTCATTTTTTAATTCTTGAAACTTCTTGACTACCTCATCCTTATTATTCAGGAGGTATAGCCAAGTTTTCCTTTAGAAATAATCAATGAAGGTTACATAATATTGATGCCCACCAAGATATTTTACTTCCACGGGTCCACATATATATTAGTTTATAAGGTCTAAAATTTTCTTAGATCTGGTATCACTTCTTGCAAATGGATTCTTCATGTTCTTGCCTAGAGCACATCCCTTACAAGTCCCTTCATGATCTTCCTTTAATTCAGAAATTTCATTGACCATTTTACTTAGAGATAGAAAAATTGTATAGTGAAGGTGCCCATACCTTCTATGCCATAGTTCAGAAGGGCTTACATCCAAGTGGACTAGGGCTTGATATAGAGGTGTAAAAGGTCTATATAATGTCTCCTCACGAATCCCAATCACCCTAGAATTATCAATACTAGATCCATTACCCCAAGAAAAAACCTTGCCATCAATGAAAGTAATTATATCACCCTTATCCTCTAGACAAGAAATAGAAAGTAATTTTTTCTTAAAACCTAGAACATATAGAATATTGTTGAGGTGAATACTTTCACCAGAATCGAGCTCTAAAGAAGTAGATCCAATCTCTTTCATTGGAGAGCTCTTCTTGTCTCCAAGTTTGATTGAATGAGAGGATGTTCCTTTTGACAAGGTCTGAAGTTGACTGCGTTCTCTCATTATGTGTCTGGAAGCACCAATGTCAATAACCCATACATTCTCATCCTTTAAAGTGTCGGATAAAGTGAAGAAAAAACTTCCATATATTACTTCCTTTTCTAGCTTGGAAATGATCTTAAATTTGCAATTCTTGATAGATGTAGTGAGATTCCAAACAAACTCGAAACCCTTCTTTATAACCATTTCCATAGTGCCAACTATGATGTGATCTTCATTCTCCTTATTTCACCTTAGATTTGATACCATGTTTGAAAACCGAGAGACTTATGTATTATAGATTATTTTCCTTAACTTCATAATTAATTGTGATCTATGTTTTCCTTTTATTACTTTTAGTAGTTCATGTTCATCAAGAAATTACCAAAACCATGAAGATCACAATAAGCTAAAGAACAAAAGATATAGGCTCCAAGCCAGGGAAAAACCCATCCAAGGGGAAAACCCAAAAAGAATGCTTATATTCTTATATATTATTCTTACAATGCAACTTCCAAGACCCAAATACCAAAGCCCAATATTCTCCCCAACACCAAGTCATCCCCCCAACAAATTCTTATTCAAGGTATCTTCCAAACTTTCAACCTATTGCAACTTCATCCCATATTTTCGGCCCTGCAACTGCACCTCATAATTTCGACCCTACAATTTTAGTGTCCTGCAACTAGTAGAAAAAAAACCTTAAATTTTCACGTGTGGAGAGATATAAAGCGACGATCCCAAGAAACTTCAACTTGTTTTCTTCCTTTCCTCATCTTTCTAGCTCTTCTTATCCTTCGCTATTGCAGATTGAACCTGATGATGAGTGAGTGTGCCAAATGAGGTCGAGCTCCTTGTATTTATAACCTTCTTGAGGGGTCGAATAGGCCTCCCTTAGGCAAAATTCTCCTTGACTGGGGCCGACTTGGTCTTGGAGGAATAAATGAATTTTTATTGAAAAAATAAATATTTTCCCTTGTTACAATGAATCCAAATGGGACTAAAATATAGGACATAATTCTTCTTTGTCCTATAAATACCTATAAATACCTAGAAGCACGAAGAACATGATTTTGACCTATAATTGATCATGAAACACATGTTTTACATAAAATAAAAAGTTTTTTCTCTTTCTTTTTCTTTCTTTGTACAAAGTATACACTTTCATTATTACAAATAAGTCATTATGAAGGCCAAACCTAGTTACAATTTCTAACTTCTTTATGATCCAATTTCAAAACATGATCCCAAGGTCCCTTTGTCTTCCATTTTGAGGTAGATATAAAAGTTGTTGGATAACCTTCATTGAGAAAAAAATTTCAAATTTGGCTGCTCTTGAGACTCGCTTTGATACCATGTTGTTTTTTCTTGATTTCCTAGACTAATAATTACTTTCAATGATTTATTTAATAATTTATCTTATACCACTTCATCATTAAGCAATTATACATAAGAAAAATTCCACAAGTTAGGCATGCTAGTCATTTCAAGACTCACATAAACCACTAAGTTTTAAATATTCATAAACAAAAGCAGAAACTCTCTCTCTCTCTCTCTCTCTCTGTATATATATATATATATATATATATATATATATATATATATATATATATATATATATATAAGACTTTGACGTGTAGACTAGTCGATGACAGGATATTCTGTTAAGGCACTTCTTATGTAAAGGTCACATGTTCAAACCTCAACTTGCCCATGTTTACAGGAGAGGAATATGTGGGAATCTAGAGATTATAGTGGTAGTGGTGGGAATAAACCCCATGTCATTCAAGTATTAAAAAACTTAGTGTGTGTGTGTGTGTGTTGAGATGAAACATTATGGATCACCCCATAAAGATACCCACCAAAGACTCACATACCTATCTCACAAATTTTAATCAAATATCCAATTAAAGAAATATGATAGAGACAAATATTATCTAGCTCATATAAAGGATTTAAAACAAAATAGGTTAACTTTACCATACCATTAAAACTCTTCTTTCACATGAAAAACTCCTTTACCTAATAAAATACAAAGCACGATGTGGTTATTATGTCCTTGTGGCTCATGACAAAGATTTTCAGGTCTACTACATCCGTGAAGGAAAATGGTCATTATCACCTAATCCTACAATTCCAAGGTTGGTATTGAAACAATGAAATAATTTTGTGATCTTATTCCTACTCAAATTTGTCCCAACCTACAATATATTTCCCTTCAAATCCCTCTAGCCACCCTCATCCTAGGTTCGTCTATTCAACTCCATCCAAAACATTGGTTACTTTGGTAAATAATTTATCTTGCATGACTTTACTAGCCAAGAAAATCCTCAATATTGATATTTTCAATAACACCAATATGAAATAGCCTCCTGGTTATTGATAGTGTCCTCTAACCTTTGCAAGGTCCACACTCTATTTTTTTGCACATGAAAACATGAACGCATTTTTCATATCATCCCATAAAGATCACATACATTAAACATACATTACTCAGGCACTTATATCTAACATAAAACATATGGGATTACTTACATTAAACCATATTCCAACATGTAAGTATAATAATACAACATCCCTTATACAAAATTTAAAATGTGAACATTGAAGTCTCTTACTAGCAACATATGGTATCTCAAAGTAGTATAACATAAAACAGTTATGATTGCACATGACATAACCACAAACCAATGAAAAATACCTTCTCACTCAAGTCATGTTATCTAATATGCATAATAAGGTCCAATAAAACTTGGTCAAAGTTAATTGACTCAAATTAATCAATAACTAAAATATCTACATCAAGATCAAACAAACACTTAGAATGTAGGCCACTACATGAATGGTCAACATTCTTGGGACATTCATCAATTGAATATCACATTGGCCTTCCTAAATGGTACACTAACAAATGAATTATATATGGAGAAGCCACCTAGCCTTATAAAGGGTAAAGAGAAATTTGTATATAGGCTAAGGAAGACGTTGTATGGCTTAAAGAAATGTGAAAAAGCTCAATAATCCAAGGTATATGATTATTTTTTACAACGTGGATTTTTGATTTATTCTTTAAAAACAAAGTTCTATGTAAAGGTAAATCATTCCCAACGTAGTGTTTTTGTGTTGTATGTTAATAACATGGTTATTATTGGAGACTTATGCATAGGATGTGAACAACTTTAACATCGAGATGATAAATACATTTGAGCTGATTGATATGGGTTTTCTTCGTTATTTTCTTGGTGTCGAGGTCCAATGAAAACCAAGCTATATATTTATTTTCCAAACCAATTATACTAATTTTGTTGAAATTACAAATAGAGGGATGCAAATCACCCCTCACTCCTATGGATGAAAAGTTAAATTATTAGTGTACAATGACAAGGATCTCATAGATATCACCTTATACAACAATGGATAGGTAGCCTCATTTCCCTAACAACTACATTTCCATGTATTCCCTTTTTGGTAAGGCCGTTTTCTATATTGATTTGTAAATTCTTGTGGATATTCCATTAGAAAAATTCATTACAACATATTTTGAAATATTATAAAACATTTCATTATACAATTTGTTTCCTTAGATATCTTGTTTATTATTACTATCTTTATGCTCAAATTTATGAAATTCTTGAAACCTGAAAATGAAACAAAAATTAAATGAACACGCCATTCAAACAAATGAATACAAGATTTGACCTAAGAAACCTAATATGGGAGAAAACCTAGTTATAAGGTGGGGCCTATGCTCTACTCTATTTTCGTTGGTTATGAAATGGAAGTACAAATAAAGGGGGAAATATCTATGGAGTTTCCTTTGGCACTTTGCCCCGAATGGTTTCTACAAAATATTCTACCTCCTATATTATGCTCTCAAATATGGCTACAAGATTATCTTCTCAACCATGGAACAAGTTCAATGTTAAAAGAATAGAAACCCTTCTCTTCCTAGCAACCCAATATTTAACTTGGCATGATAGCCATCTAGGGTTAGGATTTGGGTTTTTGCATGACTCAAACTTTAATTTATGTTAGTTTTTGGACCCTATATAATCTTATTGAAAGTACATGCATGACTAGCCTCACATGTGTGATTAATTCAAGCTAATGTGGCATCCACTTGATACCATGTTGGTCAACAAGGTAAGTCAACTTGTCGGAGGCATATCTTCCACATAAGAGCTCTGATTTTGGTGATTTTTGAAATGTTAGAAATATCTCAATGTGCAGAATGGTATCTAGTAATTGCAAGATATTCTTACAAATTTTTGACCCAAAAAAGTTTCATTTCATGCCTCAATTTGGATTTGAAAGGTTCTAAACCCCGAATCTCCAAACTAAGACTTTCCATTAAAATTATCCCTACAAGCCAATTCTTTTATTTTTTCCACTGAAAAGTACCAAGATATATGAAAAGTTTTATAATTATCCATTCCAAACCATACCTCCACATTTAGGGAGGAATTTAGTCCCCAAAATATTTATTGAATGAGGTAAATAATTTTTTCCTCTACATTCTCTCAGAAGTACCATTTTTTATTTTTTAGAAGTTTTTCTTTCAACCATATTTTCCAGTGTTCATGTTTCCCAATCTAATAGTTCTATATTTACTTTTCAAAAACATATCTTCTACCAACTTTTTTTTATATTTTAATGCTAATTACCCTCTCATGGGTAGGAAATACTTCTCATATTCTTGATTCAACATGGAAGGCTCATAGAGTTTCAAATTTTCCACATTAACACCACTAAGCAAGTGCATATATATGGAGCTAGCATGATTTTTTAGGCATTATCATACCCTTTGTTAAATACCTCAAAAGGACCATACTTCAAATCCTTGACATTCTCACTAGGGCCCTGTAGCCATTCCTTGTTTAGTTACAACCAAAATATGTCTCCCACCTTGAATTTTTTCTCAATTTTATGATGATCATGTCAACCTTTGTATTTTTCTTGTGAATTTTTCAATGTACCTTGAACTTGGAAATGGAGTCATTCAACAAGTTTCACCACTTCCAATGCTTATTTTGTGACATATTCCTCGAGTTCTCTTGGTTGTCCATATACAACATCCAATAGTAAAGGATGCAAATACCCAAAGAAATTTTCAAAAGGGGACTTACTAATAGAAGTGTGGATTACTATGTTATAAAAGTGTTGAATATAGATCAAATTTTCAACCCAAGTCTTTGGATTCTTAAGATTTTAAGATTTAAAATTTTGAACCAATTTCATGTTGATTAACCATTTTTATATAGATTGAAAGATAGATCCCTTCAACTTGGTGTCCATATTTTCCCAAAATCTAGTCCAAAAGGAACTGAGAAATCCAGTATCCCTATCCAAGATGATTCTCCTTGGTATCCCAAAGTGCACTTATAATTGTTCAAAGAAGATTTTTTTTGCATCGTGTCCTCTTAGAAAGAAGAATACACATCTTGTTGAACTTGTCAACTACAAAAAATAGATAGTCATGAACCTTCCTAGTTTTGGGCAAACCACCCACAAAGTCGATGGAAATGGTTTCTTAGGGTGTTGTGGGTATAGGTTGGACCAATAAAATTGTAGGCTTGTTGATTTTAATGTAAAAATACACAAGAGGTATTTTGTAATAATAATATATATTATATAAAAATGTACAAGTGATGAGAAATGCTACAATGAGGCCTTGTGTATATACCTAGGCAGGTGTCCTTTCATGATTGGGCATGTATTTTAGACATGACTTTTCATTTAACTAATGGAAATTTAAAATAATCATCATTTGATTATTTATTATTTACATTTATTTTTATTTATTTATTTGTTATGAATTATATTCATAACATTTCCTTCTTCTTAAAAAGTTTTGTCCTCAAAGCTTAAATACTTGCAATTTTCTTCACCTTGTGTTTGTCAGCTCGATATGTCTAATTTGTTAATTGTCGACATCTATAGTTCATCAGTAATATTCCCTTGGATATATATATATATATATATATATATATATATATATATATATATATATTAAATTAATTTTATTATTATTATTATTATTTTCTTAAAATAATATATATATTTTTAATTAATTATATAAAACAATTCATCAAATTATAAAAATGAATTAATTAATAAAATTATACAAATTAATTTTATTATTATTGTAGTGTTCCACAAGAAGAGAACAGTCATAACCCCACCTATAGTTTCAAGCCCTAATGAAAGGGGAGTAACATCGAGAAGCAATAGGTCTTGCACTTCCTCATTTCCCTCGCCACTCAAAATAGCAGTTTGCACTACAAATCCATTTCTTGCTTTCATATCATCACCATTCTCTGAAAGACTCACATGTAATGCCTCAATGAAATGTTTCCCTCCACCATGTTCACTACCTTCGTCCAATCAAGAATCTAGAATTCCTTGCTTTTCTTCTAACATGATGTTCTTGCTAGACATGTTTCCATCATATTTTTCTTCATTACACTGACCAACATTAGCCTTCATCAATTTTGATATTTATTCTAGTTGCCCAATATTCTTTTGATTAATTGTTTTAATACCAGCATGATCAAAATCTTACTGTTTTTTGTACTCTACAATGGATCTGGCAGTTTCTCCTAAGCTTGGAATGTCATCTTTATCATTTCCATTTGGATCATCATCTTGATCTATATCATTCTCATCCACATCAAGACTAACTTCATCTGGATCCTCATCTTGATCTATATCAGCTTCATCAAAATCATCATCTTGATCTAGATCATCCTCATTCACATCAGGATCAAATTCATCTGGATCATCATATTGAACATTATAATCATCTAATACTTCATATTCTTCACCTGCTTCACCTTGTTTCTTTTCTTTATCGTCACTATCATCTTCCTTATTATGGTTTTCTACATAACTCTTCTTAAAAGATGTTATAACTTTTGCACATGATTTTTCTAATCACTGAAATTCTTCTTGAATTTTACTAAACTGCTCAACGCATTCAGGATGTACATGTAATGGCATATTCTATGGTGAAAAACATTCAAGGACTTGCATGATTATATTGTGCGACATGGCTCTGATACTGGAGAAACAAAACTCTAGGCTTGTTGACTTTAATGTAAAAATACATAAGAGGTATTTTGTAATAATAATTTATTATATATAAAAATTTACAAGTGATGAGAAATGTTACAATGAGGCCCTGCTTATATACCTAGGCAGGTGTCCTTTCATGATTGGGCATGTCTTTTATACATGCCTTTTCGCTTAACTAATGGCTATTTAAAGTAATAATCATTTGATTATTTATTATTTACATTTATTTTTATTTATTTATTTATTTATTATGAATTGTATTCATAACATAGGTAATAGATAAATCTTTATTTATATTATGGGACTTGTTCATAGAATAAAGTATGCTACCAAGCTACATTTCTTTCATTCCGGGCCAATACACATACCTTTATAATTATCAATTTTATTCCCACTACCAAAATGTCCTACAACCTTGGAGGTGTGAGCCTCTTTGATAAGTTGCAATATTTCACCTTTTGGGACAAAAAGCTTGTCTAGCTTGTATGAAAACCCATTAAAAAGATGATATTCAACCTTATAGTCACTTTATTTTCCAAGAATTTGGTTTTATATCTAATGAAATACCTCTTTGATGTCCTCATGTTTTATGTATGTCTCTATATATGCATCATCGGTAAAAGGTTCCATGTGCATAAAAGTTTCCAAAGATATAATATTGAATGTGGGTGGTCTTGAAAGCATGTTTAATTAATATTTCTTCCCTTCTTATATTTGATGGCTAAACAAAATTGTTGCAAAAACTCCACCCACTTGTAATTTCTAGTTTACTAGGCTTACTCTAGGACGTAAAATACAATAATAATTTCCCATTAAAGGGTGCTCCAACGTCTTAATAACTTGAACTAGGGTATAGAGTACATTAGCATGCATATCATAATGTAGGACTCCCATGAAACACTTCATAAAGATAACATACCACTTACCACCGTGCATAAAGGTTGTTATGATATCATATCCACTTGCATTTGTCTCCACTTTGAAAGGATTTTTCAAGTTAGGAAATGCAAGAAAGAGTGCTTGACTGGTATTCTATTTCAACCCATTGAAAGTTTTCTATTGATTATTTCCCCAATAGAAACCCTTACCACTCATTCTTATGACATGGGGTGGAACAAATACTACTAACGAGGATTCCATGAAATTTTATAAGTATTGCACTACCCAAACACATATTCTAACTTTAGTGACATTAGTAGGAATTGGCCACTTGAGCATGGCCTCCATTAATCATGTATTACTTATAAAACTCACATTTCTTAAGGCTAAACAACAACAAATGTTTTTTCAAAATTTCTAGCACTTTCACGAGATCTGACATGTGATTTTCCTAGGTAAAGCCATAAATCAATATGTCATCTAAATACACTACTACAAATTAATATATATATGGATGCAAGACATCATTTATCAATCACACAAATATATCTAGTCAATTACATAATCCAAAGGAATTACTAGTGATTCATGAATACCTCACCTAGCCTTGAATATAGTCTTCCAGATGTCCTTTTCTTTAACTCATACCTAGAGGTATCTTAATTTGAGATCCAACCTGGTGAAGTACGTAGCATGCCAAAATTTATGTAAAAAATCATTAATCCTAGGAAAATGGTACTAATTCTTGAGTAAGATCATGTTCAAATATTTGTAGTTGATACATCAAATTCCATGCTTATTGGGTACTATGATGATAAGTGACTCACAAGATGAGGTGTTTGGTCGAATTAATCATTGCTCCAACAATTGTTAAAAAAATTTCTTCACTTTGTCTACTTCCAAAATACATTGTCTATACATCCAAATATTTAGTATTGGCGAATTAGGAAATGATTGTATCTCATGCTTCACTTCCCTCTTCCATGGTAAACTTTTAGGATCCTCGAGCACTCCTCTACATGACAGCAACAACTCTAACTTTTATTTTTTCTCTTTGATACATATCTCTAGGGATTCATTTACTCTTGTTTATTCAAACCCTAGTTACTTATCTCTTAAGAAAGAAATACATTTTTTCTTCTAGAACTAGTGAACTCTTTGGTTTGGTTAAAACTTACCAAAGATATCTTTTATTTACCTTTATGTGCATTAATGATGCAGCAAAAATGAAATTTTTTTTCCAATTCATGGATCTGTGGGTTATGGGCCCATGATCTGGATGAAATAGTCCAACCAGCAGTGAACAAAACTCCTCAATACTCCTTGACATTCATTCCTTTCTGCCTCAAATTCTACAATTTCTTGAAAAGATTCAATTGATAGTCCTTTGGCATAAACTTATGCTTCAACTTACTTATCATTTTATCCTACTGCTTGATCTTAGGCTTTCCCTTTCTAAATTTGGATGTCTATAGTTCATCCCACCAGATAGATGCATGGCCCTTCAGCTTGGTAGCTGCACACTTTACCTTATTATCTTTGATCTCTTCCAAATCAAAATACTTATCCATTGAACTGATCCAATCCATCAGCTCATCCACATTAAGGTTCCCCTCATATGAAGGAATATCCATTCTCGGTTTCCCACTAACCTTTGCCAATATCTTGAAAATTTTAGCTGCCTCGTCTTCTGTTGCTTCTTCTTCCTCTGAAGTTTCCTCTGTTGCATTGACATCTCCATCTTCAGGTGCTCTCCTCTAAGCAATCTCTAATGTCTCCATTCTTGTACGAAGATACTGAATCTCGTCTAGCAAAATTGCATTAGCTTTCATCCTTCCCCAACCTATGTCAGCTCCTCTCCTAGGTGGCATCTTTGCTCCAACCTTCAAGAACAAAACTCAAGTCTTCTCTAATACCAAATGATGCAAACTATCTGCAAAAATATCAGAATACACGCAGAATCTATAGTTTATGGGTCCACACACAATTCCCTTACTCGCAACGGATTTCACCTTTTCAGGTTCCAAACATACATGTGCATGTGATCACAACGATTACTTTTTAATAGACCACACATAAACCCAACACAAATGCATACAGCAGAGCATCTTACCTGAAGGGTCCCACAATACTTCCGACCAATTGCAAGCAACTACACTTTGCACAATTTACAATTTAACTTAAAGGTTAAACCTTACTTCTTGCAATCTACGATGTTGTGCAGTTCCGACACGTGCCTTCTCCACTTCGCATCGTAAACAATTTAATTTACTATGCGACAGCCTTAACGCTAACTTCTAAATGTTGCAATTTGCGAAATCTATCCTGGTACACTTCAATCTCTGTCATTGGCCTTTGTTGGATCCGACGGTCCATGTTATGTCTCCGCCAACTCACTTCGCATCGCAAGTTAAATGGCTTAACTTGCGAATTATTAATCGTAAACACTATATCCTGCGATGTGCGATGTCCTCCCGACTGCGATGTGATTTCTCACTATTGATCTGTGTCGGATCTAATGGTCCTCATTGTGCCTGCAAATTCGATTAACCTTCTTGATGTGTGATTAAATGCAATGCTCGATTTCAACAGAGAAATAAAACATATGGTTTAAAATAGAGAGCCCAATCAAAATACAAAACGCTTGGAATTTAATAAGAAATGAAATTACAGAGCCAAGCCCTTGGACAGCTGATTGTTTACATTTATTTCTGCTCTTTGGTCACTCCTTTCTCACTCTTTTCGCACACCTATTTCACACCTTTATATATATATATATATATATATATATATATATATATATATATATATATATATATACCTGAAGCATTTCATTTCGTCTTTATTTATCTTGTGAACCATAGCAAACAATTTTATATCCTATTTCTGAAACCAAAAACCCTCTTTGGAAATAATATCCTCACATGAGGATAAGCCGTATCTATATTTGTTCCTACTTACTATAATTTAGGAAATAAAAACAACTAACTTCTAATTTAAAACTAAGTAAAATATTAATAACCAATGTTTATCCACCTCATGTTAGCCACAACATGTGAACACACAATCACATTGTTAGTTAAGTCTGGATGCTCCTGCTTCAATTAATGATGAAATATTTTCCATCCTTGATCAAGAAATTTTGGTTTTATTTCTTCATGAAGATCACATCCTCATATACATGTAACAACCTCCAAAAACTATACCACACACATCAAGGGGTACTACATCTAGCTCCATTTCATCAATAGAATATGCACTTATAACAAATTTTATCTTACATCGTTTAATTAACTTAGGGACCTTGATATATACATTCTTATTTATCCATCCCAATGGATATGGGCTTGGATGATCATGAATTTACAACCTGAGATTGTTTCCTAGATCATCTAATATGAGGTTGGCCTATGAACTAAAATAAAATAGAGCATCTACCTTAGTATTTTTAACTTATCTACCTTAGTATTTAAATTTGGAAGATTTTTGTTATCTCCTTGTATTCCCTTTGATGAAGGCTACTTAGGTTCACCTCCTTTTGCACTAAAGTGCACACAATCTTGTCATCCAAATTTGAGATACTCTCTACCAGATTAACTAATTCCATGCCCAGTAGGTTCTTCTTCTTTGAATCCTTCTTTTGGTTCTTTGGATTCAGTTTTGGATATAGACTCTAATACTTATATTTAATGTGACCATCGATATCAAAATGGTTGTTGTGGTTGTTTGGATCCTTGCATTAATGTGCAATATTTTTCATTTTATTTTATTTTCATTTCCACTTCTTCTTCCCCTCCTTGGAAGCATTTTGGTAATATTTCTATTTAGAACCACTTGGTTGTCATTTCCTATTGTGAACTTTCTCTAAGTAATATACTTACACAAAGGGCCCATCAATAGTCATGGGTTTGAAGAGCATCACTTATTGATATAGACAATTTTTTATATGCCCAAATACTTGAATAGTATGCCTAGTCTTGTGCGATATATAACCAAAATAATATCCATTTTCTTGAGCTCAGTGGTATATTGTTGTAGACTCTACTTGAAGTGATGCCAATTAATCCAATATTCCTCTACATACCCAATATAGTATAACTATATCTTGAAAAGGGTTTTAAACACATCCCACTTAATTACTAGTGGATCACCCTCTAAACTAAGTGTCTCTATGTGGATTTATTGCCACATTAGTGCATGGCCCTCTAGTTTCAACTGAGAAAATGAAAAATTCTACTTTTTGTCTATATCATGGACACTAAAATATACTTATACTATTGAAACCAATGATTCAACTTAAAAACATCAACCTCACCTTGACAAGGTTTGATGTTCACTTTCGCTTCCATTTGAAATAGAGGTTGTGAAGGAGTGATGACATTAGAACTTGGTTTCTCTTTATTTCACTCATTTTTTATGTCTTCGCTATCTCTTGATTTATCATCTAATCCAAAATTAGAGTTAGAGCAACCAACCTACCCAAAAAATTTCAAACTTGTTAGCCTTGTAACTCTCTCTTATGTTGCATGTTGAGATTTATTATGACTAGACTTGGAATGCCCAATGTGTTAATGATGTAAATATATGTACTTTATATTTAGTTGGTGACCCAGATGTATATTGTAGGCCTACATGCCTAGGTGGTTATGATATGTCACTTTCATGCCCATATAGCTATGTTAGATGTTGTGGGGCATGTTACCCACCACCAGTGGGTGATCCCGTAGGAGAATTTTTTTCCTATATTTGTCTTCAGTCGACATCTAACGACCTTAACAGCCACTAGTGTAGCCGATATTGTGCCAGATGATTTTTTTCTCCTAAGCCAATCATATTTTCCCTTGCCAATCTATTGAAAGCGTATGTTTGAAGGTGGCCCATCCAAACCTAAAGGTATTTATTTCATTGTGAAATCATATGCTTATGATTGTTTTTCCTTCAGCACATTTGGGTATGTATTATTGGGTGACTTGGAAGGACAAATGGTTTTGACTATAGTCATGTTCCCTCCCCTGAAATGAGGGGTTAATCCTCAACCCTAGTCCTATGGGATCTCCCCTATTAGCTTATATATTTAGTATGGGGACTACTAGGTAAACCTTGATTTTGGTAGCATGGTCCCATTTTCCCATTCCACATTTTTTACTCCCCTCTGCACATTGCATGCCCTATTTCATCATCTTCTCTCTCTCGGTCCACATGACCATTGGGTCCACAAGGCTTTGGTGCAACCCCTCCCCTTGTCCACCTGTTTGGGTTGGGACTAGAAAAATTCCTCGAAGGTTGATGCAGCTAAAAAAAAAGGATAAAAGCATATCATGGCCAGATACAAATGTAAATAATACCACAAAATTCAAAATATGGCCTGGACATTAAAATTAGTGTGGGAAAAAGATAAACATGCGCACTACCGCTTATCATAATGGTCATCACCTTGGTTCCTACGACCCCTATGAGTGCCCCCAGCATCATTAAGCAACACATGCATGTCCCAACACCTGGTGGGCGATGAACTGCCCCACCTTAAGGGGGTATTCACTGCTTATATCATATACAACATGCTCTCATCCCCTGGAGCCTCGAGAAATATAATAAAATAAAAATCAATAAAAGGAAAAAGTAAAATGAATAATGGTGGGAAAACAAAGGTTGGGGTAACTCTTGTTCCACAATTTCTCTCTCCTACATCCATACTCTCAAATATGTGGACATCCCTTATCATTACCACCCTTGAGCCCATGGAATTTAGCCTTGATACCCCTGTGTCTCTATCCACCTCATCATTATTCACATAACCCATATCATTTGAAGGTTGTACCTTGGACATGTCATTCTCTTTAGGGGTTGGGAATACCTAATAAGGTTGTTTATTAGCCACTCCTACCTAGGGAGGTAGCACTATTACATGCTCAAAGCCTCAAATTTGCAAGGGAAACCTATTATGAAGTCTCATTTGTGCCCTTGAATAACAAGCTTGGTTCACTTAGATGCACTAATTAATTATTGTACCTGAAGGTGAGGAGACACATTGGATCTTATGCATAACTGATAGGTGGTTTCATCCCGAGATGTGAAAATTAACTAGGGCCCAAGCCCACTAGAGGATTCTATTGACACTTGTAGGGGATGCATTGAGAGACATGGGAATTTTTCATGTGATATGGAAATATATGATCTTATGGGAACCCTCATCAACTTCAACAACTTGATCATTGCCCCACATTATATGCGAGATTATGCACTTGGACCAGTAGTACCTCCAGACAACTTAGCAGTATATACAGGGTTTGGCAGTTGATATGAGGCCCAAAGGATATTTTTCTTGTCCTTGAGACATGGTAGGTAAAGAACCATCTTCAACGCGCTCATTTGGATAAATCCACAAGATTGCTTTTCATCGAGAGACCCATGAGACCACTACTTGTGCCCCATAGCCACTTTGGAGCACAAATTGATTATTTACTTAGATAACAAGGGGCCTCCCCCTTGACCATCATTCATGGAGTCCTCTCTCACATCATGGAAATTGAGGACCCAATTCAGTCTTCCAACGACCCTTTTACACCACAATTTCATCATTTCGCCTCACTTATGGATGGATTCTTTATCACTTTAGTGGCTACTTGGTGGGGCTTGTCACCAAGGACTTTTTTTTCCATGTTAAAATAATTTTAGGGGACTTATATTAAGAATTTGAGCTCCTAAAGTTATCATATAAATAAAACTCTCTCCCATTTTGAGAGAACATCATCACTTGATATTTTCGCACTACTACAAGAATTCAGACCTATAATTCTAGATAGTTTTGGATGTTTATGGATGCACTTTGATATTTGGAGTTGGTTTGGCATCATTTTCGAGCCTCTTTTTCATGGCTTAATGGATGGATATACTTCATATTTTCTAGTAAGTGCTTCCTTTATTGAATATATTTATGTAATGTATAAGTCTCATGGTGAATATTTGTGCCCTAATTTATTGAATATGGTTTGAAATTTTGATCTTGGGAAATTTTGCATGTGTTACTCATTGATAATATCAAATGAGTGTTCCTAGTGGATAATTATTATAATTTTTCCATGAAAATCCATTGAAATTTCTTAAAGAGGGTAATTATTGAAAGTGGTAGCTAAGGATTCTACTTTTAGCCTCCTTAAGGACCTAATTATCTCATCTAAAGCATCAATGAATCCATACATGCAATGGTATATGCACTAATCATATCCCTTGATGGTAGTATTTAACCTATATCCACAAATTTATTCCTATTTATCTCTTCTAAACCTTCAGTGCCTCTTCTTTAGGCATTTAGTTAGGGCATCATGCGAATCACATTAGAGAGGGAATTTTGAGAAATAATTTGGATAGAACACTCCCTTAGTGTTATTTCTAAAGGATCTCAAAATTTGGTTGTTTTACCTCAGTGGTTATCCATAAATTTTATTTCCTTGGTGTACCCTAGAAGGGTAACCTAGCTTGAATCTACTGGTTTGGTTTCTTTCTCGAGGGTCATATGAGCTGAGTATTCAGTGGAATAAATCCTAAGAGACCCTTTATTCTGCCTTACCTTGACCTCGAAAGCAACTTAGAGGTATTTCTTCCCATGTTTTTCCTAAAAACCTTAGGTCTAGCATAAGCCCTAATTAAGCCTTTGAGGGATATAAAAATAATATTTAAGGTTTCTAAGCATATTACAAAGCTTCTTGAGAGGTCTTATAAAACATTGGAATCTTGACTCTAGTCATACCTAACCTTATTGCATTATTTCAAGCCCAAAGTCTTGATCTCCATCCGACGTCTTTCTTAGAGAGCCTATTAATCCATTAAGCTTTAATTAAGTCTCTTCTTGAATGGGCTTAGTGGAATTACTTCACATAGATTATTAATCCTTCCCTTTCAAGTGATTCCTATCCTACCAAGACTCCTCCCATCAATGAAAGTCTATAAATAGAAAGGGACATTGACTGAAGTGATACTGTTTCTTTGTCCCATTGTTGTCACTTGATCTAGTAGTTGTCCCACGGGTTCTCCTCCTAGGACCCCTACTATATTGTGTGGAAAAAAGTCCACTGTGCTCGAGCATATGTAATGGTGTTTATTATGCGGTCGGAGGGATAGGATTGTAATAAAATGAAATTTGTAAATATTTTAATAATAAGAAAAGGACTGGATACGAAGCCCACTCCACAATAAGTGTATGGGGTGTGTGTGACTCCAAGGTGATGGGAAACTGTGTGTTGGTGACAAATTTCATTGAAAAAGGGAACTCGAGGCCTACATGGCTTTAGGAGTGTGATATGGCATAAAAATCATAATCCCTCTATGATTCCCACCTTCCATGGTGCCTTACAATTCACTAGGAAGTATAGAGTCGTGATAGTCATCATAGTGATCATGAATAATAATAATTATTCTTGGTGAATTGTAAGGCACCATGGAAGGTGGGAATCATAGAGGGATTATGCGGTCTCAAATAACAAAGTTCCATCTAGGTGCAATTTTAGGGGAAGAAATTGAGACATTCCTAGCTAGCCGTAAGGCACCACATGGGTGCAAGTTCAGGGGAAGTAATTGGAAGATTCATGGTTGGTCATAAGGTGTCATTTTGGGTGTAGGTTCAAGGGAAGAAGAGCTATGTCATTTTAATGGTATGGAGGGTGCTTGGAACCCTAGGGCAGCATGGCTATGGGTTGGAACCTTGGAAATTATCCTGGAGAATTCATGTATCCCTAGAAAAAATGAATATTGGTTTGGCACCTTCATCATGGATGTATGGTTATTTTTGGTTACTCTTGCCTGTGAAGTTGTGTAAATTTTTGAAAGTGTTCTATTCTTGATGCAAATTTACTTCAAACTTTTAGGGCCCGATACCAAATAGCAATCACATAAACATGAAAGTAAAATGATGATAGAACATACCAATAGATCGACATAATACAAGCCAATAATATACTTAACTTTTGTCAAACAGAGATGAAGAATGGTGGCGTTATGGCAGTCCACGGGATGCTTCAACCATAACATTCTTCTTTAGCTCAACCAACCAAATGTGTCAGACAACCCTCAAGACAACTCCATAAATTCAACGAAGTCAATGTTGTCTAGTCAACGTAAAAAAGCAGTAGAAAAAAATCAACACAACAAGGTAAAAGCCAACGTTCAGCCTCGGTATGTGTGCCAATCAATGGGGCCTTCAAAAATTATAAATTTGGTGAATTTTTAAGGTCAAAGGACCAAGCGTTGACCAAAGTCAACATTGTTCAATCCTGTGTTGAAACCCTAGACAGATCTACACCAAAAATTCATAGTTTTTGCTCCACACGTGTGAGAATAAAATGCCTCCAAAAGTGATCAAACCAATCAAACACAAGAGATAAGTGTGTGATGAGTTGATGATGAAATTACCTCAAAGTCTCTCCAATTTATATCCATCTGTGAGGGTGTGTGACACATTTGTTGGGCTCTCAAGCCTACATTACAATTCTGGGCGACCTTGCACATAAGTGGAATTAATTCAAAATAAATGTTATGCTCATCCGATTAAGATGATATCTAGATCAATCTTGCACCTCTCCAAAAGAGGAATCCAATAAAAATAATGGTATCATCATCTGAGCAATAAAACATGGAGTTTGGACCTAGTTGCCCAAAATTCCCTCTCAAGAAGGGAGAACTCCATCCACCAATGCCATCCAACATCATGCGTCATCCTGTCATAACTTGCTTTGTTGGCTTCTTTATTTCAAATGGTAAGTCACAAAGACATCACTCCCAGTTGACCCGAAGTCAGCTCAGAGGTCTGAAACCTCTATAGGACTCAAAGGAGTCTCATACTAACCCAAGTTATTTTAATTGACCCGATGTCAGTTGGAGGATCAAAACCTCACTTGGACTCAAAAGAGTCGTATTCTAACCCGAAGTTAGTTTAACTGACCCGAAGTCAGTTGGAGGTCCAAAACCTCACTTGGACTCAAAAGAGTCATATACTAACCTGAAGTTAGTTTAATTGACCCGAAGTTAGTTGGAGTTCCAAAACCTCACTTGGACTTAAAAGATTAATATACTAACCCAAAGTTAGTTTAACTGACCAGAAGTAAGTTGGAGGTCCAAAACCTCACTTGGACTCAAAAGAGTCATATACTAACCTGAAGTTAGTTTAACTAACCTGAAGTCAGTTGGAGGTCCAAAACCTCACTTGGACTCAAAAGATTCATATACTAACTCGAAGTTAGTTTAACTGACTTGAAGTCAGGTGGAGGTCCAAAACCTCACTTAGACTCAAAAGAGTCATATACTAACCTGAATTTATTTTAACTGACCCAAAGTCAGTGGGAGGTCCAAAACCTAACTTGGACTCAAAAGAGTCATATACTAACCTGAAGTCAGGTGGAGGTCCAAAACCTCACTTAGACTCAAAAGAGTCATATACTAACCTGAATTTATTTTAACTGACCCAAAGTCAGTGGGAGGTCCAAAACCTAACTTGGACTCAAAAGAGTCATATACTAACCTGAAGTTAGTTTAACTGACCCAAAGTCAATTGGAGGTCCGCAACCTCACTATACTTGATCCCAGATCAAGTGGTTGGATGCGTGTCATCCTAGACATAGAGATTACGGCAATATACGATGCGTCCATCGATCTTGCTATCGGTCTCTATCCACATTTCCCACCTCATTGGCGAAGATGAGAAGTACTTCCCATGAGTCTGAAACTCCATGGGTAGGATGCATATGGGGCAGAGATCAAGGAGAGGTGAACCAACTCAATATCATTACGGTGGGGTGGAAGCACACCAACAAGGTTTGGCAAGCCTAGCCCTATGGTTTCTTATAGCTCCAAGAAGCTATCCCAAAAGCCCCCTAGAGCTCCTAGAGCTCATCGTCCAATAGGAACCTCAGAATAGGGTCGTTCCATGATTCCAAGATTCTCACGGAAGGTTAGGAACTTGACCTTCCCCAAGGGCTTAGTGATAATATACGTGACCTGCTCATCAGTTCATATATGATCGAGCCTTACGCCGCCTCGTTGTACCATATCCCGAATAAAATGGTACCTGATATCGATATGCTTGGATCGATCGTGGAACATGGGATTCTCTAACAAACGAATCCCACTCTGGTTATCATAAAGGATAATAGTGGTATCTAGCACATGCCCGAACAGCTCACTGAAAAGCTTTCGCAACTAATTAGCTTCACCACAGGCCATAGTCACTGCATTGTATTCGGCCTCAATGGTGCTCAAAGCCACCAACTTTTTCTTCCTGCTCATCCAAGATATTGAAGCAAAACCAAGTGTGAAGCAACATGCAGATGTGCTCTTGTGATCCACCACACTGCCAGCCCAATCGGAATCAGAATATCCATGGAGTATTAAACTCTCGACAGTGTATCTTAGCCCATGGTTTATCGTGCCCCGAAGATATCTCAAGATATTCTTGGCACCAACCCAATGAATGTGATGAGGATCAACCATGTGTTGACTCAAAGTGTTCACTGCAAAACATATGTCCATAAGGGAGTTCACTAAGAACATCAATGCTACTACGAGTTGGCGATACTCGGTAGGATTTCCCAATGTGGGCCCAACAACATTTCCACACAACTTCTTGAAGTTGAGTTCCCTCGGTGTCGACACAGACTTACAGTCCACCATACCAAATCTCTCTAACAGCTTCACAATATATTTTCCTTGAGAGCGGAAAATCCCGCCAGGTCTGTGCGAGACCTCCAAGCCTAGGAAGTAATGCATTAGTCCTAGGTATTTCATTTCGAACTCGGAAGCGTGCTCCCTCTTACACCGATGAAGGAGAGGGTCAGCACCTATCAAGAAGAGATCGTCCACATAGAGAACCAGAATGAGAGGCTTTTCTCTATCAACCTTGAAGTAAAGGTTTAGATCATCATTACTTCGAGTGAAGCCCAGCTTCATCAAGTAGCTATCTATCCTCTCGTACCAAGCCCTGGGGGATTTCTTCAACCCTCATACATGAGAGTCTCTATCCTGGACTTCGAACCCGAAGGTTTCTTCACATACACCTCTTCCTTTATCGAACCATGCAGAAAAGTGATCTTCACATCCATCTGATGGAGACTCAATCCTTACATGGCACCAATGGCAATAATAGATCAGATAGTGGTATAGCAGGCTACAGGTGAAAATATATCATCATAGTCTATACATTCCTTTTGATAGAAGCCTCAAGCAATGAATCTTGCCTTTTACTTTTTAGCACTACCATCAAATCCATGCTTGATCTTATAGAGCCATTTCAAGGTGACAACAGCTTTGTCCTCCAGTCTTGGGACCACATCCCAGACATCATTATTCATAATGGACTCATACTCTTCGCGCATAGCATCCTTCAAAACTTGATACTTTATGACTTCTTAAAATGATCCAGGCTTAGATTGTACGATTGTACTCATGGCTGCTAGATACCCTTGGTATCTATTCGTCTTCTTGCTTTCGCGAAATGTACCCCTTGGGGCCATATGTCTCTCGACATCCTCGAGAGTATCCCTAAGCCATGAGGGTCTTCTCTTCATTGAAGGAGGTGGATCAATAGGGTCCATTGATCCTTCAACATCGGGCATCATATCATCCTTCGACTCTTCCTGCTTCCCTGTTCTTTCATCATGGTATTCCTTGGAGCTAGGAATATTTATCACTTTCCTGAGGGAAGCATCTTAATCAAAGGTGACATCGTGGCATATCTCCACTTCTCTTTGACCAGACACATAGATTCTATATGCCTTCGAAGTTTCACTGTAGCCCACAAAAATTCCCTTCTTTCCAGAAGCATCCAACCTTCTTCTCTTCTCTTTCGGCACATGAAAGTAAATAGGACAACCAGAAAATCTAAAATGAGAAACATCAGGTTTCTTATTAGAGAAGACTTCTTCAGGAATTTTGGAGTCCAGGGCAGAATCCAGGCATCGAGTTTGTATGTACACAACAGTGTTCACAGTTTCTCCCCATAGAAACTTCAAAAGACCTTGGTCACATAGCATGGCATGGGCAACTTTCACAATGGTCCTATTATTTCTTTCAGCAAAGCCATTTTGCTCAGGCGTATACATGGTTGTGGTCTCCCTCTTAATGCCAGCTTCTCTGCAAAATTCATTGAACTTGTTTGACTCATATTCGGTGCCATTATCGATCCTCAAAATATTGATCTTCTTTCCTGTCTGATTTTCCACCAAGGCCTTGAAGGTATGAAACCATTTGAATGCTTCTTCCTTCTTCTTCAAGAAATATATCCAGGTCTTGGGAGAGAATTCATCTATAAAAGTCATGTAATAATAAAATCCTCCCAAGGATGTCACGGGAAGCATACCAAATAAGTTAGAATAAATCAATTGCAAGACATCATATGTATTTGTGACACTTGAGGGGAAAGGTCCCCTTGCATGCTTTACTTGGAGAATCCCTTCTATTAGGAAATTCTCTAGCATAGTGGCCAAACTTGTTACATGTGTAATATCTTCCTTTATTTCCTTTGGCCCCTGCTCTTCCATGGTTCCTCGAACCACCATTTTTATTCTTCTTAGTACAAGTAGTGAAGGCAGCATTACCTTCATTTTCATATTCCATCATTCTTGTCTCTTCTTGAGTGCATCTCGACAATACTTCATCAAAATCTAGAATCACATTATTATTGAGAATGGTAGTATTGAATACATTCCATTCACGTGGGAGACCTCCAACCGCAATGAGAACCATTTCTTGATCAACTATTATTTCCCCAATAGCGAGAAGGTTATTCTTGATTTTGATCAACTTCAAAAATTAGGATTGAACGGATTCACCCTTGCATTTCTTGAGATTCTTCAATTGGTTCTTAAAGAAAAGAACTTGATTTGAATTTTTAGCCCTGAACATGTTGACCAAATTATCATACATCTCTTTAGATGTGCCCAACTTAGAGATGTAAGAAACTAGACTTTTATGGATGGAATCCCGAATAATCGGCTTAGCTTTGATTTCCCCTTTTCTATACTTCATCTTTGTGGCAGCGGGTGCAGTTGATGGAGGCTCTTGAATTTTTCCTTGCACATAGTCCATGACCTCTTAATCTTCCAAGACCAAGTCTAAAGACATCTTCCAAGAATGATAGTCAGACTTGTCAATCAACTTATTATCAGCTTTGAAGCCATTATAATTTGAGGTACCCATGGGTCCTTGAAAAATTCTACTTCTTCAGTGATTGCCCTCAACACAAGCTTGGGATTTGTCTTCACCTTACCTCTGAAACCATGTAAATTTTTGAAAGTGTTCTATGCTTGATGCAAATTTACTTCAAACTTATAGGGCCTGATACCAAATAGCAATCACATAAACATGAAAGTGAAATGATGATAGAACTTAGCAATAGATCGACGGAAGACAAGCCAATAATATACTTAACTTGTGTCAAACAGAGATGAAGAAAAGTGGCGTTACGATGGTCAACATGATGCTTCAACCAGCAAAGTCTTCTTTAGGTCATCCAACCAAATTTTTCACACAACCCTCAAAACAGCTCCATAAATTCAACCCAAAGTCAACATTGTCCAGTCAACGTAGTCAACGCAAAACAACATCAGCAAAAACTCAACGCAGCAAGGTCAAAGTCAATGTTCAGCCTCGGTATTTGTGCCAATCAATGTGGCCTTCATAAATCAAACTTTTGGTGAAGTTTGGAGGTCAAAGGACCAAGCGTTGACCAAATTCAATGCTGGTCAAACCTACGCTGAAACCCTAGATAGATCTGCACCAAAAAGCCCTAGTTGCTGCTCCACACGTGTGAGAAGAAAATGCCTCCAAAAGTGACCGAACCAATCAAACACAAGAGAGAAGTGTGTAATGAGTTGATGATGAAATGACCTCCAAGTATCTCCAACTTATCCCCATCTATGAGGGTGTGTGACACATTTTTTGGGCTCTCAAGCCTACATTACAATTCTGGCCGACCTTTCACATAAGTGGAATAAATTCAAAATAGATGTTCTTCTCATCCAATCAAGATGATCTTTAGATCAATCTTGCACCTCTCCGAAAGAGGAATCCAATAAAAATATTGGTATCATCATCTGAGTAGTACAACATGGAGTTTGGACCTAGTTTCCCAAAATTAACAAGTTGCAACCTCAACTCAAGTGTGGCCCGTGGATGAAATTGATGAACCATGTGGTCTATGGAAGGGCGAAACATGGAGATCATGCGACTAGTCACTATTTTTACAGATAAGCATTCAACCTTATGTTCTATATGATTTCATCATTTGTTTTGAAAACACTATTTCTAAATTTGGTTTTTCTGCCTATGATTATTTGGTATCATGTTTTGCAATATTCTCTGTTAGTTAATATTTTGTACTATAATAATTTAATTAATTCTCTTTATTGCATCATAATTACATGTTGTGTATTGGGTGTACAATTAATTGTAATTGTAAATTTAGTGGACTCAAATTAGGGTTTTCACCCATAATTCAAGGGATTTGGTCGTGGTTTGGGGTTTAATGTTGAAAATTATGGATTATATATGCTTCCATTGGAATAATAGTAAATTATGTGATGGAAGTCAGGTTATGGATATGTAGTGTTTTCTGGTTGGAGGCAAAGGACATTAAAAAGTGGTATCAGAGCTAGCTCACAACATTGGGCCAACATAGGCCAGATATTAGACAAAAAAATTGAAATTTGGACAATTTTTGTCTACTATTTGACAAAATGTTTGAAAGGGGAAACATAGATTACTAGGTTTATTATATATTTAATTCATAAAGATAGAGGATGGCACTTCATCGCATATAATTTCTCATTTTTATTGCATATTATTGACCAGTATTGTAGGTGGGGTATGTAAATATGGGTATGTTGCTAAGGTTTTTTGGGGGGGGTTATTTTGGTAACAAAATAGTGCTCAAAGATGGCCAAAGAGCCTTATTTTACAACAGTGGGTTTGAATTGGGCTAGATTTTGAAAAAGGATAAGGTATATTTTCACAAGTTGGAAGATGTCCACCAACTATTCGACAAAAGTTGTGGTAGTGTGAAGAATTAAAATCCATCATGAAAAATAAGTTACATGTGTCATGAAATAATCTAAAGGACTTAAGTGGGGTTGATTATAGAGCGGAATTGAGGAAAGGTAGTCAATATTCGCTCAGATGGCCAAAATTATGTATAAGGGAAAGTTTCTAAGAATGTTTGTTGACTTTTCAACAAAATGTCCAAGTCATATTAGTAGTTTACCTTTAAGAATACCTAGTAGGTTCATATTTCATAAAGGATTTTTCTTAAGTGTAGAGACCGACCCTTTAATTTACTAGATGAGCGCTAGGCTTTAAATTTTCTTTTTTTCTTTTTTTCTTTTTTCTTTTTACACAGTAACTAGGAAATGAAACCATAATCACACAAGTTGAAACTCAGTAAAATTAAATCACGAATATCAAGTCCATCAATTTAACTTCTTATCACATATATATTTAACTTGATTATAGGCACAATGAAATCATCATAATTAAAAACAATCTAACTAACACATGTACCGTTCACCATTGGACGAGAACCAAACTTGACTTGCCGCTGCTTGAGCTCCCTTGTTGTTGTCTACCTTCAAGCCTGAATGTTTTCGTGCTTATTCCGAATGTAATGACCCACTGGTTGACCTCCCAGCCTCCTCCTTGGGTACTCTCCTTCCCCGCGGACCCCCGAGCTGCAATGGGGTTGTACAATGAAGGAATGTGCTAGCTGATAGAGGTGAGCCCCTCTTGGCTCAAGAGTCCCCTCTCTATAACACTCTATCCCACCAAACTCAACTATAGCTCATAACCACTCTAAATGACATAATATCCTCCATCCAACCATAGGGTAAACAAAAGGCCCTTTTCCATTCCATTTCCCTTTCTTTTATACAAGGCTTCATAGGTGACACTTGGAAGTTCATGCATAAATAACTATTTTTTTTATTACCCAAAATTTGATTATTCACCCACCCATGTGTCACCCTCTCATCAAGACTCTCTAAAATGATTTACTTAATGATTCATATAAAAATATTATTTCCCTCAACCCAACAAGGCTTCCTATTTCTTCTCCTAGTTGTCTCTTGGTTCCCCCTTTTTACTCCTTAATTTGTGTTTATTACTGAAGTTAATTGATAATTCTTAGATTCGGTCCCCTAACTACCTCAATTTTTTCTTTTGATGAATATTATTATGTTGGCTCTTGCCACATGGAAGTTCTCTAAATTCCTCAGATTTTAATTTATTAATCTTATTTTAATTCACCACCCTCTTCTCTTAATGAAGTTCTTAATAAATCTTTCTACTTAATTCTATGTCCCTCTTTCCCGATTTTGCTTAATTAAGTCTTATGTACTTAATATTTTTTTTAAACATGGAAAGGGTAGAGTTATCATGGTAAATATTTTATCTCTTCCTATACCTCCCTTACCCTAAGTTTTATTCTTGATTTAATTCCTTTGGTTCTAACATCATATGTCACTTGATATGAATTAGTTGGATTTTCATATATTAATTATATTTATTAGTTTCTTTAATGATGTCGAGGGTGTCAAGTTGGTCATGCCCTTCAAGAACTTCCATTCGAAGTTCCAAGGGTGCCATGCCTAAGAATTTATTTTTGATACCAAGGGTGCCAAGTCGGTCGTGCCCTTCAAGAATTTCTCTTGAAATTCCAAGGGTGCCACACCACTTGCCCTTCAAGTATCCAGTGGTTACGAGGGGAAATTATATGTGCAACGACAGAGACCCCTATCATCTCATATGTTTCCTGCTATAGTGAGACTAATGGTGCTGGGGATCAAGGAATCCGCCTTGATGCACGCCCCCTAGAAAATCCTCGTGAGCGAACCAAATTTGGGACCTGCCCTCATGACATCGTGATCTTCAAGGAAAAGGTACTTCGACCTTTCCAGCCTAAGTCACGGCGGGAGGCTAGCGGGTGAGATCAGGAACAGTGACAACATTGTTCCACCCCTCCCATGTTGTTCCATCCAATTTTACAACCCCATCACCCATTTGTGAGTCATTTGGCCAAGAAACTAACATGTTTCTACAACCACTAACATATCATCAAGTCTCAAACTGAACTTAGAATTTCAAAGACAAAATATAAATTTCTATCAAACCAGGTGTTGTCAGTTCATCATATGCGAGTGCCTCTGGTGGTTTTCTGTCATACTCAATAATCATCAGTAACAAAGTTTCTCATTGTTAGTCATTATCATAATGGCAACATCAAAATGACCGTCATTCACATCATTGTTCATTTTGAATCAGAACTAATGTAAGTAGCTACCATAGGGAACACATCCATCATGGTTATCATAATCATAACATCTATGAGAAATTAACATATCCATCAAAGCCATCATAATTGTAACATCAATAGAAAACATACCTATCCATCATCATCGTAACATCAATAGAAAACATACCTATCCATCAAGTCTATCATCATCATGATATCAATAGAGAACATACATATCCATCAATGATGTCATCATCACAGTATCAATAAAGAACATACATAACCATCAAATCCACTAATAATAGAGTCATGTGTCTGGATCCTCAACCTGAGGTCCTCAAAGAATAAAGTATGAAGGATCAGTGTCCATCAACCAAAGTGGGGCACTACATTCACCCCCTCTTAATAATGGACTTCGCCCGGAAGTCCTTAGATTGGGAAAGGAAATTAAGACAGGGATGCATATCCTTAATATCCTCTATTAAAATCTTGTTATCCTCATTGTGCCAAGTGTTGGGGTTCCCATGTTTTGGCCGGGTTGTGAAGACGAAAGATGAGACAACATCGAACCACTTTGGGACCATAGGATCTAGCCCTCCTAGGTCGAGAGAGGGATTTCTCTACCTATAATAGTCAAAGGTTTATGTCTTTGAAGCATGAGATATTGGAGTTTTTAGGCTAGTTATATGCACAGGGTTTGTTTGTTTGTTTATGTTTGGTTGTTGGGAATTAGGAAAGAAGGGTCCAATATAAGACAAGGATGAGCAAAGAGGAAATTAGGCAAAGGTAGATAACTCAGAGAACATCAAGGCCATTGGGCAATGGAGTCAAGAGAGGATTTACTTGTGTTCAATGTGCAAGCTTTCAGTTGGGCTAGTCATCTAGAGCATTTGGATCTTAAAGATGGTTGATGGAATGGAACATTAAGGACTGAAAATGAGTGAAGGGGAACCAACCAATTCTGTCTATAGATCAGGTCAGAGGTCATTTAACTCCAGACCTGCTTGGACAAAACCGGAGGCAAGACAAGGGATCTTAGAAAGGCTTAATGAGATGGAAAGATCCTAGTGAGGCAGAGACAGGGTTCTAGACCTCCCAGTGTTCTCAACTCATCTAACTAAATCCTAACAAGAACATCTGAACATAAATTTCATTAATTCATACATCAGAGAGCAGGAAATGACATCCACTACACTGGTTAAATCAATTGAAGTCAATATTCAGACACACATATAAGCAGAAAACATAAGGGCTGGGAGAGCAGCAACATAAGGTACCTATCAAGGGTAAATCTTATGCCAAACTTCTGATGCGAGCCTGAAGAAACATAATGAAATGAAAGCAAGTCAATCACAAATACAGAGAAAGGAAAACATCACCAGCTGCTTTAGATCAGGATCCAAAGAAACATGCTTGTCATATTAAAAACAACACCAATCAGGTACATCATTGTCCACAGCTTGAACATTCATTCTGAATACATCAAATCTTAGCCTATATTACAATGTTACACAGAGAACTTGTCTCAAGAGGAGAGAGCTTGCACTCTACTGATATCCAATCAACAACCAACAACCATTACAATAGTTTCCCTCTGTGCTTTATAGCACATGATGAACAGAAGGTTGATTGAGGTGGTAGGTGAATACTAAACGTAACATTAAACACAAAATGAATGTAGGGCCGAAACCCATTCTGTTTGTTTGCTGTGTATTTAATCTCTGTCACTTTCCTCGTGGAAGGTGATCTTCTCCAGGTATGATCTTGATAGATTTCGGCTGTCGTACCCTTGGTGTTTTGAACAAAAATGAAATAATCTACTGAGAAGTTTGCCATATAAATGCTCTGGTGGTTTTGAGTTGCTGTTAGGGTGGAAATTCCTTCAGGGAAACTGTGCATAATAAAAGTTGTATGGGCGCCCTGTACTTGACAAAAAAAAACATTCTGCTGATAAATGAACCCTGATGTTACCTTTTACTGTGTGCAGGATCTCCAAACTGGTGCTTTGCCTCTTAAACCATTGATTCCAGGCTTAAAATCTTCATTACTGGGCCTTAATCTCCTTTGCGTTGCACTGCAACACCTTACCGCTCCATTTTTTCTTCTGACAGGTTAGCTCATGTTTTAATGGCGCTGGGAGATTTTAGAGTTTGGATTCTGCCTTGTTTTAATGCAAGTCCTGTCTTCACCTTCCCAGGTCATTTTTTACATAAATTCCGCCGCTGAAGAAGATCTTCTTTGATCTCTCTATCACTGTAACAGAGATCTTGCATCACGGCAACCATTAACTCTTGATAACCCTACAAGAACGAAAACGAGTAAGAAAACAATGCATGGGGTGGATGATGTGGATGTTTGTGCGAGCGATGGATGAACCAAAGAGGAATGGCGAGAAAGGCTGTGAAATGGTAGAGAGCAGAGGTGGCAGAGGGTCAGCGAAACGTAGGGCAAACATATGTGAAAACCTTAAAAAAAAATGACCTTGGACGAATTTATACAGATGGGATGGCGAGGGTACGGTGTGACACGTGGAGGGAGTGACGTGGCGGAACGGGGACAGAGGAACAGTCAATGGCGGAGGAATGGATCTGGGCCGTTGATCATGGTGGAGATCAATGGTGGAGCATAACAGATAGTAGGCCAAAGGTACGGGGGTTATGAGTTAAGCAGTGCACACCTTCGAGGGACGATAGTCGTCGGATGGGGGCTGACAGATCGGACGGGCATTACACATATCGCTCCGCGGCTTGGTCCGAAGGATAATGCACGATGGGATGACGGTTTTGCCGTCGTACAGGGGACACATGGTGCGCAATGAGTGGGATTGCTGGGCATTGGAAAAAAATCGCCTGCCGCACATAAGCGGTGCGATGGAAACCGGCAGGTTTGACATAGTGCGTTGCGGGGTCCACCGGCGAGAAAGGCGCAGACGCTGGAGAATTAATGTCCGTCGTCCGATTTACTGAGATCGACGGTGGAGAAAACGCCCGATGAACTGTGTGGGACAAGCGATTTTGGGGTTTGCACTTGGTCATAGCGCTTGGCTACATGGAAGAGAAGGGGCGCGGGCTTATCAGAAAACGGGCTATGCCTGATGTAAGGTCCGAAATGGGTTTTTTTAAGAAATTTTTCAATGAGATTACGAATTAGGCCCATTTTTAAGTTGTTTCAAGGCTAGCCCTGGGCAACGATAGGAGAATGAAGGATGCCAAGGCCAAACAAGTGGCAGAAATAGGATTCCAAGGGAATTTGAGGGGATTTCGGGGATGAACAAGGGAAATTGGGGAACAAAGGTATTTCGACAGAAGGAGGGAACAGGGAGAGAAAAGGATAATTGCAGGGGTGCAAAGGGGAAAAAGTAAGCCTTTTAGGAATGGATCAGCAAATAGGATTTTCATTGGGCATAGCACTCAGAGACTTCAAGGAGGATGGTTTTTCAAGGGAAAAAGGCATTCCTTGAAGGCTCCACACTTATCTAGCCCCCAGCTTGCTTGTCAAGAATTTCATATGGGGGCTAACAGTGGCTCTACATGGGGATGGCTTCTTCCTGAAGGGGTCAAGAAACCAGCAATGATATTTGAAGTAGGCCAGTTGTCTGCTGCTTGGCACATCCATTTTCTTTGATTTTCAGCTGCCACCATATGTTAGAGACACAAATCAGCAGAAATATTTCTCTCATCCAAACTACCTACCCACACTACAATCCTAGCATTTTTTCTTCTTTAGGGTGCATTTGAGCTAGCAGACCCTTTACATTTTATTTTAAAAATAGAAAACAAACCTATTCTACTTCTACCCTTATTGCTCCATGAGACCAGATTAAACAGTTGGCCTCATATGCTTCTCCACCTAATCTAATATATGCTGGGATTAAATTGTCCAACAGATTTCTTCTCCTACATTCTAAGACAGGAAATTGAAGAACAACCAAGCCAGGATTAAACTGTCTGACTTGCTGGGGTGAAGACTTATAGAAAACTGCAAACAAAACTGTGAAGGCATGAAATCTGCAGTTTGAAGTATCCTCCCTTCCTCATGACTCAGGTTTTGAGCATATTAGAGTCACCTCTTTTCTTTGATTTCAGCTCTGGTTTTGGGCATATTGGAGCTGATTCTTCTTTTCACTGCTCGTCCAGATTTTGAGTATATTAGGACCAGTTGTTCTGCTCCTCTTGGCTCGAATTTTGATCATGTTTGAACCATTCTTTCGCATTTCAGAGGTTCATGTTTTGAGCGTGTCAGAACCTCTACCTCCTCTATTTTTTTGGAAACATTTTCTCTATTTTCTTGAAAGTAAAAATGCAATGGTATGTACAATGGAAATGGAACTGGAAATGGAAAATTAGTAGAAATAGTGTTTGAGCATCTTGCCATTGATAGGACCCCTAAACAGCTCTGTACCATCAAGTTCTTGTAAGAAAAATGCATTAGGACCCATAGTGGCCTGGATGACAAATGGAACTTGCCATAAGATGTCAAACTTGCCATTTTTACGTTTGTCCTCTCTTCTTGAGTCCCACTTCAGAACCTTGTCACCAAATTTGAAATCTGAAGCTTTGGCCCTTTTGTCAAATAGCCTTTTCATGTTGTCCTAAACTTTCACTACTCTGTTGTAAACCTGATCCCTAGTTTGCTGTAGATGGATTGTTTCGTTTATTCTCCTTATCATGCTATCTTCCTCTGATTGGATCTCCTGGACCAGTTTGATCACTGCAACTCCAAGGCTTGTAGGAAATACTGCTTGAGTTCCATAAACCAGATGGAATGGTGACATGCCTATAGATTTATTTGTGGTGAGCCTGTCAGCCCACAAAGCATGTATCAACTTTTTATGCCATGACTTTTTGTTCTCTTCTAGAAGCTTCTTAATGATTGTGACCAGGCTTTTGTTAGATGATTCAGCCAAACCATTACCCTGGGGGTAATAGGAAGTTGAATGACCAAGCGTGATACGGTACCTGTGACAGAACTCAACCATTTTCTTGGATCCGAAGGCAGCAGCATTGTCAGTGATTATTTTCCTTGGACAACCAAACCGAGATAGGATGACGTCTTCTAGGAACCTAATGATGACAGAATCAGTGGCATTCCTAGTGGGTATGGCTTCTATCCATTTAGTGAAGTAATATGTGGCAGTCAGGATCCAATTGTGTTGTCCAGAAGAGGCTGGGTGAATCTCCCCTATAAATTCTAGACCCCACTGCAGAAAGGGACCTTCAAAAGTGATGGGTTGTAGGGGAAGGGGGAGGAGTTTTCTTTTCCCTTCAAATATTTGACATTTGTTGCAAGTGGTTATCATTTTATGGACATCATTAAATAATGTAGGCCAATAATAACCAGCCCTGAGTATCTTATTTGCAGTGGCTTTCCAACATAGGTGGCCTCCACACTCTCCAACATGGAATTCCTATTTAACACTTTCAGCTTCAGGTTCAGACAAACATTTCAGCAATAGGCCATTTGGATTTTTCCAGTATAGATTCTCATTCATGATGCAGTAATTTCTAGCTTTGAGTTTCATGAATCTGGCCTTGGTTTTGGACAGTTCTGGAGGGGCGTTGAGGTTGGTGAGCATGTAAAGGATATCAGTATACCAAGGAGAGTTTTGAAATTGTTCCTCAACGGTTGGAAGGGGCAATCCTTCCTGCTCATCTAAGGCATTTATCATATTAATGTTAAGAGCCTGCAAGTTTGATTCGGCCATTAACTGGGCCAGGCCTTGACCTTTGATCAGTTTGGTGGGCTTTATTTCAAGGTCGTATTATAAGATTGTAGCAATCCATTTTCCCCTTTTCCCGTCGGGATCCTGGGACAAGATATCTTTGACCACTATATTCGGTACATAAGCAATGGTGTGAGAATGCATAATGTACACCCTAAAGTCTTTTAAGGCCTTAATCAGGGCATAGGCCTGCTTTTCCATGATGTTGTACTTTAAGGGTGCATCTCTTAAGGCTTTACCGAAGAAAGCTATAGGTTTTTCATTACCTTCTGAATTTTTCTACAGTAAGATTGCAGCCACGGTGTGTTGGGAGGCAAATGAAAATATCAGAAAATCTTTCGAGAAATCAGGGCTAATCAGCACAGGAGCCTGCGTGAGTGCAAGTTTTACAGATTCGAAAGATTTTTTGGCTTTCATAGTCCATTTAATTCCTGCACCTTTCTTTAGCATGTCAGTCATATTCCTAAGGTGCTCCGCAAGGTTGGGAATGAATCTCCTAAGGAAATTGATCTTCCCAATGAAGGACTGTAACTCCTTGATGTTTCTTGGGTGTGTGATTTGGAGTATTCCCTCAACCCTCTGTGGGTCTATCCTAATCCCTTTCTCAGATATAATGTGACCAAGAAGTTTACCTTCTTGCAGCCCAAACATAGTTTTCTTGGGATTTAAGGACAGACCGTACCTTCTACATTTTTCAAAAAATTTCCTTAGATGCTTCAGGTGTTCTTCTTCAGTTTTGGAAAAGACATTCAAGTCATCTAAATAGATAACTATGAAGTGCCCTATCTCCTCTGAGAAAGCTATGTCCATCGCTCTCTGGAAGGTGGCGCCAGCATTCATCAATCCAAAGGGAATTTTCACATACATGAAGGTGCCCCATGGAGTGGTAAATGCTGTTTTGAGTTGATCTTCTGGGAGTACCAATATTTGGTTATATCCTGAAAAACCATCAAGCAGGGAGATTCTCTTAGAGCCCACTACCTTCTGTAAGATGTGTTCCATTCTAGGCAAGGGGTAGTTGTCTTTCAGGGAGGCTCTGTTGAGGTTTCTAAAGTCTATGCACAGTCTGATCTCCCCTGTTTTCTTCCTCACAGCCATTAGATTTGACACCCAATCAGAAAACCTCACAGGAACTATTATGCCTACGTCATACATCTTTTTAATCTCTTTTTCAACTGTGGGCAATTGTTTTGGATTGATCCTGCGGAGTTTCTGTCTGAAAGGCTTCTGATTTTCCTTCAAGGGTATCTTGTGTTGTATGATGTTGGTGTCATAGGCCTTTAAGTCTCCATAGCTCCATGCAAACACACCTATGAATTCCTTAAACAGATCAATGTATTTCTTCTTCATGTTTGCAGGTATAGACTTAGCGAGTTTGATCATTTTGGGTTTGTCTTCAGTGCCTATGTTGCATTCTTCAACATCAGAGTCTGCATGTTCTATAGTGGGATTTTTTGCTACATCGTCAAAATCAAATAGGTCCTCTAAGGGTACTATGCCTTTGGGTATGTTCTTGTCTTTGGCCTGCAGCACCTCTACCTCTTCGGTATCTGCGTTTTCACATTTTATGGTTGAAATTCCAGTTTCCTCATAAAAAGAATTTATTTCTATGTTACAAGGTGTTTCTTGTTCATCTGGGGGATCTTCATTTGGGCAGCTGTCATCAGATTTTGAGTCTGAATCAGAGAATTCAAACTCATTCTTTCCTGTTAAGAAGTCCTCAATCTGTTTTTCACCTTCAAAGACCTGCCAATATTTTTCATTGTCTGGCACTGCAGGTCTGAATTTGGTCTGAATTTGGTCTGAATGATGATTTTTTGGTCAGTTGGAGCCTTAGGATATGAACTAGCTAGACAAACTAATCCGTTTGCAATGACATTTTGACTCCTAGGAAAAAACACTAATTCATATTCCATGAAAGTTTTCAATATATCCATGGCATCATTCCTATATTGCCTTAATCGAGGATGTTTTGCTGCGTACTCACCATTCACTTGTTTGATCACTAACTCAGAATCTCCATGCACAGTTATCCTACGGGCCCCTAATTTTTTCAACAGACTTAAGCCCAGGATAAGAGCCTCATACTCTGTAATGTTATTTGTGCATTTGAAGTGCAGATTGACAACATGGCTCTCTGCATGGCTATTTTCTGTGTTATGTAGCCACACCCCTGCTCCAGCAGTTTGCCTAGTACAGGACCCATCGAAATTCATTTCCCACAGGGGTTCGCCATTATGTTGCATTGTGGGGTCTGTATTAGGTTGTGGGTTGTCTTGTTCTTCACGTGGTGTATCGGTCTGAGAGGTGTGACTAATGGGCTGACTGCATTGTGTTTCTGGTTCATTCTGAGTTAGGTTCCCACCGCATATTCTACAGGTTTCACTATTGTTTTCTTCTTCGCTTTCCTCCAAAGCGGCCATTATGTTCAGGTCTGTGCTTTCAGCCTCTACGTTTGTACCCATGTTTTCGGACTCTGACTCCTCCAAAGATTCATCATTACAAAGGATGAAGGAGTCGAGATACATATGTATAGAGTATAAAGGAGAGTTTTTAGGCTTCTTGGGGCTGCTGAATAAGGATTTCATCTGCGCTTCCCTATACAGTCTTCTAAGTTGGCCAAAGATAGGGACAGTGGCATATGAGCCATCCATCTGCATTGTTCCTTGCAGCTTGGCTCCGCATGATCTGGATAATAACATACCATACTTGGGTGGCACATCTGCCACCACCACATCCATGACCATACATTTAGCTGGGATCTGGGTCAAAATCACACATAAATCTTTGATTAGTCCTAGGAATTTCACTCTACTAGAGTCGAATGAATATAGGCCTTTGTAGGGTCTGGTGATTTCTAGGCCTAACCTTTCCATCACTACCTTAGGCATCATATTGTGTGACGCTCCAGAGTCGTGCATGGCATTATGAAGCATCTTGTCATGAATGTTGAGACTGACATAGAAAGGTGGAGCCACCCCTTCCTGAAACTTTCCCTCAATCTTTGGACCAAACAAGAGGGCAGGTTGATCATCATTCAAATTCACAGTGTCATTTTTTTCCCCCAGATTTAATGCTTTCAAAATTTGGCCTTTATATACATTCTGAGTGGCCAGCTCAGATAATGGTATAGAGATTTTGATTTTTGCAATCTCACTTTCCAGATTGAAAGTGGACTGGACCTTTGTAACGCTCAATTCTGTTTTATTTGCCACTGCCTTAGTGACTGAATCAGTTTGTGGTTTCTCGCTATGTACAAGGTCAGAAATCATTTTATCAGGAACAATAACTGCAGTGCTAGTGCTGCTGGTTGGTTGGCTTTGTTTTTCAACATTTTGGTTGTATTTTTCTTTGTTTTTACTAGAACTTTCAGCTGCTGATTTGTTATTTGCAGCAAATGCTTTAGAAGCTTTATCAGGTCTTTTCTTGATGGTAACCTTAGGAGTCTTTGTCTTGGAATTTTCTTGGTTCTTTTTGCTCCTAAGTTCATATTGTTCTCTGACCTGCATCATGGCATTTTCAAATCCTAATCTGTAATCCTCAGTTTCTAACCATTCCTCATCCCAGTATGATGGTGAGGGTTGATCTTCTCCTGAATCACAGTTAAGGACTGAGTCTTCTGTTTCAAACATGTTTATTGTATTCCTTTCAGACTCTTCTATGATTCCCTCATCTTCATCTAAAAAGTTTTCTTGGAATGGGGGAGTGACTTGTTGATCTAACTCTCTCTGTCTGTTGGGAGCATTGTTGTTCCTTCTAAAGTTCTGGTTCTGATTTTGGTTCTGATTTCTGTTCTGATTGCTAACTGTGACAACCATTTTCTTCATCATTTGTTGTATCTCTTCCATGTTTTTAGACAATTTTTCATAATTTGGATCAGATGTGGAGGCTACATTGTCATCCATATAGGTTACCCTCCTCTCGGCTCTCTGTCTTGCTTTTTTCTCCATCAAATTTGCTTCTATGTTTACAGCCCCTTTCTGCATGTCTTCCAATGTGGTGTATTCTTTATCCCTAAGATCATAGGCCATGTCAGCATCAAACCCGTCAGGGTATTTTTCTAGGGCCATACCTTGTGGAGGTTTCATATGTGGAGGAAGACCATTGTAAATGCTGTTAAATCTTGTTGTGTAATCATGGACACTCTCTCCTACATTCCTTTTAAGGCTCATGTATTCGGCTAGGAGTTGATGAGGGTTTGCCCTTGTTTCCCATTTGTTTATGAAGGTCTGATATAATGCAGGGAGATCTTGGATACTGCCAGGAGGTAAGCCCTTAAACCATTTCTTTACATCACCCCCTAGGCTTCGGGAAAAGATTCTCATTTTGACTGATTCATGGTCAATTTCCATGTAATCAAAGGAATCCTCCATCTTATCTACATGTTGCTGAGTTGTTATGGACTCTTTAGCAGTGAAGTGTGGGATTTTTGACTGATAATCATTGGGTAAGGGTAACATGGGCTGAGGTAAGACCAGAGGTGCATACCAAGCTGCCATGGTGATATTCTGATGAGGTAAAGGGTTAACTTGAGTAGCTGGTATATGGATGACAGGGATATTAGGACCAGCAGAAGTCTGTTGGGAAGATCTAGGGTGGGAGAGCCCCAAGTTTTGAATGAAATGGATATCAGGTGGTGTAGATGGAGGGGTTCTTCTGTCCCTAGTGTGTTGACCACTATGAGATGGTGAACTGTGAAACTCAAGGTCTGGCTGGTCTAGATGACTGAATGACCTAGCTCTTGGTAAACCGTTTGAAGGGTCTAGGTCAGGGAGAAGATGTAATAGAGTTGTTAAGTCTTCTGGCGCAGAATTAGCTCTATGAATGTGACTGGAAATAGTTGTTCTTTTAGGTGTAGGAGCTCCCTTGAGGATACTCTCCAGATTGTCAACTATTTCAGGTGGATCAGGGTTGGGATAAGCTCTGGTGTGAATGGTTCTAAAATCCAGAATGTTGCTTCCTAGCCAAGCAGCTTAACCCTATTTGTTGCTTCTACTGTGGTTAATGTTGTTTCAAAGGTTGGTCTCCCAGTGGAGTCTAATGTGAAACCAAGACAATCAGCATGCCTACTGATCACCAGTGGAATTTTTACGTTTGGGAATAATGGAGTTGCCAGGTGGAGGGTTTTTAGGTATGTCTAAGGGGTTACACTGTCCACCACAGTGTCTAGGCACTATCACCTCTCAAGAATAACCTAAAAAAAAAAGCAAACTCCAACCAGAGATTGACTGGAAGGGCGTTTACTAGATATGTCACCTCCAAAAGAGGATGAGATCCGGAGGCTACCTGGCCCTTTCCAGGCTCTGTCTAAGAGTATGATGGATACTCAACAATGGAGGTCGATTCAAGAAAGGAGTGACTTACTGTCAACCTAACAGATTACGGGTTGAATCTGATATGGTAGCCATTATGTTGGGGTTTGAAATGTTTGTGAGGTCAACCACTCGACCAAAAGATCAGAGACAACCTTCGAACCACTTTGGGATTGGGACTTTAGGATCTAGCCCTCCTAGGTCCCGAGAGGAGGTATCTCTCTAATAGTCAAGTTTTATGTCTTTGAGGCTCTAAGTCATGATTTTAGGCTAGTTATAGGCACATCGTTTGTTTGTTTGATTGTTTATGTTTGGTTGTTGGGAATCAGGAAAGAAGGGTCCAATATAAGACAAGGATGAGCAAGGAGGAAACTAGGCAAAGATAGATGACTCAGGGAACATCAGGACCATTGGGCAATGGAGTCAAGAAAGGGTTTACTTGTGTTCAATGTGTAAGATTTCAGTTGGGCTAGTCATCTAGAGCATTTGGATCTTAAAATATGGTTGATGGAATGGAACATTAAGGATTGAAAGTGAGTGAAGGGGAACCAGCCAATTCTGTCTATAGATCAGGTCAGAGGTCATTTAACTCCAGACCTGCTTGGACAAAATCGGAGGCAAGACAAGGGATCTTAGAAAGGCTTAATGAGATGGAAAGATCCTAGTGAGGCAGAGATAGGGTTCTAGACCTCCCAGTGTTCTCAACTCATCTAACTAAATCCTAACTAGAACATCTAAACATAAATTTCATTAATTCATACATCAGAGAGCAGGAAATGACATCCACTACACTGTTTAAATCAATTGAAATCAATATTCAGATACACATATAAGCAGAAAACATAAAGGCTGGGAGAGCAGCAACATAAGGTACCTATCAAGGGTAAATCTTATGCCAAACTTCTGATGCGATCCTGAAGAAACGCAATGAAACGGAATCAAGTCAATCACAAATACAGAGAAAGGAAAACATCACCAGCTGCTTTAGATCAGGATCCAAAGAAACATGCTTTTCATATTAAAAACAACACCAATCAGGTACATCATTGCCCACAGCTTGAACATTCAGCATGAATACATCAAATCTCAGTCTATCTTACAATATTACACAGAGAACTTGGCTCAAGAGGAGAGAGCTTGTAGTGTACTGATATCCAATCAAAAACCAACAACCATTACAATAATTTCCCTCTGTGCTTTATAGCAGATGATGAACAGAAGGTCGACTGAGGTGGTAGGTGAATACTAATCGTAACATTAAAAACAAAATGAATGTAGGGCCGAAACCCATTCTGTTTGTTTTCCATGTATTTAATCTCTGTCGCTTTCCTCATGGAAGGTGATCTTCTCCAGGTATGATCTTGATAGATTTCGGCTGTCGTACCCTTAGTGTTTTGAACAAAAATGAAATAATCTACTGAGAAGTCTGCCATATAAATGCTCTGGTGGTTTTGAACTACTGTTAGGGTGGAAATTCCTTCAGGGACACTGTGCATAATAAAAGCTGTATGGGCGCCCTGTACTTTGACGAAGAAAAACATTCTGCTGATAAATGAACCCTGATGTTACCTTTTACTGTGTGCAGGATCTCCAAACTAGTGCTTTGCCTCTTAAACCACTGATTCCAGGCTTAAGATCTTCATTACCGGGCCTTAATCTCCTTTGCATCGTACTTGGAACACCTTACCACTCCATTTTTGCTTCTGATAGGCTAGCTCAAGTTTTCAATGGCGCTGGGAGGTTTTAGGGTTTGGATTCTACCTTTCTTCAATGCAAGTCCTGTCTTCACCTTCCCGGGTCATTTTTATATAAATTCCACCACTGAAGAAGATCTTCTTTGATCTCTCTGTCACTGTAACATAGATCTTGCGTCACGGCGACCATTGACTCCGTATAACCCTGCAAGAACGAAAACCGATTAAGAAAACAATGCATGGGGCGGATGATGTGGATGTCTGTGCGAGTGATGGAGGAACCACGGAGGAATGGCGAGAAAGGCTGTGAAATGGTAGAGAGCAGAGGTGGCGGAGGGTCGGCGAAACGCAGGGCAAACATACATGAAAACCTTAAAAAAAATGACCTTGGACAAATTTGTACAGATGGGATGGTGAGGGTACGGTGTGACACGTGGAGGGAGTGACGTGGCGGAACGGGGACAGGGGAACAGTCAACGGCGGAGGAACAAATCTGGGCCATCGATCGCGGTGGGGATCAACGGCCGCTTTTAGAACAATATTGGGGTCTAGGACATGGACTATCACGTGCAACTTGTTAAACATCGTGCATCTTGGACGAGCGATGGTTTGGATGGTCTGGTCCCGTATCTGATTTATTTGCCAAAGATTTCATTGGCGCTCTGCTGTGGACTGAAAATAAATGGCACAGACGGTTAATGAAGTGTTTGGGAATGCACAAGGGGACACGTTGCTAAAGGTGGAGGGAATCTGGCATGAGAAAAGGAAAACCGCCGTCTGCAGATGAGCGATGCGATGGAAATCAAGTGAGTTTGACATAAGGCGTCATGGGTCCACCTGGCTGGGAAAGGCAAAGACTGGGAGAATGAACGTCCACGTTCAATTTATCGGGAGATCAACTGTGGAGAAAGCGCCCGATGAACCGTGTGGGACAAGCGATTTTTTGGGTTTGCGTCAATACAACGCTTGGTCACATGAATGAGAAGGGCCATACCAAAAACTGGGCCTCCAACAAGGTCCAAAATGGGTTTTTTAAGACATTTTTCAATGAGATTACGAATTAGGCCCATTTAAAAGCGTTTTAAGGCTAGCCCAGGGCAACGCTAAGAGAATGGAGGATGAAAAAGCTAAACAAGTGGCAGAAATGGGATTTCAAGGGGATTTGAGGGGATTTCAGGGATGAACAAGGGAACAGAAATGAACTAGATATTGTCATAAGGGAGGCAAAAGAAAAAGGGGAGAGGGGATAATTATAGGTGCAAAGGGGAAAGTAAGCCTTTTAAGAATGGATCAACAACAGATTTTGCATGAGGCATAAAGACTTTGCAGACTTCAAGGAGGATGATTTCAAGATGAAAAGGCATTCAAAGGGTGCTCCAACCATCTAGCCCACAGCTGTTTTGTCAAGAAATCTTCAGGGGGGCTAACAACAAGTATCCTCAATTTTTAAATCAAGCAATTTCTCCCTGATTTTTGTCCATTAAGGAATACCGAAATATTTTAGGGTCATACTTAAAACATCTTCCATATTATTTATGGTGCCCTTTACGCAAGTAATATAAACATCATATTTACTTGTTAACTTTGATTACCTCCCTTATATAGTGTTCAAATGGTCTTGGGTGATTATGTGTCGCATGCTTGAAAATCAAGCCCCACAATTATATTTTATCATTCTTGATGCCAATGTTTTTAGGGCGCACAACGTCATTCAACAATGTATAATATGTGTATGGATATTCCTAATACATTACATAAATATTCACTTTTTAACCAATGTGGGCTACTTGGGAACCATTAGTTCGTATAAACACCATCCCCAAGTAAGTTAACAAAATATCTACAACTTATATATGTTTATTTCTCATATATTAACACAATTGATTTCTTATGAAATTAAAATGATCATAGTTATATATGTTTAACATCTATCACCATGAAATATCTCAAAAGAGAATGTACAATTAGTGAGTGACCATTAACTCAACCCACATGTGTAATGAACCTACGTCAAGGTGCATCACTTCTTCTTGTGAATTAATCTCAACTACATCACTTACACTACTTAGGTTTAATTAATAAAATGGCTTTTAGGCTAGGAATCATCACATAGTAGATATCCTTTTAACATGATATCATTAATATCGTTATATGATAAAGCTCCAACAAAAATAAATAAAACCATACAAGTATATGATAGGCTCCAAAAACTATCACTCAAAATCAACCTATATCAAATATGTAATAATCCTTTTGAATTTCTTAGCCGTCACATATTTGAACCTAAGAGTATTGTAATTATCAATTTCAATGTGTCTAATCATCATTTTTTCAACAATCACCTAAGCTAAAATCCTTCATGTATCACATGCATGGCATGTCTCTACCGTGAAATTGTTGAATAATAAACAATTGCATGTTCCCTCTTCTTCTCCCATAAAGGAATCGACATGAAAAATTAATCCCATACATTTATTCCCTAATGTGTGTATATATATATATGTATATATATGTATGTATGTATAATGTAAGTAATTACTGAGTCATTATTGGATCCATCAACATGTCCCTAGGTGTTCCAAATCACTTGGGATGGCTAAGCATTCCAAAAACCACTATGTCATGAACCATATTGTTTTATAGTAAAGGGATATGATCATATGAGATTGACTAACTAGGTGAAGAACCACGCACATGAACACATACTTATGGCCTTCCTTTGGCAAAGTATTTGGTAAAACTATATAAATACTAAAAACCTAATATAAGAAAAGCGATAGACTGTCATCCAGGATTTCTCAAGATGAAAGGATGAAACATGCTTGTTATTGTTCTCGTCATTATTTTGCCCTAGATATGAAATGAAACTCTAACCCTCAAGAGTTCTTGTTTAATTCCAGGTGGATGATTCATCCTAGAAGGAATCGCCTCCAAGTAATCTTTAGGTTGACATATTTTCCATCCATATTCTTAGGTCATCATACTCTATTTCCATGGGCTCTAGACTCAATAATTGATTCAATATTATCTATAGCTATCAATCTACTGGTACTTAATTCCCACATGAATGAATATCTTTTTGGATTGACTCTTATCAATTATATAAAGGATCTTGATTCGCTTCCAAAGAGTGAAAAGTTTTCTTGCCATAATTTAGGAAACCAGCATCCTTACCAACACAAACATCAATTTACACTCTAGTACTCATATCTCATAAGGAATTTACTACTTTAGTATTATTATTAAATAATATAACTTATTTATTAAGTATCACACTATGTATGATTTACTAACTTTTAAGGATACATTTAATATGCATGTACACTCCATTCTAACTTTCAGGTATGCATTAGCCATGATGAAAATATATTAATTTGAAGTATGTGTTTCAATATATCACTTTTTCTAACCCTAGATTTATGGATAGAGTATTATAAGATTATCCAATTTAATTTAAGTGAACCTATAATTACTTTGAAATACATTTTTATGTTTCATTTTATTTAAAATTTTACAATATTTATTCTATAACAAGTGTTGCTCCTTGTCATTTAATTTAGAAATTAAGATATGAAAAAATTGCTTAAAAATTAGAACCTATATTGAACAATGTCAAATTAATAATGGTCAATAGTAAAATCCAATCTTACAGTTTGGATTTCACATAAAATAATAAATTGATATGTGAAGTGGATAGATCAATTAATTTTCTCACATACAAGTACTTTCATAAATTTTGGTGGGTTATCCACATGAGTAAGTCTACATAAATTTTGGTGGGTAATAAACACTAAGTCTACAGAATTTTAGGTTTACTCCTATCTGAGTATTGGGGAAAACATAAATAATGGATATTGGGGAAAACATAATTAATGGAGGGAAGTAACTCCTCAAATAATAAAGTGTTGGCCTTAGGCCTAAATAAATGTTAATGTCAATATACACACTTCTAATATGGTAATGCAAAGATGTCTGATGGATTTTGCATTGGTTATTGAGGAGTTAATTATGTATAAGTAGAATACAAATACTCTCCTCCCTGATTACATGAAGGTATTCCTGATTCGATGGATTTTTTCCTCCCTATTTTTCACGAAGGCATTTCTGAGCCTACGGATTTGCTCAGCTAGGTCTTCCAACTTGGATAAAATTGATATAGTATATAAAAAAATTTAGCGATATTGGTGAGTCTTTATGCATGTATTCAATTGTTGTTAATATGTTCAGTTGAGTTGTGGTCTGCATGAAGATTTATCATAGCAGATGTCTGATCTGAGTTTGATTTTTATTGTCTAAAGAATGGGGAGTTTATGACCTCTATTCTATTACGGAAGCCCAGAAGCTTACTTTTTATTTTTATTTTTGACTTGCTTACTATTTAAGAACAACTGAAAATACTGAAAATGCAGTTCTCAAGTGTTGATGCACATACATTCATAAGCTACCACATAACTTCAAATATCTGAGTTTTAATCTCTAATTAAAATATGAAATAATTAGTGTCATATTACATATCATTACTCTAAGATCCAAAGTAATAAAGGTTACAATAAATTGTAAAAACTGAATTACTCTCAGTTAATCCATTGGAGATTCCGAATTGGCAAATCTTGTTTGGCTCTAACTAAACTTACGGAGTAAAACTAATCATCTGAAAATTAACAAATATACCCTTCAATTGCAGTCTCCAAATATCTGTAGTTGCATAATTTTTTTTTTCTCTAGATATACGTAGTTACATAATGTTTTTCTTTAAAACACAAAGGAAGAATTACTCTCCACTACTAAGTCTCACTCATATTGGACTATCTCACCCATATAGAGTTGTAAAATTTCTAACACCATTATGAAATAAAAAGTTAATTACAAATTTATAAAAATGTTATTATAGGCTTGATAGACTAGTTTTACTTTGGTGGATGTTAAATTATCATTTGTATGAAGAGTAGATTAAAGGTGTTAACCATTTAATTTTTCCTTAATCCAATGGCATAAGTATCACATAAATCTAACTACTCTTGATTTGGAATCCATTGTCCCATGAGATTTTTTATTTTATTTTTCGAGCCAAGCAAGCCTCCTCTCAAATGCCAGTTTAATTATTTGGGTTTCCAAGGTAAATCCTCTCTTTTTTATATTGGGTGATTGCATGGGTTTGTTTTTTCGGGCTCTTGTTTTAAAGAATAGTAAATGCTAGGGATAGTAACAGTGCAGTGACTGTCTGATTATGCAGCAGTAATTAACAGAAATAGTGCACTGCAACATTACATAGACCAGAATAGTGAAGAACATCTAATTGCCACATTTAAAAAGTTAGTGTGTCCATACTGGTGAATTGACTTGGTCAAAGGCTAAGAGATTCTGGATCATCTTAAAAATAATTGTTGCAAGAACATATCTAAAATAGAAACAAGTTACCAATACAATTCTGCCATATGAAGTCAGCTCCTATTAAGTCTATTGTTTTCAAAAATAAGTTAATGCTCAGAAAGAGAGGTTGATCTCCAAGGTTTGACAATAAGACCACCATAAAAGTACAAGAAAAGTGAATTGCACTAATTCACTATTGATGCCAGTAGTGGGTTAACTACAGGAATAACTTAAAGCATCCTGCTTCCAGTTGACCCCCTTTTATTTAAATAAATTCTAGAAATTTCCTTCACCTTTGTTTCTATAACCCCAAATCTACTCCATACGACTATTGAAAGCATACCCTCAACCAAACTGGCCTAATACAATTCATGGAAAACATTCAAAAACCCCCTCAGTAAATAATATTATGGAAACCAGCTAGAATGAGCAGACCCTTCAAATATAAAGAAAAATGAGCTAGTTCTATTTCTCTCAATTGTCGTAAGAGCTCCAAGGCATGGCTCAAAATAAATATGCATGACTACGGAAAATTTATAGAAATCAAATAAAATATGTGTTTTTGATCCTTTGCAGGAATAAATGATTGTTTATTTTAAAAAGCTTCCCTGCAGCTCTTTGATCTAATCTACTTAAAACAACCAAAGCATGTTGCTGGTTAGGACTTGTCCTTGATTTGTTTATTGTGTTAGGGACAATGATTGCGAAGGTAGAGCTTACCCTCTCCTCGAGGCAGACAAAGGCGGAGTACTGGAGTTCCATTTTTTGAACCCCAACCCCTTTTTAGTGATCTTATCGGATCTTTTACTTGGGATGACTAGGAGACTTTACAGGGACACAACAAAACTAGTTCGAGAAAAGTAATAAGCATCTAGACTATGATCATAGAGGGCTGCCCAAGTTGGAGAGAAAATACGAGTACCTAGTAAACATGGAATTGTATTTAAGCCCTGGGAAAAATAATATCTTGTATTTTAAAGCAAAAGTGAGTATTTTACCTAGTTCATTCAGTCCTTCAGCAGATGCAAGTAGTTGGAAAGTATTTCATTTCTTACATTTGGGGCTCACATGAATTACAAACTAATATAGAATCGAGAATTTCCTAGCCCCTTTCCTTAGCAAATTGCCTCGTGCATAAACTAAATTCTTGACACAGATAGAACTTACAAGACACACCAAAGTCAATCGAGTTATGAATCACTATCTGAACTTACAAGAACGCTTGATCTCTGGTGGCATATTTTGAAAAGGGTCTACACTGTCTACATTTTCACCCGCTTCTTTCAATCTCTGACTCATTAGGATATCATAATTATCGTCCCTTGAAATAACTTCAGTGGGTTCGGGCAGCAATTCATTTATTGCTTCCGCAAAAATGCCAACGTACCGACGAGTATTTGTTCTTACTCTATCCAAGAATTCCTCATCCAACCCTTTGTAGTTGCTAATGTCGTCGAGCTCAATGTCAACAGAATGGATTTTTCTATTTGCAACATCTTGCAGCAGATCCATGTACTTTGTTACTCCATTCTCTGCTACAAAATTCTTCAAGAAGTCTTTGCAGAACTCTTTGTCGGCTTTGAAGTCTAGATCAGGCATTTTCAGACCAACTTCAACAATGCTAAAAACCCTAAATCGATTAAAGATCTCTTTTAGTGAACTCCTTTCTATGCAGAGAAGCGTATTGTGGCTACGAGAGATATGGAATCTATGATTGGAATTATGAATGAGACACGCCGGGAGATTTGGAGTTCAAGATTGAGATCAGGAACGGAATTTGGTGAATCGAAGGATTTAGCCATTGTCTTTAAGAAGACAATGCAGCATCCCGCATATCTCACGGAATTCTGATTCTTGCTGACAACTGTTAAAAACGTTGGCATGAGAGGATTAAGTCTAGATGTATATTTAATTCCAGAGATCATCTTAGTTGTCCCGATCCCTTTGAATCCGGTGATCATCCTTTGAAATTGAAACCCTACAGCATGAAATTTAAGGCAACTGTAGATCTGATCTCTCAAATTGGCAATACGATTTCTAGTTTCTGCCAGTTCATTTTTTTTTAATAGTTAGAAGGTTTGTTGAATCTAGATTTCACTGCTTTAATCACAGAAACCCCGCATCTGAGAATGGCGTCTATTTCTCCTATACGCAAATCTGGTCGAGGACGAACTCGTTGAACCCTCTCACAATGCAGATAAGACATATATTCTTTGGGATTTGGAAGAAAGCTTCAATAATATCACTCCAGCAGGTGTCTCTTCGTGATTCTATTTTATTTTTTTGACACAATTTAACGACATATTCAGAAAATCCAATTTGAACCTGGTAATTTAGCTTATTCCTTTAAGCAGACCGCCATTACCACTATTCTGAAATTACCCAAACTTCTTCAATTACTAACAGGCCACCATTACCACTATTCTGAAATTACCCATACTGCTTCAATTACTAATAATATATCAGTTCATCTCAGATAATGAAATGCTTCAAGCCAATAGAAAGCATGAATTCAATTACGCAGCTGGTTCTAGATTAGACACCTCGTTCTTTTTTATATTTAATGCAGTATAATCCCTCAATATGAACAAAGAAAAAAGACACAACATCCAATTACCAAAAATGTTCATAATGAACTGTCATAGTTTTGATATTAGGATAATAAAATTTCAATGAAAAAACAACCGAATTAAAATTAACAAGTCTGATGAATTTAATCGGCCAAATTCAGATTTATAGAAAATTTAAAATGTTAAAGGAAATAAAAGAAGAAATGAAAATCAATAAAGAAAACTTGTATCAACCATTTAGTCAATTTTGATAAGTTTTATCACATTTGAAATTTCTAAAAATTTCTTATTTTTCTTTTTATGTTAATGATGAATCTTATGGGACCTTTTACACTGACAAGTTTCTCAAACTTTATCTTTACCCATTTCAATATTTAAACTCAAACCATGATACTAAGTGCCACTCAATGTCATATTGGACAGTCAAAGACAAAACTTAAAGTCCCTTTAACATTCTTATCTGCACCAACAGATGTGCACCAATGTAGATTGCAACAATCTAATAAATATAGCTGTGTGAGCGGGAAAAGATAAGGCATTTTGTGGCTTCCTTTCAAAATTCCAACCTTAAGGATTTCTAAGTCCACAAAGACTACAAAACTCATGGCTCAAAAATTTACGAGGAACATTAATACTTTATGGGCCTATAGGTCCTAGAGGTGGAACCTTTGCTCTGATACCAAGTGTAGAGACCGACCCTTTAATTTACTAGATGAGCGCTAGGCTTTAAATTTTTTATTTTTTTTCTCTCTTTTTTCACAGTAACTAGGAAATGAAACCATAATCACACAAGTTGAAACTCAGTAAAATTAAATCACGAATATCAAGTCCATAAATTTAACTTCTTATCACATATATATTTAACTTGATTATAGGCACAATGAAATCATCATAATTAAAAACAATCTAACTAACACATGTACCATTCACCATTAGACGAGAACCAAACTTGACTTGTCGTTGCTTGAGCTCCCTTGTTTTTGTCTACCTCCAAGCCTGAAGGTTATCGTGCTTAGTTCGAATGTAATGACCCACTGGTTGACCTCCCAGCCTACTCCTTGGGTACTCTCCTTCCCCGCGGACCCCAAAGTTGCAATGGGGTTGTACAACGAAGGAATGTGCTAGCTGATGGAGGTGAGCCCCTCTTGGCTCAAGAGTCCCCTCTCTATAACACTCTATCCCACCAAACTCAAATATAGCTCGTAACCACTCCAAATGACATAATCTCCTCCATCCAACCATAGGGTAAACAGAAGGCCCTTTTCCATTCCATTTCCCTTTCTTTTATACAAGGCTTCATAGGTGACACTTGGAATTTCATGCATAAATAATTATTTTTTTATTACCCAAAATTTGATTATTCACCCACCCATGTGTCACCCTCTCATCAAGACTCTCCAAAATTATTTACTTAATTATTCATATAAAATAGTATTTCCCTCAACCCAACAAGGCTTCCTATTTCTTCTCCTAGTTGTCTCTTGGTTCCCCCTTTTTACTCCTTAATCTGTGTTTATTACTGAATTTAATCGATAATTATTAGATTTGGTCCCCTAACTACCTCAATTTGTTCTTTTGATGAATATTCTTATGTTGGCTCTTACCACATGGAATTTCTCTAAATTCCTCAAATTTTAATTTATTAATCTTATTTTAATTCACCACCCTCTTCTCTTAATGAAGTTCTTAATAAATCTTTCTACTTTATTATATGTCCATCTTTCTCCTTTTTGCCTAATTAAGTCTTATGTAATTAATATTTTGTTTTAACATGGAAAGGGTAGAGTTATCATGGTAAATATTTTATCTCTTCCTATTCCTCCCTTACCCTAAGTTTTATTCTTGATTTAATTCCTTTGGTTCTAACATCATATGTCACTTGATATGAATTAGTTGGATTTTCATATATTGATTATATTTATTAGTTTCTTTAATGATGTCGAGGGTGTCAAGTTGGTCATGCCCTTCAAGAACTTCCATTCGAAGTTCCAAGGGTGCCATGCCTACGAATTTATTTCTGATACCAAGGGTGCCAATTCGGTCGTGCCCTTCAAGAAGTTCTCTAGAAATTCCAAGGGTGCCACACCACTTGCCCTTCAAGTATCCAGTGGTTACGAGGGGAAATTATATGTGCAACGACAGAGACCCCTATCATCTCATATGTTGCCTACTATAGTGAGACTAATGATGCTGGGGATCAAGGAATCTGCCTTGATGCGGGCCCCCCAGAAAATCCTCGTGAGCGAACCAAATTTGGGACCTGCCCTCACGACATCGTGATCTTCAAGGGGAAGGTACTTCTACCTTTCCAGCCTAAGTCACGGCGGGAGGCTAACGGGTGAGATCAGGAACACTGTTCCAACCCTCCCATGTTGTTCCATCCAATTTTACAACCCCATCACCCATTTGTGAGTCATTCGGCCTTGCAACTAACATGTTTCTGCAACCACTGACATATCGTCATAGTGTATATCTATATATATATATATATAGATATAGATATAGATATAAAGTCTCAAACTGAACTTAGAATTTCAAAGACAAAATATAAATTTCTATCAAACCAGGTGTTTTTAGTTCATCATATGCGAGTGCCTTTGGTGGTTTCATGTCATACTTAATAATCATCAATAACAAAGTTTCTCATTGTTATTCATTATCATAATGGCAACATCAACATGACTATCATTCACATCGTTGTTCATTTTGAATCAGAACTAATGTAAGTAGCTACCATAGGGAACACATCCATCATGGTTATCATAATCATAACATCCATGAGAAATTAACATATACATCAAAGCCATCATCATTGTAACATCAATAGAAAGCATACCTATCCATCATCATCGTAACATCAATAGAAAACATACCTATCCATCAAGTCTATCATCATCATGATATCAATAGAGAACATACATATCCATCAATGATGTCATCATCACAGTATCAATAAAGAACATACATAACCATCAAATCCACTAATAATAGAGTCATGTGTCTGGATCCTCAACCTGAGGTCCTCCAAGAATAAGGTATGAAGGATCAGTGTCCATCAACGAAAGTGGGGCACTACATTAGTTTTGTATCGAAAATGGTCTTATAGAGGATGTACAACAGTAAATTCTATGTATTTGACAAAAAAGAGGACTAAATATTTTTATGTTATGACACTCATGAAGCATGTAAAATTATTTCCTATAAATGGATACAAGGTGCAATAAATTATTTCTTGGCTATACAATTATTCATGAACATGTAGTTGTGTGGTAAGCACCATGGATATTAATGATGACAATGCATCGTTATTTTTGGGAATGGAAGAAAAGTAGGCAGTGTTGTATACTTTATTTCCTTGAGACGCTTGGATAAACTTAAAACATGGATAAACAGTGATGTATGTTTGGTGTTTTTTTTTTTTTTTTTTTGGGTCAAAGTCTATTTTATATTATCATAACGAAATTTACATCAGGAGACAACATTGTTGTGATACATCCAAGAAACCTAGTAGGAAAAAAAGTCCAAAATTGACTCGGGCGCACTCCAAGGCATAGGGTGCCATTGGTTATTATCAATACAAAACTAACAAAAAACCAGTAGATACATACCTTCATGGAGGTGGATTGCGAGGGGTTGTTGGTGGCCCTGTAAAGAAGTTGGCATGATTATTCATGTGGTAGTCAATGTGCTCAACCTGGATCTCAATTGCTAAGAGGTGGTCGTGTGAGTGCCTCAGTTGATGGCGCAGACTCTCTAGAGCATATAAAGTCTCATTTTGTAGATGGTGAATATCATCGATATAGGAAATGAGCTTGTTACGATCCTCATACCTTTGTTGCCTCATGTTGTCCAGGTTGAGCTGGATTTGTTAAAGTTGAGCCAAGATTGCTTCCAGGGTGGCCAGAGCGTCCACTTGCCCCAGTGAATTTTCTGGAGCAACCGCACTGGCAGCCACTGAATGCTAGCTTTCGGTGGAATTTGAGTTTGAGCTCGGGTCCCTGATCAGACTGCACTCTTACATCCTACGTCCCAATCTTCCCCTACGTGGACGTCCTCATTCGCATGGCATGTGCTTCGCATCCTCACTCTGGCCTGCCTCCTTGCTGAAACTCCAACTACCGTCATGGCGAGTATCCCGTGGACCAGAATTTCAGTCATCCAAACTACCACTTCCCTTCCAGCTACCCACTCCCAAAGCAACACAAGAGACTATCGTCAATTCGCCGGTGGAGTACACGCTGCACTCGTTGGTGGAGGAGAAACACCACCCACTAAGAGACCAAACCACTAGAAAAAAAAGAGGGCCTCCGAGCCTGAACTAACACTGCAAAGATTTAGGCTCCTCTATCTTCGCTACACTTATCTCCACTTCAGACCAGAGGAACCGCAGAAAATGCATGCAAGAAAACACCTTTCTCACTAGTAAACCAAACACAATTGTCACCCCATCACCCTACTGGTCCTCCACTTCCTCGCTACCAGGATCCCACAGGCTTCGGTACCACCATCCCCAATTCCCCATCTCCCGCTTTTTCTACCATGCCTCCTACTGTCGAAGCTCAAGACGAAGCTTGAGATCCAATGCCAGTGCACTGAGGAGATCGTCCTCACAGACATCCACCATCGCCCAAACCTGTATATTGCACAATCACTCGCCCAAACTCATGTTATGCACACGTCGTCTACCGTGATTAGTCTCTTCTCGAGGGCTCATAATGCTAAAGCATGGGAGTTAATGGAGTTCGGTGGTGTGTGGCGTCAAGCCTGTCCGGCCTGCACTGCTAGCTCCTCATTTTCCTTCAGACATGACAAATCCATCAGGGAGATGTATGTTTGGTGTTATTATCACCACCCTTATTCTAATTATGGATTTTGTACTTACTTTTCTCATGCATTTTTAGGATGTCATTACAAAACAATTCGGTTTTGGAGATAAAGAAGAGCTTAATGAGTGTTTCTTGATTCACATGAGTATTCCTATCATGATTTTCTCATGTAATGTGTAGGGTAAATTTAAGTGGATTTTCATATTGAATATTGACCTTTACAGGGATTATGTGTTGACATGTTGGACTTGGTGGCCCACTTATTTCTTGTATGTCATTACATTGGATGTGTCTATAATCTGTTGGATGTAAACCATGTGCAAGGATAGCTTGGTTGTATTTCACTCCTTGGTGTTAAGTAGTTGTCCATTGTACATTATACACATTGTTTATCCCACAATATATAAAACGGTGAAGGAATTTTTCACTGCATTGAATATGGTTGCTCAGGATTCAAGGGAAGTAATCAACAAATAAAAGTGGGATATGATTATCATTGGATAACAGAACTTTTTAGGTGCACAATCACAACAATAGAATTTGACACCACTTGGATAAATTATTTGATACTTGTGTAATAGGTTTAGTATTTAGGTCCTTGTTGATTGAAGAATGGATTGGTTTATTGTTATATCTTGCAAAATAACAATATTATTGTTTAAGATAGAATTGTTTAGCTGGCAAAATTTTATACCACCCACACTTTACCTATAATGACTTGATTCAATTGTTGGTCCCCTTTATAGAATGTCTTTTATAGATGAAAGGAAGGTTGCGTATGAAATTTATTAGAATTGATATAGAAAAGCATCAAGCCCAAGTTCTTTCACATGGACTCAACCTGATGATGCCCAATATTTATTATATTTTGGAACAAATGGATCTATGCACATTCATGAAGGTTATGGTGGATGTATGACTCAAAGAATGGTGGTGTCCTTCAAACCCACCAGAGAAGGGATTCACCCTTTGGGATTTCCTTATATAAAGAGATTAAATTTGATAAAATTCTAGTCCAAATAATGGCAGTTCTGCTCATTCTTGTCAACGACCTATCCAAACATTTAAAATTTGGCAGTGATATTCAACCTAGAACAATAAGAACTCATGAAAATATTGAATAATTTGTGCTTGTAGATTACGTATCTTTAGGTATAGATTTTTGTTTAGAAAGGCCACCGAAAATAATGCAAATATTTGAATCATAGGAGAGGATGAGAAAGAAGAGGAGCAACGTAGAAATGACACACACATTTCTCAACATTATTATTAGAATTTGTGATTAATATGTCGATCTTGCGCCACCCTCAACTTTCCACCATGATGTCTTATTCCCTTTCAGTATCAACAATGGATACACTAAGATATTAAGAAGTACATGAACAAGTTTGATTTTGGATAATGAATAATAGTTTTTATGCCATGCATTTTTCTGGTACAACGACTGTTGAGAATGACAAGGAAAATGAAGCATTATTATCTTGTAGGTGATAACCACAGAATTAGTATTTGATCGAAGTTTTGACAACAATTTTTATTATTATAGAGACCCAGGGTTCAAACATAGGGTGCTAACAAAGGGCCAGTTGTAGTCTAGCATGACGTTGGAAATCTCAATATTTCAGCGAGGAATAAGGTTTCACCTAAGGCATGAAGAGAATTATAAATGGTATTTTGGGTTTTAAATAGTGACAAAGTTCATTTCATTAGATAAAATATACATCGAACCCATTAAAATTTATAAATATACTTAATAATATTTTCGCAAGAAATAAACATGTGCATCATGCAGAACTTAACACGAAACACTATTTTTTTAAAAGAAGGCACACATTTGCAATCACATTCATTCATAAACACAAATATAGATCCTCACAACAGTATCTTCATATATATAATATATATATATATATATATATATATATATATATATATATATATATATATATATATATATATATATATATATATATATATATATATATATATATATATATATATATATAGTCCGGATTAAAATTACACATATAGATCAATAGTTATTTCGAAATATATTTTCAACACTTCTCTCAAGAATCACATTAAAAAATCCAGAATATAACATGGATACAATGAAATACTTCAGTAGATGCAGGTTCTCATTCCAGCAACATAACATCATTGTTCTGATCTCTCTTCTTGCAACTTGTTTTTTGTTCCTATATATAATATTCGGCCTCTTAAATCTTGTCCATGCTCACTTGATATGGTCCACTTTAACCAACTTGACTCTATATGAATTTTCCACATTTGCTTGATCTCTTCAACTTTAGAAACTTGTTTCTTCTTTCTTGGATTTGAAAATTTCTAATATAACTATTTGATCTTTTGCTTTTCGATTTCTCTTTTTCTGCTTTTATTTTCTGACCAAATTAACCATTTTTTTACCAACTTGTGCTTCATGTTTTCACAGTTATTTTCTACCATGATTTATCACAAAAATGAAGGACCCAACAAGCCCTGACCATAATCTATTGAATCTCCCATGGGCCAATATTTTACTTTTGTACTGGGTTCTTCTTACTGTTTTGCAACTAATGTTAATCCTTCTTGTACCTATGCAGATACTTCTCCTTCAAATGAAGGACCCAATTCAGGAAATAGTGTCTAGAATTTTCTGGAATAAACAACTATACATGTCCAATTTATCTATCCATGCTCTAGTTAAAGTAGAAACTTTATCAATGAATTTTTTGGGTTTTTATGCATTCAACTTCTCAAGGTTTGTTGCAATTAATGCTTTCCATTGTGAGTCTGTAATAATATTAAGCTTACAAAGTTGCAAATATTTTTCTTAAGATGCAGACATGATATCCAGGATAATAGGTTTGGCCTTATGCGGTTCTTCTTCTAGGGAAAGTATTTTATTATCAATGTCTTCACCTTGATCAATAAGTTGTTGTTTTTTTGCAAGGTCTTCAATGGAAAGAGCTTCCTCCATCAACTTTTTACTTTTCTCTTGCAACCTGTAAAGTGGTTGGTTACACTTAGCAAGAAATCCTTCTCATTCCTATACTTTGGGAAAGATGTCTTGGGAATCCTTGGTCTTTTGTTGAATAATATATCTAAGGGTAGACCCTTACTCTAAAATTTGATCAATCAATTGATTATATTATGTTGTAGGATTAAGATCCATGTTGCGCAACTCAGAAATGGTATTATGCAGATCTCTATTTGCAACAACTAGTTTTGTGCAAGCACTCTCAATAAATTTGAGGCACTACATTGACTCATAAGAGTAAATATCCTCTGGTGCATTAGAAGCATGATCTACAACTATTGGCCACATTTTTTGAAGTTTAGCACTCATATCCTCAATTTTTTGTTGAATTTGGTCTTAGTGCACATGCAACTGATATCGCTCCTCCAAAAATTGAAGGATTTTTTGGTGATGTTGTTCATATGAGAGAGTAAGCTGCTAAATGATCCTCTAGCTATATTGATGATGCATTGATGAAATGAAATAATTATTTTGAGGACCAGTGTTGAAGATATGTCATGGATAAAATATCAACTGGCAGCATCCTGGACTTCAATGGTTTTCCACTTGCGACATATTTCTCAAATTGATCTTGTAATGAAGTCTACGACACTTCAAATTTTTCTTGATGGAAGTCCCACACTTTTCCGAGCACTGCTAGAAATATTTTTTCATTGATGGAAAAGGAAAAGAAGATGATTGTAAATGTACAGGTTGTTGCAAGAAGAATCCTCAAGGTAGAGAGACTACATTCGATCCAATTTCAATTTAAAATAGCATCTCAGTAGCTCTTATAAATTAATCATATGGATATATCTCTAAAATATTTTTCCAACGGTATATTGAAGTCTGAAAAAGGCTTCTTGGATCAAAAGTTATTGCAGGTAAAATTTTAGCACTTGAAAAAGGTTAAAAGTCAAAGAGGACAAGGTTCCAGTCGGCAAGGTTCTAACTTTTGGGCCTTTATCCAAGTCGGGAATTAGAAGACACTGCAAGTGGGAATACATAAAATGCTCTGACCCTTGACACCCAACTGTGTATTTATTGTTCCAACTTAATTCTATTTTTATAAATAAAATCAATTGAAAAACCAAGGACAAGGACCAATTTTTAGTCGTACGAGGTGACATGGATGACATATGGAAGTTTGTGATTGGCCGACAAAGTTGATGTGTATGAACAGGTGGATGATGATGTCAACATGACATGACAACAATAAGGGAGTGACACATTGAATGTTTATTTGCACTTTTTTGGGTCGCCAAGTGGGCCAAATCCGGGTGACACATGACACCACTCAGGAGACACCACGTGGCATGGATGATGCACAGATGAGTCAAAAATATGATGTAGCAGTAGCTTGAAGTTCAGACCAGAAGATATGTTCGGTGAGGCGTTATTGTATAATTTAATTTTGGTGAAAATTAATAAACTTGGAGTTATATTTGGAGAATTTTCTAAATCTAGAGTCAATAAAATTTTAGAAAAGCTCCACTAAAAATTTTACAAATTCCATATTTGCATATTTTGAAAATTTAACTCAAGTTTCTTAAAGATATGGGGGAGAAGAGGTTGAAGGCTTAAACAAAACATATAGAAGAATTGAAATAAGCAAGTCAAAAGTAAAAATAAATAAATATTAAATCATGATATTCAGTAGAACTTAACTAAACATTCAATAACTAAAATTATTAGCTCAAATTTCCATATAAGTAGAAGTGAATTTTCAAGAAGGGAAGTGTATTTATTGTGGGTATTGGTGTGTGTGGCATGTTCAATCAGTGATCAGAGATTGGCGAAGGTGATGTATATGTTGTTTGGGGTGAGTGTTTGAGGTTATAAATTTATTGATTTTATGTAAGAGTGTGACCTTCATGATTTGAGTTTGAAAATTGTATGAAAGATGAATCATTGAGGTCAAGCAAGTGGTAGCTTGCAGATAACGGGTTGTATCTCCTTCCAGTCATAGCTGGTAAATATTTAGGGTTTGGATATCCTTTCAGTGATAGCTAATAAACTATGGGTTGTATCTCCTTTCAGTTGTAGTTGATAAATTAGGCATAATAGTATCTTCCTTCTAGTTGTAGCCAAAGAACTTTGTAAGAACAAGTAGAAGCTTGCCTTTGTGAAAGTAGTTGAAGAATCTATGTGTGATATTTTGTGCTTATTATGTTTATTATTGTGATGCTTATATGAATTATTGATGAACTATTTATTAGTGTCCTCGTATTCTTCATTAGTGAAAGAAATTTTTAAAATTTCTACAATACTAATTCACCCCTCTTTTATTATTGTCATGGTTTCTAACAATTGGTATCATAGCAAACCAGGTTACTTCGGGATTAATTTAATAGCTAGAATAAATATTAAGGAGCATGAAAATCGGGAAGGGTTATACACTAATAGAGCATCGATGTTGAATGGAACAAACTATGTGTTTTGGAAGGTAAGGATGAAAACCTATATTCAATCACATGGAGTTGATGTATTGGATGCAATTGAAGAAGAATATCAAAATCCTCAAGTATTGATTATTGAAGATTATAATATGGAGTTTACATGAAATGCTAAAGCTATTAATTCCCTACTTGATAGTGTACCTAAATCAGTACTAATCAAAGTCATGGATTGCACTACTGCAAAAGTTATTTGAGACAAGATGAGTAGTTGCTATGAAGGTGAGAAAAAGGTAAAGCAAGCCAAACTTCACATTTTTCGAATGTAATTTAAGTCTTTGAAGATGCATGATGATGAATATATTACTAACTAATTTCTAAGATTTGATGAGGTTGTAAACACTATAAGAGGACTTGATGAAAAATTAAAATTGCATGTAGTAGTTTAAAAGGCGCTAAGATCTCTCCATGAGATATTTAATCCCAAGGTTTTAGCCATTGAGAAGATGAAAAATATAATGTATCTCACTTTGGATCAACTAATTATCACTTTGACTACTTATGGGATGAGAATTGCTAATGGAAAACCAACAACGAAGGAGTCAACATTCAAAGCAGAAAAGAAGCCCAAGAAAGAACATGACGATTTATGTTGTGAATCAAATGAAGAGGAAGCTAAGTTTGTGAGAAATCTCAAGAGAGGCTCAGAAAAGTACAAATTTAAGCTAACTTTAAAGCGCTTTAACTATGGTAAAGTTGGTAATTATGATTCCAGGTGTCCTGAAAAGAAGAAGAAAGAATATGACCCTAGAGAGAAGTTTAGAAAAGTGCAAAAGGATAGAAAGAAGGCTAAGAAGAAGAGCTCCTACACCCAAGATGTCAGGTCCTTTGAAAGTGAAGGCAACCAATATTAGGATGAGGATAGGGATGATGAAAGTCCAACGAAATGTATTCTCATGGCAATAGAAAATCTAGAAGTAGAAGTTATTGATTCTAATGGAGAAGAGGTTGAAGTTGAATTTAAAGGTGAGCTAGTAAATGATCTTGAAGAAATTCAAAGGTTGAGGAAGAAAAATAAAGTACAAAAGAATTTGTTAGCCAAGGACAAATTTGAATCTATAGAACCTATGCTTCTACAAATTCAAGAAGGTGAAAAGATTCAAGAAACTCTGAATCAACAACTCAGTGAGAAAAATCAAGCATGTGAAGGACTTGAACGACAAATTTTTTTTCTAAGGAAAGAGCTTGAAAAGGGAAAATCTCAGCTAAGCTTCAATGACAAATTTTCAAAATGGAATGCAAGTTTGAATGATCTCCTTTATGCTCAAAGTGTCTCAGCTAATAAATCGGGTATTGGATTTGAAGCTAAGTTAAACTCAACAACTGATATGAAGGGAAAGAAAGTGCTTAATTTTGTGCAAGAAAACAAAATTGGAGACAACACAATAGAAAAATAATATTCAACGCAATAAAAAGGAGAAAAAGGAAGCACGTAGCCCAATTTACCAAAAAATATTAATCAACAGCAACAAAACAAAAGGAGGAATTTGACTCAGCAAAAGTCAAATAATGTTGGTGAAGCATATCGAAATTATTAGAGGATAGTCGAACATGATTTCAGAAGTCAATTTCATCCCAGGTATGAAGGAATATTTCGAGGATAGTGTTTTACATGCACAAATTATGGGCATAAGGTAGCAATATGTTGGGTGAATTTTTCATTTAGACAACTCGGGCCATAAAGAACAAATTGTCAGCCAAATTATCAAGCTATCAGATAGAGAATGAGAAGACCTAGGTATAAAAATCCATTCTCTCTGAACAATTTGATTTAATGTTATGTCTGTCATAGTTTTGGTCATAAAGAAATTGATTGTGGACTTAGAAATAAAATTCCCAATCCTATTACCAAGAAAACAAGCTAGAAACCTAAATTCTTGAAGGAAAAATAAAGCATAGAGAACTTCAATATTGTTTTATATGCTAGAATGGAGGTAGTCATTGTTACGTGGAAAATGGTTGTTCCACGCACATGTCAGGAGTTAAAAGTAAATTATTTTCATGGAAACTAGTTGAGAAAGGCAACGTGACCTTTGGGAATAATGCACCTAGTAAGATTTTTGGTAAAGGAGTTGTAATTCTAACTAATGGAAAAGGTAAAGCCAAGGATTGTTGTTTTTTGATGGGTTAAAGCATAACTTTCTCAGTGTGTCTCAGATGTGTGACCAAGTCTATGATATGTGGTTTAAAACTAAATATTTCCAAATCAGGTCTACAAACGCAAGAAAAATAGTTGTTGAAGTTGTAAGAAAAAAACGTAATGTTTATGTTCTAAAGGAGAAGACACAAAGGTTTTGTTTTTAAAAGATTGATGAGAGTTGGTTGTGGCATAGAAGACTTCAACATCTGAATTTTGATTAGATTATGAAACTGGGAAAGAATAATGTTGTTAGAGATTTTCCAAAGCTTTCAAATCTTAAGAATATTATTTGTAAGTCTTTTCATATTAGTAAAAATATTTGAGTACCATTCAAGTCCAAGGAGAACTAATCAACCAAGCCATTGACACTAGTAAATATGGATTTATGTGGCCCTTCAAGAACTCAAACACCTTCAGGTAAACTGTATTTCATGATTATCATTAATGATTTCAGTAAAATGATTTGGGAGGCATTTTTAACAGTAAAATCAGAGGCCTTCGAGAAGTTTAAATACTTTAAGGCCATGGCTGAAAATGAGATAGACTATAAAATAAAGTGTATAAGGTCTGAAAATGGAGGTGAGTTTACCTCAAAAGAACTTGATGATTTTTGCAAGCAACATGGCATTAAAAGGCATTTTACCATAACAAAGACTCCAAAGTAGAATGGTATAGAAGAGAGAGTCAATAGATCAATTCAACAATTGGTCAAAGCTATGACAGGAGAAAGAAAATTTCAGCATAGATTTTGGGCTTAAGATATACACACAACAGTAGTGATTCTCAACAAAGCACACTTCAGACCAAATAATGATAAAACTCCATATGAGCTTTGGTATGGTAGATAAAAAAAATCAAGCATTTTAGTGCTTGGAAGCATGTGCTATATCAAAAGGAACAATGAAAAGCTTGGTAAGTTTGATGCAAAATAAGATGAAGGATTTTTGCTTGGATACTCTCAGAATAGCAAGGGCTACTGAGAAGCTATAGAAAATTGAATCTGAAGTTTATTAACCAGTAAATATCAGCTCTAGTAATCCTGTCAACAAGTATTAGAAGGTTGATGAGCCACTTTCTGATAAAGACAATGAACAACCTCTCAACCTGCAAACCAAAGATATTGCAAGGTATGTGAAAAATTGCCATTGATCTAGCCAAATTGTTGGAGATTTAAATTTATATATGTAGACAAGCATAAAGTTGTTAAATCCCCCTACATAAGTGCATGTAACTTTGTTATCTATAATGTAATCAAAGGATTTTTCTTGGGTCAACTAAGATGACAATTGGGTAAAGGCCATGCACGAAGAGCTTGATCAGATTGAGAAAAATCAAACTTGGGAGCTTGTTCCTAGACCAACAAACAAAAATGTTATTAGCATGAAATGGGTCAATGCGAACAAATTGAATGAACAGGGTGAAGTCGTAAGAAACAAGACAAGGTTAGTTTTCAAAGGTTATGCACAAATTGAAGGGTTAGAATTTAATAAAACCTTTGCTCATGTAGCTTGATTAGAACCAATCCAAATGCTTTTTGTAGAAATTTCAACCCTCACTCCAGTTATAATTTTTCCTTATCACTCCATGCATATAGCTTTAAATCTGAACATGACATAAATACTAAAATCTGGAAATGACTGAAATTTCTATAAACACAAATTTGGAAATTTTTACAATTTCTGAAAACACAGAAATAAAAAACAGGAAAAATATGACAGCCAGACACAGAAAATAACACGGTGATTTTTGGTCAATGTGACCCTGGAAAAACCCCCTACAACTCTTGGGGAAAACTAGTTTGAGAGCTCTTCTTTATTTCTGAAAAATTCTTTTACAGAGAAACTGAAATGCACAGTAAAAATTCCAACAACCACAAATTTAACGTATCTCGACTTCCATGCTTGCACACCGCCTTGGAAAATGTGGCAACAACAAAAAATAAATTTTACAGCATTAAATGAATAATATTAAATGCTAAATTGTCACCCTCAAAAAATGTGCCCATAATTCTGCAATACGGTCGTACTGTTGTAAGGATTGTATAGAAAAGTACAGTTGTACTTCCTCCTTAAACAATGTGCCATAATCTACCTCAAAAATTGTGTTGCCACTGCTGTACGAATTTCTCGAAATATGTGCCGAAGTAAAAATAGTGCCTCTCCTCAATTTTTGTGCCAATAAACTACCTCAAAATTTGTGCTAAATATGTTGTATGAATTTCTCAATTTCTATGCCTCCTCCTTTCTTGAAAATTATGCCAAAATACTATTGTACGAATTATACCTTGGGATTTGTGCCTAATGAAGCTGCTGTACGGATTTGCTGAAGTCTCCTTGTTTCCCTCCTTCAGCTTCTCACTGTTTATTTTCTCCTTGCTCTCCTTCTCTTTCTCTCAGTAGCTCATGAAAGACTGAATTGATATTTTCCTCTTCTCCTCTCCTTTTACTTTAAGTGACCTTTTGGGTAACCCTAAGATCTAATGGCTCAGATTCATTTAGATCTAGTGATGAGAATAAATGTACATTTAATTCTCAATTTCTATTTTTTAACTCACCCACTTAAATAAAGACCCACTTAGCCTTTTATTTCAATAGTCAGTTTTTCACTTTCTAATTTTTCATTGACTTTAATAAAGTCACTTTAAAATTAGATCGTAACTTTTCCACTTATAAAGTCACTTTTTAAATAAATTGACTTTACCACTTATAAACTCACTTTAGGAGAAATGTACAAATACATTTGGACACTTTTCCCTAGGCCAAAGATCAAAGCCTTAGGAAACCACTTGTCCTCTGGTACCCAAATTTTAACACTCCCTCTTACCGAGGAAAGTGTTCCTCACCACTCCCATCTTGTCTTTGAAGTAGACATGCTTGCCCCATGGTAAGGCTTTGGTGAAAATGCCTGCTACCTGCTTATCTATGGAATATACTCAAGCTTGACAGCTCCCTTCTAGACATAGTCTCTAATGAAGTGATACTTGATCCCGATATGCTTTGCCCTATCATGAAAAATTGGATTCTCCGTGAGTTTTATGCAACTCTGATTATCGCAATAAATCACAGAAGGTCTCAATGCCTGACCAAATAGACCAAACAACATCTTACGAAGCCATATGGCCTCACAACTAACAAACTGGTTGCCATATACTCTGCCTCAACTAAGATCAATTCAATTTACTATTGTTTCCGTCTGAACCACGACACAACTGTTGAACCCAACCTAAAACAACACCTTGAAGTACTCTTCCTATCAAAAGCACAACCTGCCCAATCTGAATCTGAATCTGTGTACCCTGTCAGTCTCACTCCATCACCCTGTCTATAATTCAGACCAAAATCCATTGTACCCTACAAGTAACGAAGAATGTGTTTTGCAGCCACCCAGTGCACCTTCCTAGGTTCACACATGAATTGACTCATCGTGTTAACTTCAAAACATATATATGGTCGAGCGTTGACCAAATACACCAATGAACCAATCAGTTGTCTGTATCAAGTATTAACCACCAACTCAGAATTGGAAGCTTGAAAGCTTCTTCCAGTTAGTGATCATAGGTGTAGACATGGTTTTCAGTCCTCCATGTGAAATCTGCTAAGAATGTCCACAATGTGCTTCCCCTGTCCCAAGAATAAATTCCCCTCCTCCTACCACACCTGCAATCCCAGAAAATAATGCATCAAGCCAATATCCTTCATTTCGAACTTTGAAGCAAGATCTCTCTTGTAGGCCTCAATGAGTCTCTCTACACCTGTAATGACCAAGTCATCCACATACAACACCAGGATGAGAGGCTCCTCACCTAACACAATGAGGTATAGGTTTAGATCAGCCTCACTCTTTGTGAAACCCAATTGTTGCAAGTACGTATCAATCCTTGAGTACCAAGCTCTAGGATATTGCTTCAGGCCATAGAGTTCCTTTTTCAATCTGCATAAATGGCATTCCTTCCTATGCACCTCAAAGCCCTATAACTACTCAATATAAACCTCCTCCTGAATGAAGCCAATGATAAATGTGGTCTTCACATCCATCTGGTGGATCTTCCAACCCATCTTTGTTTTTATCGATATAATGGATTGAATGGATGTATACCGAGCTACGGGAGCGAAGGTCTCCTCATAGTCAACTCCCTCTACCTGTGAGAACCCTCTCGCCACAAACTGAGCCTTAAACTTCTTGATGCTACCATATGCAGCATGGTTTATCTTGTAGATCCATCTGTAAGTAAAAATTGATTTACCTTCACGCCTCGGCACTACCTCCCAAACATCATTCTTCATAATAGAGGAATACTCATCCTACATGGCCTCTCTCCAGACCTGCTGGCTATCTACCTCCTCATAGCTATAAGGCTCAAAATCAACGATGCTAGTGATCAATGCCATATAACTACAGAACCTTTCAGGTAGTTTACTCTCTCTAACCTATCTCTTTGGCCCAGCAACAGATGTGGCCTTGCGCAAGGTGTCCTGAAGCCACTTGGACTTCCTCTTCCCTTAGCACACTTCTCCCACCAGAGTGAAAAAATCCTCATCATCATCAGAAGCCTGAAATCATGAAGGCCTTCCAACTAACCTCATGCATGGACGTGTTCCTGTAGATGCTGAAGTACCGTGTGAACTCTCCATTAGTGGACTGCCCTGTGAACTGCTCTGCGGACTGTTTTGCATGATACTTGAAGCACCACCCACCTAACTCTGAGAGACACTTCTCACTGAAGGACCTGACACTGTAATCATTGTACCTCATGATCCCTGACCACTGGATCCCTGTGACTGACTCAGCTACTCCTGAGGGTCTGGTGAATCTAGATACTCTAACTCCCGTGACCTCCTAAAAGCCCTCTCCTCCTTGAACCTTCACATCCAGCATGACAACAAATTTCCTCTTCTCAAAGATATAAATCCGAAAATATTTGGAGGTCTCGTTGTAACCCACAAATATTCCCTTATGTGTAGTGGGCTCTAGCTTGGTCCTCTTCTCCTTGGGAACATAGGAGTATGTAATGCACCCAAAGATATGAAAGTGACCAACATCAAGCTTCTTCCCAGAAAAAGCCTCCTCCGAAATCACATTGCCCAAGGCACGATGTGGACTCCTGTTCTACAAGTACACAGTAGTGTTGCAGGCCTCTGCCTATAAAAACAAAGTTAACCCTTGATAATGAAGCATGGCTTCGGTAGCCCCTACGATGGATATGGTCTTCCTCTCTGCAACCACGTTCTGTTGGGGGTTGTAAGGAACTATGAACTCCATCCTGATGCCTGCCTCAACACAATAATCAACAAAATCACCAAGGTTATAATCCCCTCCATTGTTCGACCTGAGTGCCTTGATCTTCCTACCTGTCTAGGTCTCCATGAGATCTTTGAACTCTTGAAACCGCTTGAAGACCTCACTCTTGGTCTTCAAGAAATAAATCTTGGTCTTCCTGGAGTGATCATGAGTGATCATCAATGAATAACACATAATACTCATAGCCACTCAAGCATACATGAGACATCCGACCACTCAAATTGGTATGAATCAAGTCAAGGATCCCTATCGCTTTGTTGTCACTGCTGGGAAATGGGGATTTGGAAAAATTCTCCATAACACATCCTCTGTACACATCAAGGTGATTATAACTAAAATCTGGCACACAGGTGGTGATCTCCCGCAATGTCCTCAAGGCCCCATGATACATGTGCCCCATCCTGTGGTGAAAAATCTCACACAAATCTGAACTGCTAGATATGCTCCTGGTACTGCTACTTAATGCCATCAAGGGATGGAATCAGAACTTGTACACCTTGGCATGGCACACACCAATCACTCTAGCTGAATTAGCTGGAGTTCCCCTAGGATATATAAGCACCCTCCCTCTCCTGAACAACACCTCATACCCTATTTCCTCAAGTGCTAAGACAGATATCAGATTCTTCTTCATTCCAGGCACATATAGAACATATGACACTTTCAAGGGAGGTTTGGGTTCCCTATCAAATGTCAATGTCCCCACACCGAATGCTATAAAAAAAATTTCATCACCGAGTACTACCTCAATATCAGTGACACTCTCTGAAAGCTCTGAGAAGTACTCCCAGACTCCTGTCATATGATGAGAAGCCCCATTGTCAATATACCAAATACTAGAAGATGCTCTATTAGTGGAGGGAAGTGCACACTCCCTCTGAACCTGTATGGCAGGTGATAATGCACTAGTGGCCTCACAAGCTATGAACCCAAACTCCTGATCAAAGCTCTTCGAGAAGCCCTCTATATCTGCAGAAGTTACCATGGTTTTGTCCTTTCCAGACACACAACTGCATAGTGTCCCAACTTTTGAAAATTCCAACATTTGACTTTAGAATAGTCCTTCTCCTTGTTTTGTTGCTTACCTTTGCCTTTGCCTTTACCTCCACCTCCACTGGTAGAAGCTTGATTATTTCCTTTTTTATTCTTGCCTCTTGCTAAAAATGCCACATTGTCATCCTCCTCCACATGTTTGGCTACCCCAAGATGGTTCTTCACGATCTCATTCTGAATGCAATCATCCCACAACCTCTCCCATCTGGAAAGGTTCTCCCGTGCAACAATGCCATCCACAAAACTCTCCCAAGTCTTGGGAAGACCATTCAAGGAAATCCTCACCAACTCAGTGGGTGTTATGGTCTCTCCAACGAATGCCAACTCATCTCTCACAGAAGTGATCTTTGTCAGGTATGTTGTAGCACTATCAGTCTTAGCCATTTTAACAGCCTCTAGTTCTCCCTTAGGACCATTTTTCTGTTTTCATTTAAGCTCTGGTAGAGATTGGTCAAGGCTATCCACATCTCATGTTCATAAGTCTTTCCTCTCACATGAGGAATGACATGATATTTAACTCCACCGAGAATCAGTCTTCTTGTTAAAATATGCTAACTGTACAGGATCAATGGGTACTGCTACTGGGTGTTGTGTTGTATGCACCATAATGCCCCAGACTTATACTTCCTCAAATATTCTTTGGATTCTCTCCCTCCATGCACTGTAGTTGCTCTACCCATCCAAGCTATCTTCAACCCTCAAGCCCAAAGACATGCTTGATGTCCTAACAAACTGAAATTTTCAATTCTGTGGTAAAGATTCAGTTTTCTCTGTAAAAATCAGCTTGCTGTGATTTTCACTTTGCTATCCCAAACTGCACTTTTCAGCCAACCAAGCTCTGATACCATGTATAAATTTCAACCCCCACTCTAGTTATCATTTTTCCTTATCACTCCATGCACATAGTTTTAAATCTGACCATGACATAAATACTAAAATCTGGAAATGACTGAAATTTATAAAAACACAAATTTGGAGATTTTTGCAATTGCTGAAAATGCATAAATAAAACACAGGAAAAATATGACAGCCACACACAGAAAATAACACAGTGATTTTTGTTCAAAGTGACCCTGGAAAAAACCCCTACAACTCTTGGGGAAAACTAGTTTGAGAGCTCTTCTTTATTTCTGAAAAAATTATTTTACAAAGAAACTGAAATATACAATAAAAATTCCAGCAACCACAAATTTAACTTATCTCGATTTCTGTGCTTGCACACTACCTCAGAAAACGTGCCAACAGCAAAACAAAAATTTTACAACATTAAATGAACAACATTAATTGTTGAATTGTCACCCTTGAAAAACATGCCCAAAATTCTGCAGTACGGTTGTACTATTGTACGGACTCTATGGAAAAGTACAGTTGTACTTCCTCCTCGAAAAATGTGCCATAATATACCTTGAAAATTATGCTGCCACTGCTATACGTATTTCTCGAAAACTATGCCAGAATAACAACAGTGCCTCTCCTCGATTTTTGTGCCCAAAAACTGCCTCAAAATCCGTGTTAAAGCTATTGTATGGATTTCTCGATTTTTGTGCCTCCTCCTTTCTTGAAAACTATGCCAAAATCCTACTGTACGGATTCTACCTTGGGATTTGTGCCCAATGAAGTTGTTGTACGGATTTTCTGAAGTCTCCTTGTTGCCCTCCTTCAACTTTTCAATGCTGACAAATTTTCTCCTTGCTCTCCTTCTCTTTCTCTCAATAGCTCATGAAAGGTTGAATTGATCTTTTCCTCTTTTCCTCTCCTTTTACCCTAAGTGACCTTTTGGATAACCCTCAGATCTAATGGCTGAGATTCATTTAGATCTAGGGATGAGAATAAATGTGCATTTAATTCTCACTTTCTATTTTTTAACTCGCCCACTTAAATAAAGACCCACTTAGCCTTTTATTTCCATAGTCACTTTTTCACTTTCTAATTTTTCATTGACTTTAATAAAGTCACTTTAAAATTAGATTGAAACTTTACCACTTATAAAGTCACTTTTAAATAAATTGACTTTACCACTTATAAAGTCACTTTCGGAGAAAAGTACAAATACATTTGGACACTTTTCCCTAGGCCAAAGATCAAAGCCTTAGGGAACCACTTGTCCTCTGGTACCCAAATTTTAACACTTTTGGCCTTTTTTATTTTCAATAAATTCAAGATATATCAAATGGAACTCAAATCATCCTTTCTAAATGGATAATTGCAAGAAGAAGTCTACATTGAGGAGCTAGATGGTTTTCGACTGTCATATAATCCTGATTATGTTTGTAAGTTGGAAAAGGTTGTCTATGGTCTTAAACAAGCCCCACGGGATAGGTATTCTAAGTTGGATAATTATTTTCTTGGCTTTAAAACAAGTGCCGCTGATAGTAATTTATATGTGAAATCTAATGATGTCAAATTGTTAGTGGTGGTTGTCTATGTTGAAGATAATATTTTTTCCGGTGATTGAGATCAACTAAATTTCCAATTTGCAATTGATATGAAGGTCGAATTTGAGATGTTTATGCTTGGATAAATTTAATATTTCCTTGGTTTACAAATTTCACACACTCCAAAAGGAATTTTTATATCGCAAAGAAAGTATCTCAAGGAAGTTTTGAAGAAATTTATCATGAAGGAATGTTCTTTGGTAATCACTCCAATGGTTGCAGGTTCCAAGCTCAACAAGATTGATGAATCACTAAACGCGGATCATACTTTATATAAATATATTATTGTCATCCTCTTATATTTGACAACCTCAAGACCATACATCATGTAGGCATTTGGCATTGTTGTAAGATTTCAAGAATCCCCCAAAAATAGTCTTCTACTTGCAGCCAAGAGGATTCTCATATATCTCAGAGTCACAATGGGCTATGGACTTTGGTACCCAAGAGGTAAATAATTTTCACTAATTTTTTTCACTGATGTTTACTGAGAAAGTGATGTAGATGATCGAAATAGCACGAGTGGTGGTTCTTTCTTTCTTGGTGAATGTCTTGTTTCGTGGTTGAGCAAGAAGCAAGCTTCAATTTCTCTCTCTATTTTTGAAGCATAATACATAGCAACAACTTCTTGTTGCGCTCAGCTCTTATGTATGAAGCAGAGTTTATAATATGTACAAGTGATATATGATAAACATATTCCTATAATTTGTGATAATACAAGTGCCATCAGAATGTCAAATAATCTTGTTTTCCATTCAAAGGCAAAGAAAATTCTAATCAAGTACCACTTCCATAGAGAAAAAGTTGCAAATCAGATTGTCAAGTTGGAGTAGGTACCTACAAAAGAGCAGGTAGCTGAATATTCACCAAACCTCTCCCAATAGATCAATCTGAGTATTTAAGGCAAAAATTGAGATTAGTTCCTCTTGACTCCCTCAAATAGATATTCCTCAAGAGGAATAACGACATCCAACAAGCACTTAACATATCAAAGGGAAGCCATTAGAGAAGTTTTGAGGTAAAAAATGGGCCTCAAAACAAAAATGTACAATAAAAATAATTTTTGTAAGAACTAATATAATTCAACATGATAATTTCAACCATGGGAATTGATTCACCATTTTTGGAGTAAAAAGTTAAAAAGAAGAAAAATAAAAAAATAAAAATTACTTTTTTCAACGTTTATTTTCAACTTATCTCCCTACGATTTTACTCAAATTTCGAGTGGGAGCACTCGTTGGATGAAAAATTTAATTTTGCATCCAAAGAGTACCCATGTTGCATACTTTTGATGGACCCTACTACACGAAAAATGTGAAATACATGAAAAATGGTTATTGAAATCACATTTTTTTCATGTATTTCACATTTTTCGTATAGTAGGGTCCATTGGAAGTATGCAAACATGGGTACTCATTGGATGAAAAATTAAATTTTGCATTCAACTACTTATCCCACTCATAATCTGAGTAAAATCATAGGGAGATAAGTTGAAAATACAAGTTAATAAAGTATTTTTTTTCATTTTTCCCTCCAAGACTTGATGAGGTAATATAATCTTATTTTATTATTTCCATTATTATTTCATAATATTCCTTACGAGGCCCATTTTAGATCTCAAAATTTATCTAATGTGCCAGGTCCACAAGAGAATCACGGTAGGGGGAGCTAAGTTGTAGGGGAGCACATTAGTTTATTTTTCATTAATGTGAAAGGGGGAGAGGTACATTAAAGAAGGATAAGTACAAAAGAGGAGTAGTAAACCAAAGGAAAGGTGCATCATAAGGGGAGTAGCATCCACAAGAGGAGAAGAAAAGAGAAACAAGAAGCACACTTTGCTTCTGATTTTATGCTTTTGCTTTGTGGTGTTGTTTTGTTTGTTTGTTGAATATGGTGTTTCCATCAATTCCAAAGGGGAAGAATGTTATAAATATGTTTCCATTGATGGAAAAGATATAGGTTGTTGCAAGAAGAATGCTCAAGGTGCAAATAATTTGGAGCCATTTTCAATTTAAAAAAAATCTTATTAGTGCTTCGAAACAACTCATATGGATAGTGTTGGAAAGTGTAACTAGGTTCGGTGTTCATAATGACAAGTAATTATGAATTTATGTAGTGAAGAAGACAAAGATAATAAAATGTATTTTGTAATGCTTTCCTAATGGGTTTCATGAGCAAGGAAGTTTTTATTATAGGTCAAAGACTTCTTGATGTCTTTAGGGGTTTGTCATCTTTTCATAAATGTATATCATTAAAGGGTCATGTATATGAAGAGGTGTTACACTTATGGAGGAAAATTAATGATGTAAATAATATGCTCCAGGAAATTTTCTAAATTATCCTTGTAATTCGGCTCAAATATGGAAAATATACCCCCTTGACAAGTCGGCCTTCCAACAAATATCATGTGCCTTGATGAGGGAACTTAGTCCCTATATAAGAGTGGAATGCGGCCTCATTACGCTATCAAATTTTCAGATCAATTATGAGATTGAAGTGCGAAGTAAGGACTGCAATTAGTGTGAAAATAGAAGGAAAAGTAGTGAAGGAAAAGAGGGATAGGGTTTCTTTGTCTTGGGTCTAATCTATCTCGGTCAATCTCTATGATAAGAGTGTGAAGTTCAGGATTGCAATTAGTGTGAAGCCAGTGAAAAAATATAAGACATCTCAACAAGGTATAACACAGTGGTTGGTTCAAGAAAGGTATGCAATATCGTGCAAAGGAAGGGTGTCTTGATAGCGTGAGAAAGAAATTTGCAACAAGTGCAGAGAGAAGATAATTTGAGCCTCTATCTTGATCACTGTATCTCAGACAAACTCAAACAGAATATTGAGGGTATTCATATTATAAAGGAAGGATATTACAGCAAGTGAAATATCTCAGTCTTGGGTGCAGTAAGAAATTCAAAGAGGAGTCTCTTAGATACCGAGAAGAAAATAATAGAAGCACTTCATTTGGGTTGCTAGATTAGGGACCGAGTCTACCTAGTGTTGGTGCAACACAATGCATTAAAGAAGATCAACATAAGGAGCCAAATGAAGAGTAGTGACAAGGTCTTGGAGGAATACTAATGTCAAAGGTTTGTGTCATGATCATGGTACTTGTTAATTGAAGATCTAGAAGAAGAATTAATTTCGGGTTTTCCTCTCCAAGAGGGAGAGGTTTTTGCCCTGGCTTAAATAGCCAAAATTTTGTGTATCTTTTGTTTTGATAATTGACTTGATGAAGAACATAATAAGCTAATGAATATAATATCTAAGAAATAGAAAAATAACAAGTATAACACAAGCAGTTATCAAGTAATAGAATTGAATTAAACACTGCCCTACAAATTTTTCAACATGGTATCAGAGCTAAGGTTCTAGAAAGGGATATTTGACAAGAAGACACTCAAGTACTAAGAAGATCAAGGATTAATTTTCTAGAAGGAAAAAAATAGAGATCTACATTGAAGAGTCAACCTTCATATTCTAAAGAAGTAGATTGCAGAAATTGGAAATCCATCTCAAGAAGATCAAGGACACCGTATAAAAGCCATCACCATGAATAACTATTTGGTGTTGAAATCAAATCAACATTGGTGGAGTCACCATCAAGCCATCATCATCATCAAGGATTCAAGGTGATTTAGCTCTCTTGAAGAAGCCAATAAAAGAGAGAGCTCCTACTATGTTCTACACCATCATCAACAAGGAAGTTGATAGAAGAATAAATTCTCAAGTAAGTATCTTAATCTAAATCTGTCAAAATGACTTTTTGCAAGGAAAGTAACAAATTGTTTGGGACTAAAAAGTTTCATGCATGGAAGATAACTAAAAATTTAAACTTAATTGAAAATGAAGTAATGGACTATGTCAAAGTATCTTTTGTTCAACCGTCAAAAGAATATACTCAAGCTTATACCAAATACATGAAGGGAGATATAAGAGCTCAATGGATTATTATAGAATCCATAAAGGAATATCTCATTCCCTATGTGTCAAATATAGAATCATCAAAAGATATATATGACAAATTAGTAGAGTTATTCTCGGTAAGTACTATAGGAGAGATATTTTTTCTAAGACAATAACTATTCAAGTTAAAGATGTCAAGAGAGGAAGGAATAACTTCATATTTTATGAATATTTCCGCAATTTGAGACCAACTGTAGAAATTAGGAGAAGTAGTGTCTGATGGAGAAATAATTACTATGTTACTAAATTCTGTACCTAAGGAATGGGGAAGCTTCACTTCAAACACCTCTGGGAAGAAAGAAGCAATGGAATTTCAGGATATATGGTCTTTATGTAAGACAAAAGAAACTAGATCAAATCAAGCCAATATTACTAAGTCAAGAAGGAAAGAAAGATTTGGAAAGTTTGTTCCTCAGAAAAAATATGGATAAGAAACGATGTTATAAATTTAATGAACTTGGGCACTATAAAAATTATTGTCCCAAATCCAACAAGGAAAAGAGAAAGAGGGAAGAATCCCAGGTCACCAAGGAAAAATAAGAACCTAATGCAAAGAAATATAAGAAATAAGAAGTGAACAAATTCTACTATGATTGAGATAATCTTCCTCTTTAAGAAGTATATGTCAGTTGTAAAATAGCATGTTAGGAAGCATTGTATATTAGATAGATGCATCAATTTAAATTAGCATCATGATAGAATCATTACAAGTAAGGAGTATTGGTCATAGAAGGATGTCTGAAAACATTGATGTAACATTTATGCTATGAAATAAAATGATTCGTGGAACCTCATTGTATTTATAAAAGGGCAGTTATCTAGATCATGGTTCATCATTCATTAATCAGCATGGAAACATGATATGATGACATATTGATGAAGTTGGTCAAGGGAATGAAACTCTTCATTCTAAATGAAACCTGCTACAGGATGACTCAAAGGAAAGAATTAGGTACATGTATATATATATATATATATATTATGACACTATATGCTAAGAATTCATGTGGTTGCAGGTCGTATACTTCTATATTTAAAAGTATGATCAATATATAAAGAGGAAACTCTTTTGATGCAAAGGTTTCCAAAAAGGCATGATCTACACTAGACGAAATCAACATAATATGTTCTCATGTGGAATATGAGGTGATTGAAAATTATCAAGGAACTACTTAGTGGAATTTTCTCAGAACGAAATAAAATTGTGTCGAGGAATATATCGTGAGAAGTACAACCATGAAAATAAGCAGTCAACATCCAAGGAAGCCAACAATATTTGACTAGGAGATCTCCTGGGAAGATATGTAGACTATGATAGAAGTCTGGAAAAGATGAATACCCTAGAAAATACATATCTTTAGGAGATGTTTCAATTTGTAATTAAAGGATTTTGATGCCTACAAGAAGATTTCATGATGAAATATCATCACTAAGGTAACTTTTAAAAGTTAATATTTATAATTAATGAATATCTGATGAGCTTATGTAGGGCTTCCAAAGGGAAGTATATGTCTTCCACAATTGATAACCATATGTCAGGATGAAAGATCCTTGAAAGAAATATGGTCCAAATAAGAGCAGCATGATATGAAGCTAGACCAGTGAGAAGATTGATGGATCACTCTCTAAAGACATGACTCATGGATGAAAGTGATGGATGATATGTGCCCTATGAAGAAATCCCAAAGTTGAAGGCTCCTCAATTCATGACATCAACGGAAGGAGTTCTTCATGGGAAGTTGGATGTTTTCATCATTGTTTCTGTAGGTCCCTGATTAAGAGGGATCCTAATAATAAGTTTCTTACTTGGAAAAAAATTTGTGATTCCTAAACCAAGAAGAAAGCTTAGGTACATTCTTTATATTCCTTTGTGGAATATGTTATCCTTAGTTAAGAGGGAAAGATATACACATCATTCTGGTCTTCACCTGGAAGACAAAATGCGGGATTGGGTAATTATCTGGAATTCAATACTCTTTTGGGATGTATTAATGCATCTATGGAAAGAGTAGTCGTGAAAGGATGGATATTCATTGAGGATTAGCTATCCCGATAAAAATAGTCCTTAGAGGTCATACTCAGTGAACATCTGGGTGGAGTATGTACCTTGGAGACAATGATGAAGGTGTCTATAATCATTGGTCTCACCAACATTGTAGCTCTTGGTCTTGTGGAGAGATGGAGTTGTTAGTCAAGGCCTTGCACTATAACAATGCTAGTTAATATGATGCTATAACAGATGGATTACCAATCAAATTCTTCTTATGATATTCTTCGGATTGAAAGTGACCATGCCATCATGAATACCTCCCTAGTTAAGAGGAAGTGTTGGAAAGTGTAACTAATTTTGGTCTTCATAATGACTAATAATTATGAATTTATGTAATGAAGAAGGCAAGGATAATAAAATGTATTTTGTAATGCTTTCCTCATGGGTTTCATGATCAAGAAAGTTTTTATTATAGGTCAAAGAATTTTTCTTGATGTCTTTAGGGTTTTTCCATCTTGTCATAAATGTACATAATTAAAGAGTCATGTATATGAAGAGGTGTTACACTTATGAAGGAAAATTATTGATGTAAATAATATGCTCCAAGACCTTGTCTAAATGCTCCTTATAAGTCAGATCAAATATGGAAAATATACCCCCTTGACAAGTCGGCCTTCCAGCAGAGATCATGTCAGCCTTAAGGAGGGAATTCAGTCCTTATATAAGAATGGACTTCGACCTCATTACACTATCAAGTTTTTGGATCAATTCTAATATTGACGTGCGAAGTAAGGATTGAAGTTGGTGTGAAAATAGAAGGACAAGCAGCGAAGGAAAAGAGGGATAGGGTATCTTTGTCTTGGGTCAAATATATCTCGGTCAAGCTCTGCGATAAGAGTGTCAAGTTTAGGATTGAAATTGGTGTGAAGACAGTGCGAAAATATAAGACATCTGAACAAAGTATAGCACAATGGTTGGGTCAAGAAAGGTCTACCAAATCATGTGAAGGAAGGGAGTCTTGGAAGTGTGAAAAAGAACTTTGCAAGGAGTGTAGAGAGAACATAATTCGGGCCTCCATCTTGATCCATGTGTCTCAGATAAAATCAGAAAGAAGGAAAAGGGTGTACATAGCATAAAGGAAGGATATTATAGGAAGTTAAATATCTTAGTCTTGGGTGCAATAAGAAGGTCGAAGAGGAGTCTCTTGGAGACCGAGAAGAAAATAATAGAAGAACTTCATTTGGGTTGCTAGATTAGGGACCGAGTCTCCCTAGTGTTGGTGCAGCACAGTGTAGAAAGGAAGATCAACATAAGGATCCAAAGGAAGAGCAGTGGCAAGGTATTAGAGACATACAAATGTCAAAGGTTTGTGTCATGATCATAGTACTTGTCAATATCTAGGAGAAGAATTACTTTTGGGTTTTCCTCTCCAAGAGGGAGAGGTTTTGGCCCTGGCTTGAAGAGCCAAAATTTTGTGTCTCTTTTGTTTTGATAATTGACTTTATGAAGAACATAATAAGATAATGAAGATAAGATATCAACAATGTAAGCATAACAAGTATAACATAAGTAGTTATTAAGTAGGATAATTGAATTAAACACTTCCTTACCAAATTTTCAACCAAATAGAGCTCTAAAAGATATTTTCAATGGTATAATGAAGTCTGAAAAATGCTTGTTGGATCAAAAGTTATTGCAAGTCAAATTTTAGCACTTCAAAATGGTGAAAATTCAAAGTGGTCAGGGTTCGAATTTTCAGGCCTTTGGCCTAGTCGGGAGTCGGAAACTACTTTAGGTGGGAAATCAAGAAAAGATCCAACCCCTGACCCTCGACCGTTATTTTTTGTTTTGAATCAATTTTATTTTTATAAATAAAATCAATGGAAAAATGGATTAGGACCGCTTTTCAGCCGTATGAGGTGAAATCATGGATGACACATGGCGGTTTTTGATTGGCTGCCAAAAGAAACATGGATGCATAGGTGGATACACAGGTGGATGATTATATCAACATGATGTGGCGCCAATAAGGGGGTGGCATGTGGCATGATGATTTGGATTTTGTTTAGTATCCAAGTGGGCCAAATATGAGTGATGGGTGTCAATACTTAGGTACCACCACATGGAATGTATGACGAAAATATGACATCAAAATATGTTGTGGAAATCCATCAAAGTTCAGGCTAGAGGATGTGTTTGATGAGGTTTTACTGTATAATTGAAGTTTGGTGAAAATCAATGAAATTTTACTTGAAGGTTGGGACTCTAAGCTAATAGGGCCTCGGGCCTATTAGAGGCATGTCAGGCACACAACAAGGATTGAAACCCATCCCCTGTCTCCCGACTTGTATTCAAAATCACGCCAAGAATCACATATTGTCAAAGTTTTTAATGTTAATTAATTTCAGTGAAAATCCAATGGATTTGGAGTTATTTTGTGCTCTGCGTAGTCGACGAAGAATGGAGCAGGGAAAGTGATAGAGCTCCGGCCTCATTCAAGACCCCAACATGCAATACAAAATTTAGTGTTTTACGCCATACTTGGTGAAAAACACAAAACCATTAGAGAACCAAAGTAGAAATATCAGGAATGAAAGAGTTGGCAGCGAAATTGGCAGAATGGACAAACTTGGAGGTATATTTGGAGATTTTTCTAAATCTATAGTCAAGAAAAATTTAGAAAAGATGCACTAAAACCTGTAAAAATTCCATATTTGCATCTTTGGAAAATTTAACTCAATTTTTGTTGCAAATATAAGGAATAATATTTTGAAGACTTCAAGAACACATCTAGAAGACTTGAAAAAAGTGGGTCAAAGGAAAAAAAAATCCATTCATGATATTGGGCTGAACTTAACTAAAACTTCAATAAGTTGAATTATGAGCTCAAATTTATATATAAGCATAAGCGAATTTGCAATAAGGGGTGAGTGTTGATTATGGGTGTTGGTGTGTATGGTGTGTTTGATCAGTGATCAGAGATTGTTGAAGGTCATGTTTATGGTATTTGGGATGAGTGTTTTAGGTCATAAATTTATTGATTTTATGTAAGAGAGTGGCCTTCATGATTTGAGTTTGAAAATTGTATGAATAATGAATCATTGAGGTAAAGAAAGTGGTAGGTTGTAGATCAGGGGTTGTATCTCCTTCCAGTAGTGGCTAGTAAATAGTTAAAGGTTGGATTTTTTTCAGTGGTAACTGAAAAACTAGGGGTAGTAGCTCCTTTCAGTTGTAGTTAATAAATTAGGGAGTAGTAGCTTCCTTCTAGTTGTAGCCAAATAATGTTCATTTTCCATGGCATTCAAGAATATGGTTTGAGTCTTAAAATATATAACACAAACACACTCAAATGCCACAACACTTTTACTATGCACAACGGAATAAAAAATATCAGTGAATCAACTAGTGCACATGAAAATTTTTAACCTTTTAAACCCACTACTTGTTATATTACAATCTATAATACAATAGTATTAGGGCTCCCATACCAGGGATCATGGCCCTTACATACAACCCTGATACAAGGACACAACTAGTGCTTAGTGCTAAACTCTTTGACGACCAATCTACCCTGAAAAAGATAACACTTTACCTACTTAATGATGTCGGCCATATTTCAAGTCCTCTTTCCTTCCAGTCTTTTGGTCACTGAAAATCCATCTTTAGCTGCTCAGTGTGCCACTATTTGTGAACACAACTCCTTTTGTTTCACTGAAATTTAGCTCATCAATCTACCAACTAGTGGACCTACTGCTCTGTTGGAAAGTGTAACTAGGTTCAGTCTTCATATTGACTATGTAATTATTTATTTATGTAATTAAGAAGATATAGATAATAAAATATATTTTTGGTATTCTTGCCTCGTGGGTTTCATGAGAAAATTTTTATTATAGGTCAATAGACTTCTTCTTAATGTCTATTAGTATTTGTCTTCTGGTTATACATCTATTTAAGAGTCATGTATATGAAGAGTCAAGTCAATATATTATGCCTCAAGACCTTGCCACATAAGCACAACAACCATGGCTCAGAATGATGCTCCAGATCAGCGTTTAAATACTCCTCTAGACAGCCTCCTTGTCGGCCTACAAAACAGTGATCAAGTCAGATCAAAGGTCTATCACACCTATTCATACACAGGTCGGCTTACTATAGGTGGAAAAAACTATATATACCCTATATATACTGCGCAGAAAAACAAAGAGAGTAATTTGGATTCTTCTGTGATTTTCATATGGAATTTCAGGAAGATAAATTGTGGATCACAGACTCTAGAAATAGAATGATACAGCAAGCATAAAATGTGAATAAAGGAGACATGATATCACACACACACACACACATATATGAGATCTACAGATATGTTACTATATAAAGATGAGGGTTTTATTATTATTCTTCAACAATAATTCTAAGTACAATAATTTAAATGCCCAACTGGCAATCCAATATGAGGAAAATATTGGAAAAATTATTATGATAAATTTCTCTCCCCCCAAAACTAATTTATGCCACCGAAATCACCTCCCTAGCCTTTGCGATGAGTCACCTGCGTCACCCACTGCGTGGAGCTTACACTGGCCCTATGAGAATTTCAGCTTTCCTTCCATTTTCCTCAGAGGATTGGAAACCTTCCTCTTGGAATGTTTTTTCCCTCCTCTTCCACCCGCTAATCACCCTCTAACTCTATCTTCTCTATTGAGCTTCTACTAATGAGAAAATCAAACTACCTAGGAAACTGAGTATCTCCACTGGTATGTCCTCCATCTACACATCAACTTATTCTTATATTCTTTTGTTGGAGCACCCATGACCAAGATTAAAACATAATTAATGGCCCAAATTAATTCCATGTCTATCTGTGTGAGTCTCTAGATGATTCTCACCTTATCTCAATTAATATTGATTAATTAACCATTTTCCCTAAGTTTAGACTTAGGAAATATTTAAAAATCGGTTAATAATCTGATTGAGACACTTCTAGGTGGAATTTCGAGAAACGCTTTTTGGGTTTTGGAGATCTCATGTATTCTAGCCTCTCCACAAAATTTTTTGGCTATAACATATCTAATGCTACAAAAACTAACATGAATGAGAAGCAACATCCAAACGTGCTCTTTCGATCCACCACACTGCCTGCCCAGTCAGCATCAAAACATCCATGAAGCCCCAAATTCCTGATAGTGTATCTCAACCCATAGTTGATTATGCCATAAAGGTATCTCAAGAGATTATTAGCAGCAATCCAATGTCTGTGATGAGGATCAACCATAAATTAACTCAAAGTATTCATAGTGAAGCATATGTCTAGATGGGAGTTTACCAAGAACATTAAAGCCCTCAAAAGTTGTTGATACTCGGAAGGGTTTGTCAATTCGGGCCCAGCAGTACTTCCACATAAATTCTTGAAGTTGAGTTCCATCAGAGTACACACATACTTGCAATCGACCATCCCACATCTCTCTAGAATATTCACAATGTATTTTCCTTGAGAAAGGAAAATATCATCTGGCTTTTTCCAGACCTCGAGGCCTAAGAAGTAGTGCATCAATCCTAGTTACTTAATTTCGAACTCGAAACTCAACTCCCTCTTGCATTGATAAATGGGAGGGTTTGCACCTGTCAGAAAGAGATCATCAACATAAAGGACCAAAAGGAGAGGCATGTCCCTTTCAACCTTGAAGTATAGTTTTGGATCAACATAGCTCCTCATAAATCCCAACTTCATAAGATAATTATCAATCCTCTCGTACCAAGCCCTAGGGGATTGCTTAACTCATAGAGGGATTTATTCAACCTTCATACATGTGTCCTTCGATCTTGAACCTCAAACCCTTGAGTTTGCTCCAAGTAGACTTCCTCCTTAAGCAAGCCATGCAATAAGGAAATTTTGATGTCCATTTGATGTAAGCTTCATCCTTGGTTGGTTGCAAGAGAAATTATAGTTCAAATAATGGTATATCGGGTAACCGTTGTAAATATCTCGTCATAGTCCACTCCTTCCTTTTGAGATAATCCTTAAGCAACGAACCTGGCCTTATATTTTTCATCACTCCCATCAGCTCCATGTTTAATTTTGTAAATCCATTTAGAAGTAACCACAGACTGGTCCTTGGGTCTAGGCACCACATCCCAGACATCATTCTTCATGATTGACCCATACTCCTTATTCATCGCATCCTTCCAAACTTGGTGTTTTACGGTTTCCTCGAACATGTATGGTTATGCTTGAACAATAGTAATCATAGCAACCAAGTACATGTGGTCCCTATTCAGCTTCTTACTTTCATGAAATTTCCCTCCTGGAACAATATGTATTTCAAAATCTTTGAGAGTGTCTTTGAGCAATAGTGGAAATTTCATTGAGGTAGAGGTATCACCAAGAGGTGGATCAATAGGATCCATTGGGCCTTCAATATCGGACATAGGCTCATATGTCGAAGGTTCATCTTATTTTTCAACAGCATCATCATCATTCTTCCTTGGTATAGGGAGATATTTGGGTTTCCCAAGGGAAGTGTCTTCATCAAAGGTGACATCACGGCTTACTTCCACATATCTTTGACCAAGCACATAGATTATACATGCCTTTGAATTTTTGCTCTAGCCAAAAAATATGCCTTTCTTCCCATAGGCTTCCAAATTATTTCTTGTCTCTTTAGGCACACGAAAGTAAATGGTTTGGTTGTTGATCAAGCAACTCTATGTAACTGTTTCAAACTAGCATGTGACTGAAGCTTAGCCTCTTTAGTCTGAGAGGGTTCAATTCTTCGCCCTTTAATAGACTTTGTTCCATGAGAGATGATCTGCCTCTTGGCTAGATTCATCAAAATTTTCCTATGACACTTTTCATAATAGGAAAACATGTGCTTTAATGAGAAAATGACAGCTACACTATAAAACAATCATTTTCCTAATGGGACTCAAACTGCTACTTATTACATCAACTACCTTATCTCTTAAAACAGTTACACATCTGACAACTAATGCTTCACATGTTCGAATAGGCTTTGATAAAACTCATCACTACTTGACATCTTAATTACCCTCCTCAAAATCTGGAAACAAACCCTATTTTTTAGGAAAACAGAGGACTATCTTCAACGAAGTCTTCAACTAATATGTTGTCTCCCTTTCATGGTCTTTAAATTGTGGATGATTGCTCGCAAGGTCCCTTGACCTGTTGAATATGTCCACCTGTCCAAAACAGCTCATAAACCTGCTCAAAAACCTTCAAAACAGCTCGCCATGAAAGCATGGCAGTTTCATAACGTGCTTTCGTAGCATACAAAAAATGACCTTTGCAATCAAAATCTTTGATTCTTTGTTTTTGCATTGTGTTCATAACGACCTCACACATCCTCACTATCATTTCCTCCCCTTGAAAGCTACCAAAAGTGGTTTTAGAAGCAAAAATAAAGCTACAAGTAGTTTCGTAGCATTTTCCTGGCTTCAAGCCTAGGAAACGCTACAAAACTGTGGAAAACTGTGTAAATTCCAGATTTTTTCTTTATTTCATAAAGGTACCTTCTAGCTGTAAAAAAATGGTTTTCAGCATGCCATTGACCTCTCAAAACATAAACTAACTCATCCTAAGATCCTTGAGGTGTTTCTTCTTCATTGATGATGAGTTGAGCTATGGGCTCCTCAACTACAGTCATTTTTAGACCCTTCTTCTCCAACTCCTCATGGATCAATTCTAACTACTCTTGGAGTGTAGCGACCAACCCTATATTTTACTAGATGAGCGCTAGGCTTAAAAATATTATTATTATTATTATTATTATTATTTTAACACAGTAACTAAGAATTTAAACCATAATCATACAAGTTTGGAACTTAGTAAAATTAAATCACGTATATCAAAGTCCATAAATTTAACTTCATAACACATACATCTATTTGACTGGTTGATTATAGGCACAATGAAATCATCATAAATAAAAACAATATAACTAACATATGTACCGTTCACCCTTAGACGAGAACCAAACTTGACTTGCCGCTACTTGAGCTCCTTTGTTGTCGTCTACCTCCAAGCCTGAATGTTGTCGTGCTTAATCCGAATGTAATGACCCACCAGTTGACCTCCCAGCCTACTCCTTGGGTACTCTCCTTCCCCGTGAACCCCCGAACTACAATGGGGTTGTACAACGAAGGAATGTGCTAGCTGATAGAGGTGAGCCCCTCTTTGCTCAAGAGTCCCCTCTCTTTAACACTCTATTCCACCAAACTCAACTATAGCTCGTAACCACTCAAAATGACATAATCTCCTCTCTCCAACCATAAAGTAAACAAAAATCATTTTTCCCTTCCATTTCCCTTTCTTTTATAGAAGGCTTCATAGGTGACACTTGGAAGTTCATGCATAAATAATTATTTTTTTTATTTACCCAAAATTTGATTATTCACCCACCCATGTGTCACCCTCTCATCAAGACTCTCCAAAATTATTTACTTAATTATTCATTTAAAAATAGTATTTCCCTCAACCCAACAAGGCTTCCTACTTCTTCTCCTAGTCGTCTCTTGATTCCCCCTTTTTTCTCCTTAATTTGTGTTTTTTACTGAAGTTAATTGATAATTCTCATATTTGGTCCCCTAAATACCTCAATTTGTTCTTTTGATGAATATTCTTATGTTTTCTCTTGCCACATGGAAGTTCTCTAAATTTCTCAAATTTTAATTTATTAATCTTATTTTAATTCACCGCCCTCTTCTCTTAATAAAGTTTTAAATAAATCTTTCTACTTAACTCTATGTCCCTCTTTCCCCTTTTTGCCTAATTAAGTCTTATGTACTTAATATTTTGTTTTAACATGGTAAATATTTTATCTCTTCCTATTCCTCCCTTACCCTAAGTTTTATTCTTGATTTAATTCCTTTGGTTCTAACATCATATGTCACTTGATATGAATTAGTTGGATTTTCATATATTGATTATATTTATTACTTTCTTTAATGATGTCGAGGGTGTCAAGTTGGTCATGCCCTTAAAGAACTTCCATTCGAAGTTCCAAGGGTGCCATGCCTAAGAATTTATTTTTGATACCAAGGGTGCCAAGTCGGGCGTGCCCTTCAAGAATTTCTCTTGAAATTCCAAGGGTGCCACACCACTTGCCCTTCAAGTATCCAGTGGTTACCAGGGGAAATTATATGCGCAACGACAGAGAACCCTATCATCTCATATGTTGCCTGCTATAGTGAGACTAATGGTACTGGGGATCAAGGAATCCGCCTTGATGCGTGCCCCCCAGAAAATCCTCGTGAGCGAACCAAATTTGGGACCTGCCCTCACGACATCGTGATCTTCAAGGCAAAGGTATTTCGACCTTTCTAGCCTAAGTCACGGAGGGAGTGCTAGAAAGTGAGATCAGAAACACTGTTCCACTCCTCCCATGTTGTTCCATTCAATTTTACAACCCCATCACCCATATGTGAGTCATTCGACCAAGCAACTAACATGTTCCTGCTACCACTGACATATCATCAGAGTATATATATATATATATCAAGTTCCAAACTGAACTTTTAATTTCAAAGACAAAATATTAATTCCTATCAAACCAGATGTTGTCAGCTCATCATATGCAAGTGCCTCTGGTGGTTTCCTGTCATACTCAATAATCATCCGTAACAAGGTTTCTCATTGTTATTCATTATCATAATAGCAACATCAACATGACCGTCATTCACATCGTTGTTCATTTTGAATCATAATTAATGTAAGTAGCTACCATAGGGGACACATCCATCATATTTATCATAATCATAACATCAATGGGAAATTAACATATCCATCAAAGCCATCATCACCGTAACATCAATAGAAAACATACCTATCCATCAAGTCTATCATCATCATAATATCAATAGAGAACATACACATCCATCAATGATGTCATCGTCACAGTATCAATAAAGAACATACATAACCATCAAATCCACTAATGATAGAGTCACGTGTCTTGATCCTCAACCTGAGGTCCTCAAGGAATAAAGTATGAAGGATCAGTGTCCATCAACCAAAGTGGGGCACTACATTCACCCCCTCTTAATAATGGACTTCGCCCTGAAGTCCTTAGATTAGGAAAGGAAATTAAGACAGGGAATGCATATCCTTAATATCCTTTATTAAAATCTTGCTATCATCATTGTGACAAGTATCCTCGATTTTTTAAATCAAGCAATTTCTCCTTGATTTTTTTCCATTAAGGAATACTGAAATATTTGAGGGTCATACTTAAAACATCTTCCATCTTCTTGATGGTTCCCTTTACACAAGTAATATAAACATCATATTTACTTTTTAACTTTGATTACCTCCCTTATATAGTGTTTAAATGGTCTTGGGTGATTATGTGTTGCATGCTTTGACAATCAAGCCCCACAATTATATTTTATCATTCTTGATGCCAATGCTTTTAGGGCACACAACGTCATTCAAAAATGTATAATATGTGTATGGATATGCCTAATACATTACATAAATATTCATTTTGTAACAAATGTGGACTACTTGGGAACCATTAGTTCGTATAAACACCATCCCCAAGTAAGTTAACAAAATATCTACAACTTATATATGTTTATTTCTCATATATTAACACAATTGATTTCTTATGAAATTAAATGATCATAGTTATATATGTTTAACATCTATCACCATGAAATATCTCACAAGAGAATGTACAATTAGTGAGTGACCATTAACTCAAACCACATGTGTGATGAACCTACGTCAAGGTGCATCAATTCTTCTTGTGAATTTATCTCAATTACATCACTTACACCACTTAGGTTTAATTAATAAAATGGCTTTTAGGCTAGGAATCGTCACATAGTAGATATCCTTTAACATGATATCATTAATATCGTTATATGATAAAGCTCTAACAAAAATAAATAAAACCATACAAGTATATGATAGGCTCCAAAAACTAGCACTCAATATCAACCTATATCAAATTAGTAATAATCCTTTTGAATTTCTTAGATGTCACATATTTGAACCTAAGAGTATTGTAATTATCAATTTCAATGTGTCTAATCATCATCATTTTCTCAACAATCACCTAAGCTAAACTTCTTCAGGTATCACATGCATGGCACGTCTCTACCGTGCAATTGTTGAATAATAATCAATTGCATGTTCCATCTTCTTCTCCCATAAAGGAATCGACATGAAAATTTAATTCCATACATTTATTCCCTGATGTGTGTGTGTGTGTGTGTGTGTGTGTGTGTGTGTGTGTATATATATAATGTAAGTAATCTCTGAGTCATTATTGGATCCATCAACATGTCCCTAGGTGTTCCAAATCACTTAGGATGGCTAAGCATTCCAAAAACCACTATGTCATGAACCATATTGTTTTATAGTAAAGGGATATGATCATATGAGAATGACTAACTAGGTGAAGAACCATGCACATGAACACATACTTATAGCCTTCCTTTGGCAAAGTATTTGGTAAAACTATATAAATACTAAAAACCTAATATAAGAAAAGCGATAGACTGTCATCCAGGATTTCTCAAGATGAAAGGATGAAACACGTTTGTTACTGTTCCCGTCATTATTTTGTCTCAGATATGAAATGAAACTCTAACCCTCAAGAGTTCTTGTTTTAATTCCAGGTGGATGATTCATCCTAGGAGTCGCCTCCAAGTAATCTTTAGGTTGACATATTTTCCATCCATATTCTTAGGTCATCATACTCTATTTCCATGGGCTCTAGACTCAATAATTGTTTCAATATTATCTATTGCTATCAATCTATTGGTATTGGATTCCTGTGTGAATGAATATCTTGTTGCATTGACTCTTATCAATTATATAAAGGATCTTGATTCACTTTCAAAGAGTGAAAAGTTTTCTTGCCATAATTTAGGAAACCAACATCCTTACCAACGTAAACATCAATTTACACTCTAATACTCATATCTCATAAGGAATCTACTACTTTAGTATTATTATTAAATAACATAACTCATTTATTAAGTATCACACTATGTATGATTTACTAACTTTTAAGGATACATTTAATATGCATGTACACTCCATTCTAACTTTCAGGTGTGCATTGGCCATGATGCAAATATATTAAATTGAAGTATGTGTTTCAATATATCACTTTGTCTACCCCTAGATTTATGGATAGAGTATTATGAGACTATCCACTTTAATTTAAGTGAACCTATAATTACTTTGAAATCCATTTTTATGTTTCATTTTCTTTAAAATTTTACAATATTTATTCTATAACAAGTGTTGCTCCTTGTCATTTAATTTAGAAATTAAGATATGGAAAAATTGCTTAAAAATTATAACCTATATTGACCAATGTCAAATTAATAATGGTCAATAGTAAAATCCAATCTTATAGTTTTTATTTCACATAAAATAATAAATTGATATGTGAAGTGGATAGATCAATTAATTTTCTCACATACAAGTACTTGCATAAATTTTGGTGGGTTATCCACATTAGTAAGTCTACATAAATTTTGATGGGTAATAAACACTAATTCTACAGTATTTTAGTTTTACTCCTATCTGAGTATTGGCGAAAAACATAAATAATGGATATTGGGGAAAACATAAATAATGGAGGGAAGTAACTACTCAATTTTTATTTTTATTTTTATTTATTTATTTTTTATTTTTATTTTTATTTTTGCACCATACAAATATTTTAACAATCATGCAAGAATAATGAAACTAAATCCCTAAATTATAGCATTTCTTTACCATATTATTTACTTTAGAACCCAACATCCTAACTAAAATGAGCATATTGCAGGCATTCTCACCAAACCCTTGGTCAAAGGAAAATTTTTGTTTTACAGGAACAAGCTAGGAGTGGTGCAGAATACCTTCCTCACTGAATGTTGATGTTTGTAGCTCAAGCAAGTACTTTTGCACAAGCCTAAGTGTCAAAGAGTGTGGAAGTCACCTAATTACCTCTAAACCTTAGTAAATGCTTTTTTTTTTAAGTAAATTTTTTTTTTATGAGAAAGTGAATTTAATCTAATGAAATAGAAAGATTATTTGCATTAGTGAAATAGATAAATCACAACTGTTGATCTTAAATTAAGTTGATATTTAATCTCACCCATCAATCACTTTGGAGTGTTGATTTAGTCATGATTCAAACTTATAAAAAGAGGGTTGGGCCAAGGCAGAAGACATATTATTGAGCACAAGACACAGTGCGATAAGTAAGGATCCTAGTGATTGGGTAAAGAAGGAAATTCACTGAAGTGCGCTAAGTTGCTAGAGAAATAACAGCAAGAGGATTTGCAATAAGGAGGAAACCTAACAGTAAAAATCAAGGACTAAATTTCTGCAGCAAATCCAACCTGCATGTGCAGCAGAACCCAGCAGCAGTGAGCATGTGTGAGTACGGTAGAGGCACAACATGCAGCACGTAAGGCCGTACAGCATATTGGAGGGACATGTTTTCATATTTAGGTTTTCTTATTGATTTTAGAGGGCCATATAGCTTTACAAGTGACCGAAGTTTCTTCAGTAAAATTCTGCATACTGTTGTAGCTTCTATTTTCTCACTGGATATATTTTCCCAAGTTGGGAATACCCTTGTAACCTTGGAAAATTTTCTGAATGAAATGTTGGCGGCTAAATTTTGAAAGACAAATTTTATGTGCTTTGTGCAAATGAAATTGGGTCTTTTTTTTCTTTTTTCTTTTTGCTTCCACTAAAAATTAAATTTTAATTTTCCAGTTAAAATCCCAATATTACAGTTTGTTCAGTAAGCCAACAATTAAAGTAAAAATATGCAAGGAAGGAAATAATCTGTAATTTACTGGGGTTAGAAAATTTAATAGCTAATGGATGGAGAATGGCAGGTCCAGGTTGATGAGCAAGAATCTCATCAAAGAAACAACAAATCTGACCCAAATGACTCTCTCTACGGTAGTTTCACGAAGGAAAACATGCCCTTGAATAACAATGATATTCAATCTAAAATAATTTAGAATGTTTACCCCATGTATTCAATTTTTATCACAATTCCCACAGATCAGGTGAGCACTTGGAACCTCATAGCTCATTATTCTAATGTGATGGCGGTGATTTTCCTCTCCACGCAAGAAAAAACCATAATGATACATAGGGATCATAGCTCATGGCACGATACGAGCGAGCGAGTTTTAATGATCAAGTGTGATGGACAGCCTGTGCTGTCAGAAGGAACACGGCAAGGTTCATGCATGGTAAGTTCTCTTTCACCCTCCCTTCAAGTGGTAATTCTCTGCTTTTTGCATGCAGTCGCTTCGAAGTGGCAGAGGAGGAAGACTGGAAACGCTACTCCTTTCAGTAATTCGGCTAGACGCTGGTATGTATACAACCTTCTCCTTTCCCTGCATATGGAAGCAAATGCTCTGGATTGGAACTATAAGTTTTATAAAATGGTAGAGTATTGTGTTAATAACATTTGTAATTATGAACTGCCCATCCAACAGCAGGTAAGGCCCTGCTTTCGTGACCCCTGCCACCCTCTGTATGCTACCTCAACTTGTCGTAGAGTTTCTTCAATTCACCCTGATAACAATGTCAACTTGATTCAATTTGCTACCTGATGTGTGAAGGGGAAAGGTAGGGTTAATGTGGGCAATGTTACCCACAGGTCTCTGTCTAGGGTAGTTTTTCTTTTGTGACATGCTCAGTCTGGTTTACGCACTGATTTAGAATTGAATCCTTCACCCCACTGGAACATGCATAGTCAAGTAAGTTTGCACCATCAAGTGTGTTGGTTGGGAGAAAGTTGTAATATCATTCCTTTCTTTGCTTTGTCGGCGACCCTTGCCATGTATCTCTGTGCTCTGTTAAATATGTTGCGGACCCTTTGCTTATGTTCTGATTTGTGGTTGATAGATAGGCTCCCGACCTGTATTGAGACGAATAGGGGGTATAGTTTTGGTATTCTACCTAGCCCCAGCAGCGAAAGGCTTAAAACCCAGATCAATTTTCTTTGGTTAAATTACTATGCGAGCGTAGTCCCACCCATTATGGCCATGAGAGAAAGGAAATCTGGCCTTATGATGGAAATCAGACCCTTAATAAACCCTGTTGTATATCTCTGTCACAGTATCGGATTCTGTTGAGTATGGGGAAACAGCGCTCAACTTCTCAGACTTTGAAAGGGAAGCAGCCTATTCAGCCAGAGCCACTGCCGAAGAAAAAAGGCAGGAAATCCAAACAGGAGCTCGTATAAAACTTAGCATACAGTTATGTTACAGGGAACTCCTCCAAGACTCGTGAGGAAATCCGAGGATGGGAGAGAGAGATCCAAACTGAACCAGAAGACAATGTAACTGAAGCGGAAATTCTCGACTTCATCACTGATCCTGGAAACACCCGTGGTCGCCTCACCCTATTTCATCAGACTATACATACCTATTGGACAGTTAAATGCCTGCTGGAAAAAACCATGCAGAGTTTCCCCCCTGGACAGCAAAACATTGTTGCATCAAAGTTGGAAGGCCGCATCATGGAAAAGTTGCAGGATATGCAGGACCAGCTTTATCATATCAAGATTACCCAGTACCAGGCAGTGGATCGAATGGGCAGACTGGATGACAGAGTAGGACGAATGGAAAAACTGCTACAACAACTCCAACAAGTGGACATGCCAGGGTCCAATGTTAAAGAGCCCGCTCTTGTTTCTTCCTCAGATGGATAGTAGTTTACTTACTGTTATTGCTGAATGAAAGCTACAATTTTGTATGAACTCTTTTTATTTTATCAGTATGTAGATAGATATGCCATAGAACAGCTAGCCCACGTGGACTATAGAAGAATGAAACTTTATCAATTTTGGTACGCTTTTCATGCACTCAGATGGCCAACAGACCTGGTTTCCTTCGGGCAGGTTGAGGCCATAGTTGAAGTTTATAATTTTGTAACCTGCTTTGCAAATATAAATAGCAAATAGAAAGGATACCACTCATTACAAAAAAAAAAAATTATCACAATTCAGTATGTAGTTTTATGCAGTCTTGCTTTTGGCTAGATCCTCCATAGGGGAGTCTTTACTAGAGTGTCCCCCACATAAAATAATGCATCTTGATATTTCATTAATGAATGATTCTATACACGATTTGTTAAAGGAAAATATTTTTCCTATTAAAAATGAAGTTGCATCATTTTTTTTTTATCAGCAATTCACAAGTTTGTTCACATGGGGTTATATTCTACGATATGATCTTTAAGTGGTTTTGAGCTCCAAATAAAAAAATTATTGAAGAGACTAGACATTTAGAAGCTCCCATTATGCTAAAAATGAGATCAAGGGCATCTACGAATGTGTTTCCTGCAAAACACGCACAAAAAAAAACTAGAGATCTAGACTATTCATTCAAAATGCATCAACAAGCAAAAAACATTAAAGAAATGAATTAAATATCAAAACATTGTAACTAGCATGAGACAAGTATAAAACCTCCAACAATGGAACAAGAGGCAATTTTACAGAAGTAGGATAGCAACCAGGGACGACACAAAATTGAGACAAACTTTAAGTAGATGTAGTCTAAAAATTGTAGAAAATTATAGATCTAATGCAGGAAATAACAAATCTGAGGCTAGAAATTTCAGATCTGATGTGATAAATTACAGATCTAATGCTGGGAATTGCAGATCTAATGCCATAAATTACACATCCGATGCCATAACTTGTAGATCTGATTCCAGAAATTGCAGGTATAATGCTACGAATTGCAATAGTAATATTGAGATCAAATATCTAGTGCCCAAAAGTACAGATCTAGTGCCAGGAATCACAGATCTAGATTGCAAATTTCATGCCAGAAATTGCAGATTTGATGTTATGATTGTTAGGCCTGATGCCAATTTGCAGAACACTGTAAAAGATGTATAGAAGAACTCGCATGACAAGGTGTTAGCTACAAGAAAACCAAAAATTGTGGATCTGATGCCAGGAATGACATATATGATGCTAGAATTGCAGAATAATGTAAAAGATGGACAGAAGAAATTGAGCAACAAGCCATTACCTATGCCCCAAAGGCCTGAAAACAGGAGAAGGCCTTGACACATTGGGGATCACTCAAGCACCTACGAATGATAATTGAATTACAGGTAGAGAGAAAACCTTAGTGTGATCAAAATTGCAAAATTACAAAAGCCCTAACCATCGGGCCTTAGTGCCAATTGATATGTGCACAATACAGCAATGAAAATACTCACATATGAGGCAGAAACCTAAGAGGGGAAGTAAGTCTGCAAATAACAAGGAGATTGTTGAAATTATACATATGGCACACTCCGCATTGTATTATCCATTATTTATAGAACTACAAATTCATGGAAGAGTGACCAGGTTGATTATGTATCCAATAATATACTATTAAAGATGAGTGATAAAGTTTGAACAATACTATTTACAATGAGAATGGAGAAAGTGAGAAAAATTATTTCAATTAAAAAACAGTCTAACTAAGTTCACTAGGGACTAAGTCTCATCAGTAATCATGTTACGTCGATTAAATTCGACGAAAATGAACTCAGCTTTGCCCAACTATAAAGTGGGTCATTACCTACTTTAAGCGAAACCTTGATACTTAGTTTTAATGCATGTTGACAAACTAGCTACTTGGAGATACCTAAGTATATCTGCATATGTGAACAACTTTTTAGATTGATATTTTCTAGGAAAAAATAATTATTATTATTTTCTTACTTCCAAACGGTGAGCTTAAAGTTGAACTAAATTACTACTTTGTAATCGTTTTTGTGCTTCCTTTAAAGTTTCTTCTGAATGAGTGCATAAATAATAGTAACTTACAAGCAGAGTTTCAATTCTCTTTGCAGTTAGATAATTCACCTTACTTATGCCCATTTGACAAAAGTAAATTGATGAAAAGTAAGTTTATTGTCTGATTATGTCCATTTGGAACACCATTCTAAATTCTGTCCATATGAAAGGCTAAAATCAAATAAATTTGATCGAATCCTGCAGATTTTAATCGTATACTAATATAGTTAAGGAGGTGTTTCAAGAAACTCATTTGTATGCTTTAATTATTTAATTTTATCTCAAATAACAGTCATTATAAAGTGACCCTCTGGCTCTAACAGTCATTGAAAATGGCCTTACTATCAATAAAATTTTCATGTCATCACTATATATTCATAAGTTCATTAAAAGTGGACCAATGTGGCCTTAGCAAATGCTTATTATCTCAAAGGAATCAACAAATGTATAAATCGTGCCCTAACATCACAAGTTCATCAAAAGTGGACCACTGTGGCCTCAGCAAATGCTCATTATCTCAAAGGAATCAACAAATGTGTAAACTGTGCCCTAACATGATCGAGACTGCAATGAAGGTGCTACATAAAGCAAAGCCTAAGTAAATATGTGAATAAATGCAAGTTCAATCAACAAATAAATGCAAACAGGTAAAGTCTCCTTTAGTGAACCAAACAAAACAAAAAATGGAAAGATCCTTTGGTGAATTTTTATAATAAGCAGAAGCAAAATGTAGCTGAATATAAAAAATTTGTTGAAACATAATTAGTATTTATTTAATGCAGTTCTCAATACAATTATTTTTATTTAAAGCAGCTATGACAGTTAAGTTGTGGGTTCTCAAAGTATTTTAGCACCAGGATTCATCGTTTTGTATCCAGAGCCCGCATTTCAAAGGAATTTGTCGTTTCGATCATTCCTATGAAATCTTTAACTGAATTGCACAATGCACCGACATGAAGATCGGAGTCCCTCTCAGAAAATTACGCCAGGTAAAAGAAAACAACATAAATATCGGCCTGGAACTTTAAAGATTCACGCCAAAACACGAATACTTTCGGCTCTCAAACTGACTTGCAATTTTAAAGATTCTACAGAGGTACGTTTGAAGACTTAGGCCAGAAAAATGTGAACACGAATATTTTCGGTTCTCAAATGGACTTGAAAATTTAAAGATTCTTCCAAGTAAAATTAAAAGAATTATACCAAAAAAGACACGAATACGAATATTTTCGATTCTCAATCTGACTTGAGAATCTAAGGATTCTTCGGAGTAAAAAAAATTTGTTCTCGTACCGAATTGAAATTTTAAAATTCTTTCGAGTAAAATTTAAAATTAAACTCAGATGGACTGAGAAAGAAAATCTATAGGTGAATTTGTAAAACAGCTTTAAAGGCAATGCAAGGGCATCTTCCAAGCACCACAAAGTTACGTCCAAACCAGGAATTTAAATCATGCCGCAGTTCACCTTCTTTTCCATTACGCATACTCCAACTGTGATTCTGGAAGGGGAATGGCCAGCATCCATCCCCATCTTTCGCAATTCCACAGATTCGAACAAGCAACTTGACTCCTCTGTTGTTTCTGCAGCTAGTGCAGAGGAATGTTACTATGCGATGCTCTTTGGCCATGGCGTTGGCTTTGGCGGGCCCTCTCGCATATACGAGTATGTGCGGCCTCTCGAATCCCTTGAGTTTTTGGATTGTGGCTACTGGATTCACATGGGACCCTGTGGTGTGTCATACGAATGCTTCAATTAGTGCTTCAATATAAATATATGCCTTATGAAGCATCTCACTTGTCGTATTGAGCAGCTTGGGTTGAGCATCATCTAAACCGATGGGTTCTAAGTCCACAAAGACTACAAACTCATGGCTCACAAAAATAATACAAGGGAAAACCTTAAAACTTATGAGCCTATAGGTCCTAGAGGTTGAACCTTTGCTCTGATACCAAATGTAGCGACCAATCCTATATTTTACTAGATGAGCGCTAGGCTTAAAAATATTATTATTATTATTATTATTATTATTATTTTTATTTTTTATTTTATTTTTTTATTTTTTATTTTTTAAACACAGTAACTAGGAATTTAAACCATAATCATACAAGTTTGAAATTCAGAAAAATTAAATCACTTATATCAAAGTCCATAAATTTAACTTCATAACACATACCTCTATTTAATTGGTTGATTATAGGCACAATGAAATCATCATAAATAAAAACAATATAACTAACACATGTACCGTTCACCCTTAGACGAGAACCAAACTTGACTTACCGCTACTTGAGCTGCTTTGTTGTCGTCTACCTCCAAGCCTGAATGTTGTCATGCTTAATCTGAATGTAATGACCCACCGGTTGACCCCCCAGCCTACTCCTTGGGTACTCTCCTTCCCCGCGGACCCCCGAGCTGCAATGGGATTGTACAACGAAGGAATGTGCTAGTTGATAGAGGTGAGCCCCTCTTGGCTCAAGAGTCCCCTCTCTTTAACACTCTATCCCACCAAATTCAACTATAGCTCATAACCACTCAAAATGACATAATCTCCTCCCTCCAACCATAAAGTAAACAAAAAGCCCTTTTCCCTTCCATTTCCCTTTCTTTTATAGAATGCTTCATAGGTGACACTTGGAAGTTCATGCATAAATAATTATTTTTTTTATTTACCCAAAATTTGATTATTCACCCACCCATGTGTCACCCTCTCATCAAGACTCTCCAAAATGATTTACTTAATTATTCATTTAAAAATAGTATTTCCCTCAACCCAACAAGGCTTCCTATTTCTTCTCCTAGTTGTCTCTTGATTCCTCCTTTTTTCTCCTTAATTTGTGTTTATCACTGAAGTTAATTGATAATTCTCAGATTTGGTCCCCTAACTACCTTAATTTGTTCTTTTGATGAATATTCTTATGTTGGCTCTTGCCACATGGAATTTCTCTAAATTTCTCAAATTTAATTTATTAATCTTATTTTAATTCACCACCGTATTCTCTTAATAAAGTTTTTAATAAATCTTTCTACTTGACTCTATGTCCATCTTTCCCCTTTTTGCCTAATTAATTCTTATGTACTTAATATTTTGTTTTAACATGGAAAGGGTAAAGTTATCATGGTAAATATTTTATCCCTTACCCTAAGTTTTATTCTTGATTTAATTCTTTTGGTTCTAACATCATATGTCACTTGATATGAATTAGTTGGATTTTCATATATTGATTATATTTATTAGTTTCTTTAATGATGTCGAGGGTGTCAAGTTGTTCATGCCCTTCAAGAACTTACATTCAAATTTCCAAGGGTTTCATGCCTAAGAATTTATTTTTGATACCAAGGGTGCCAAGTCAGTCGTGCCCTTCAAGAATTTCTCTTGAAATTCCAAGGGTGCCACACCACTTGCCCTTCAAGTATCCAGTGGCTACGAGGGGAAATTATATGTGCAATGACAAAGACCCCTATCATCTCATATGCTTCCTACTATAGTGAGACTAATGGTGTTGGGGATCAAGGAATCTGCTTTGATGTGTGCCCCCCAGAAAATCCTCGTGAGCGAACCAAATTTGGGACCTGCCCTCACGACATCGTGATCTTCAAGGCGAAGGTATTTCGACCTTTCCAGCCTAAGTCAAGCGGGAGTGCTAGCAGGTGAGATCAGGAACACTGTTCCACCCCTCCCATGTTGTTCCATTCAATTGTACAACCCCATCACCCATATGTGATTCATTCAGCCAAGCAACTAACATGTTCTTGCAACCACTGACATATCATCACAGTGTATATATATATATATATATATATATATATATTAAGTTCCAAACTGAACTTATAATTTCAAAGACAAAACATTAATTCCTATCAAACCAAATGTTGTCATCTCATCATATGCGAGTGCCTCTGGTGTTTTCCTGTCATACTCAATAATCATCAGTAACAAGGTTTCTCATTGTTAGTCGTTATCATAATAGCAACATCAACATGACCGTCATTCACATCGTTGTTCATTTTGAATCATAATTAATGTAAGTAGCTACCATAGGGGACACATCCATCATGGTTTTCATAATCATAAAATCAATGGGAAATTAACATATCCATCAAAGCCATCATCATCGTAACATCAATAGAAAACATACCTATCCATCAAGTCTATCATCATCATGATATCAATAGAGAACATACACATCCATCAATGATGTCATCATCACAATATCAATAAAGAACATACATAACCATCAAATCCACTAATAATAGAGTCATGTGTCTGGATCCTCAACCTGAGGTCCTCAGGGAATAAAGTATGAAAGATCAATGTCCATCAACCAAAGTGGGGCACTACATGGAGGTCTTTAACTTGGTTTTTTAGCTTTCTGTTACTAGACTTCAAGTGTAGGTTCACTCTTCTGACATGCTTCGCTTCTTTTCTTAATGGCATTGTCCATTTGATTATTTGTTGTGTTTTATCTAGAGTCTTTGATATATTGTCAACCTGCTCTTCCCAAACCTCTTTCATCTTCTCAAACTGCACCTTCTAAAAATTATGTTTCATTGCCTCCTTCTTCATGACTGCTATTTCATGATTAGCTAACCTCAACTGTTCCTCAAGGATTTCAAACTCTATTTTTTCAATGACTCTCTCCTTTCCTTTCTTTTGCTTGCTGACTGGATCTTCTTCTACAGGAGATGAAAGGTCAATAATGTTGTTGTGGTGGTTGAACATTATCGGTGGTTGGATGAACTTCTTTACTACTTTCCAAGAGTTTTTAGCATCTCTAGTCATGGGCTTCCTAGCCTAAAACATAAAACCTGCATCCTCACCTTCAAACTCTAACTTCTTTTCTGATTTGGCTTTCTTGATCTTCTTTCCACCCTCATCTATATCCTCAACCTGGACTATAAGAGTCTCTTCAATATCAATAGCATGTAGTATGTCTTCTAATTTTCCTTTAGCCACTATTTGGCACCTTGTAATCCTTTTGCTACCTTGTTTACTCTTGTTTTATAAGTTTTCTCATTGTTGACTTTTGTTTTGAAGGTGAAACAGTAGGTGTATCAAATTCTGCAACTGCTCTATTTCCATCATTACTGGTTCACTTTGCTCTGCCCCTACTGGTTCACTTTGTTCTGCCACTAAAGGTGATGGTATACCTCTAGGTTTAGAAGTTATTTTAGGGGTAATGGTATCCATCTCAAAACCACTAACAAACAGAAAAGAAGACTAGTCTATTCCTAGTCTTTGTAACTCATCTAAAACCAACAATTTTATTAAACCATGATGAAAAAGTGAGGTTTCACTTGCTTTAGATTTAGCTTGAACTTTATCTGCAATTTTTTCTAAGCTTCTGTGTAAATAAAATGGTAGATCAAGAGATATCTTACCAACAAAATGTAGAAGAAGCTTGAAGTGGTAAGAATAGAATTTATGATATCTCCCTTCACAAGTGAAATATTTCTGAATGATAAGCAGTAGCTTTGAGAAATTATCCTTCATGCAACTCCTTGGAATGGCATTTGTAAGGTCAACCTCACTATTTTTTGGCTTGATAAATTCTTTACATTCTTCCATGTTGAATTTGAACCTATAATATTCCCAATTAGCCATGAGCTAGTTGGAATATTCAATTTTGTTTTATTGCTTTGTTTAAAGAATAAAATAACAAACGAGGTCCAAAATTCTCCTAATAATGAAATAAATAAATGCCAATGTGAAAGAGATAAATCTTGGCAACTTAATTAATCACCCTTTGGTGTGAAAAGGGACTGGATCACCTTAACTGGGTCAACCTTGACCAAATCAACAACGTTGTCATGGAGGAGTGGTCATCAATAAAAGACAACACAGTTTTAGATGGAGATGCTTTGTGTGAATGTAGTGATATTATTGGATGTGGATTAGGGTTTGCAAGCTCATATCTTATTTAAGGAAGAGGATGGCAGCCATTGTTCATCATGTATGGGTTTATTATATTTCTGAATATATGGTCTATTTAGACATACATCTTTCTCTTGTTGTTTAGCTGAGATAGAGTGTTGTTTAGCACAGGGTGTTCCTGATCGGGAATCCCACCTCTTCCATTGAGGAGCTCTTAGAGGAGTTTTGTACTACATTTTCCACTATCAGGCTTAAGGCCAAGCTTCATTTTTCATTTACAATGCAGATCCTGTTGAGGGTTTGGTTGTTTTGCAGGTTGCAGCAAGTGGAGACTAGATCTCTAGATCTAGGCCATTTCATTGCTCATTTTCAGTGGAGGAGGGTTCCTTTCCATTGGGAGGACAATATTGAAGGCCATTGAGCATATTTTCAGATCTTGGCATCAGGCCAATTGTTTATTCATCCCTACAACGCAGTTTACTTCCAGATCTGCGTTATTTCTGTAGGAGGAGTTGCAAGGTGGTTTGGCACACCATTTGGAGAGATGATTTTCTAGTGAAGGGGATATGCCTTTCACTTAGAGTACCTATTAGAGGATTATATTGTATTGATCATATCAGATCAGCCACACTATCTAGATCTTTATTTTGCAGTAGATCTACAGTCTTCAAGCTCAGATCTACATCTTGTACATGGTGTTTTGTTGAAAACCCTTAAGGGGTTCTTCAAATGAGGTTGTATAGTGCTCATATCTGATATAGATCTATCTTTTGAGGCACATATCAGCCCTATATCTGATGTATAATCATTTTTTGTAGCGGAGATAATATAATAATGTTGTAAGGGTCTTCCAGCTTTTATACATGATTGCAGTACCTCATATTGAGTGATTTTTTTCATTGGAGGCTTGTACTTTCTTGTTGTATAACTCATGGGCCATTTCTTATGCATATTTTTCTACTATTATAAAATATGAAAGGTCTCCATATTTGCCTTTTTTTTTAAATGATGATTTACACATTTGTTCCAACATTTTGCACTATATTCTTGCTTTTCCCATTTGGGAATATTACAATGGTATCAGTGCATAATCTTGGTACAGCCTGTGCATCTTGAAAATCCAATATGTCATCTGAAGAAGGAGAGCCTCTTGCTGATAGAGAGAAGAGGTATCAAATAAGAATACATATAAATTTTGATTATAAAAATTACAAAGAAGACAAAGGTAAAACCCCTTTATCTAGAGGTGAAGATGAGGAGAAGGAGTTCCCTAAGATCCTTCTTAGATCCATGCAAGACATTTCTAGAGAGATCAAGGAGATGAGAATTGATAGATTCAAGGAATCCCCAAAAGGATTTCATCATGGTGAAGGATCTAGCATGTCTCATCACTGGAATGATCAACCAATGCATCAACCACAAGTTTCCCAACGCTCTATAGTGCCTACATTTTTGGCTGTGGGAAATGAAGGGTTTCAAGAGAAAGAATCCCTTGAAAACTATTTTATGGAGTATGAATCTCAAACTCAAAGATTCAAGGACCACTTGAGTTTTCAATAAATTTGTCAAATCAAGGCAATAGAAGACCAAGGCATCACAATAGAAGTGGTGGATTCATTCAGAATCACGATCGACACCACACTATGGGCAGATTTTTCTTACCCAACTTTGATGGGTCATCCAAGTGCACTGCCAAATCATGGGTAGAGAAACTTGACATCTACTTCCAGCTGAACAAAGTTCTAGAAATGGAAGCCATTAAGATTGCAGCGCTGCACCTTAAGGGTGAAGCACATGATTGGTGGTTCCATGGCTTGTCTACATTGGGTCATGCCAATGTAACTGCATATTCAGAGTTCACTAGAAGGCCAGTGGAAAGATTTGATAGAAGAGATCCGGAACCACAATTCATGGGGCTTGCAAAGCTAAAACAATCAGGTAATCCATAAACTTACATTTCTGAATTTTTGAGACTTTCTATTATGGTTCCTGATTTATCTGCAACAAGAAGGGTGTACACGTTCATTGATGGGTTAGATGAACCTCTTCATGGGTTGGTTAAGTCTACCAAGCCCACTACCCTACAAGATTCCATTGAAAGGGATAGAGACCTTCAAGATGCCTTTCCAAAAGCAAAGGCAACATTTCAGCATAAGCCCTCTTTTCCATCAAAGGGAAAAGAAGAGAAGGCTCCTCCTTCAAAGGAGAGTCAATACAAAAAAACCTCTTGATGATGATGTCCGGAAATATTTGAGGAGGAGGAAGCTTTGCTTCACATGCCAAGAAGCTTGGGCACCCAGACATAGATGTGCAAAAGGAAAATCACATTACATAGAGGTCTTCTCAGATGATGAGGAGGAGGAAGAAGAAGAACAAGGGAGGGGTCACAGCGCTGGGATAGCAAGAAATGATCCACCACCACCTAGAGGTGAGGATGGAGAAATTTCTCCAATTAGAGGCACTCTCGCATCGTTAAGAGTGGTACCCCATGATCATGAAACTTCCACACAAGAAACAGAGTTGAATTTGCGTGGTGGAAGCAGGGATATGGTGATCCCATCTATTATGCACATGAGGATGATCCATGAGACATCATTATCTTGTGGTAAACCGCTTGGGATACCACCTGATCCAGATTTGGTGAAAGATGTATCACATCTTGATGCTCCATTTATAGATACAGGAAGGATGGGATCATTAGAAGACCAAGATACAGCGTTGAGAGTCTTGGGTAGGCTCAAGGAGGAGGGAGATATTCTTCCACTATCACCATAACCCACTCTCTCATCTAATACTGTGCTGAGAGGAAATGTTACAGGATTGAAGGATGACACCATCAAGGGGCAAGGAGACCATTCCTTGGCTATGGAGACTCAGAAGATGATCTCACTTAGAGAGGAATCTTCCATACATGATAGAAGATGGTGGCCACACATGCATGCTTTAATTAAACCAAGGAAGTACTAGATAGATGATAGCCTCCCATGGGAGACTAACTTTCAAAAGCTTCAATATTTACTTGAGCATGTGCATATGCAAGAAGGGTAGCAAGGAGGGGATAGCAACCTTCCAACATGTACCTTTGACATGGGAGATGTCAAGGAGGAAAGCAGCCATATGACAAATGTTCTTTGTGATAGATCATCAGCGCTATCACTATGGAAGATTGATCCATATTGGAAATCCCAATTGTTGGTGGATTAATCCAAGGATCTTTTCACATGCATGATACTTTATGACCAGCTACATGAAGAGGGTTATTCAGTCCAAGAAGGATTCATCTATTATCATGGTAGGATCTTCTTATCTAGAGCCTCCAAGCTCAAGGAGAAGTTGCTACAAAGGGCCTATGAAGAGTTCTTTTCTAGCCATACTTATTCCATGAAGGCCTGCAACACTATCATGGAAAACTACACTTGGTAAGGCTTTGAAGAATAACTATATCAGCATTTTCAAAGATGCATGAATCATGTGGAGTTAGGAGAGCAACATAACTCTATGAAGGAGTTAATTCAGCCACCAATTTCCTCTTTTGGAATGAGAGGAGATATATCTATGCACCACTCCATTTGTATGAGGAGGAACCTTGGTGAAAAACATGCTTATGTACTTAATGCTTTATTTGATGAACATATGCATTCTTTTACCATGTATATGTTGGCCATAGCTCTGAGGAGCATTATTCCATATAAAATTCATGGCCAACTTTGGGCCACAAAAATTTCTGAACATGGCCACTCCCTTGGAGATCAAAAGGAGATTTTTTATCATTGTGGGTGCACTCCTAAGGCACCAAATATATATCACACTTTCAGCCATGGTGAGATGAATTGGGTAGAAAGTAAGTGGTGTGGAAACCACGTACCACATCATGATTTGATGCAGTTAAGAGATTTACTACACTGGTTCCATATGTGGGACTATGACCCGCCTCCATTTATGCAAATTTCTGTTTGTATGTACTTAACTTTAATCCCGTACATTGATGATGTACTTATACTTTTTATGGGAATGTATGGAGGGAGGATGGGAGGATTGTATGTCCCCAATGGTTGAGATATTCTCCATGTTCACTATGCTACATGTTTCAGGGAGAACATTGGGCAAACCATGCTTGTTTCATTTGAATTATTGTCTCCTTATGGGATGGATTATTTGCATCTCATGAGAACTTTGGAGGATAAATTCATCGAGGGATGGATTGGTGAACACTTATCATATGAGGGGAGATTATCACATGTTGGTGTCACCAATGAAGGAGGAGAATAGTTGCAGCACTCACCTTGTAAACTGCTTGAGTATAAGCAACATTGGGGAAGGGAGGACTGTAATATTCCCAATTAGCCATGAGCTAGTTGGAATATTCAATTTTGTTTTACTGCATTGTTTAAAGAATAAAATAACAAAGGAGGTCCAAAATTCTCCTAATAATGAAATAAATCAATGCCAATATGAAGGAGATAAATCTTGGCAGCTTAATTAAGCACCCTTTGGTGTGAAAAGGGACTGGATCATCTTGACTGGGTCAACCTTGACCAAATCAACATCGTTGTCATGGAGGAGTGGTCATCAATGAAATATAGCGCATTTTTAGATGGAGATGCTTTGTGTGAATGTAGTGATATTATTGGATGGGGCTTAGGGTTTGCAAGATCATATCTTATTAAGGAAAAGGATGGCAACCATTGTTCATCATGTATGGGTTTATTATATTTCTGAATATATGGTCTGTTTAGACATATATCTTTCTCTTGTTGTTTAGCTGAGATAGATTGTTGTTTAGCACAGGGTGTTTCTGATCGGGAATCCCACCTCTTCCATTGAGGAGCTCTTAGAGTAATTATGTACTACATTGTCCACTATCATGCTTAAGGCCAAGCTTCATCTTTCATTTACAATGCATATCCTGTTGAGGGTTTGGTTGTTTTCTAGGTTGCAGCAAATGGAGACTAGATCTCTAGGTCTAGGCCATTTCATTGCTCATTTTCAATGGAGGAGGGTTCCTTTCTATTGGGAGGGTAGTATTGAAGGACATTGAGCATATTTTCAGATCTTGACATCAAGCCAATTGGTTATTCATCCCTACAGCGCAGTTTACTTCCAGATCTGTGTTATTTCTGTAGGAGGAGTTTCAGGGTGGTTTGGCACACCATTTGGAGAGTTGATTTTATAATGAAGGGGATCTACCTTTCACTTAAAGGACCTATTGGAGGAGGCTATTGTATTTATCATATCATATTAGCCACACTTTCCATATCTGTATTTTGTATTAGATCTATATTATTCAAGCTCATATCTACATCTTGTACATGGTGTTTTGCTGAAAACCCTTAAGGGGTTCTTTAAAGGAGGTTGTATAGTGCTCAAATATGATATAGATCTATCTTTTGAGGCACATATCAGCCCTAGATCTGATGTATAATCATTTTTTGTAGAAGAGCTAATAAAATAATATTGTAAGGGTCTTCCATCTTTTATACATGATTGCAACACCTCATATTGAGTGGTTTTGTTCATTAGAGGCTTGTACTTTCTTGTTGTATAACTCATGGGCCATTTCTTATGCATATTTTGCTTCTATTATAATATATGAAAGGTATCCATATTGGCCTCTTGCTTTTAAATGATTATTTACACATTTGTTCTAGCATTTTGCACTATATTCCTGCTTTTCCCATTTGGGAATATTATAGAACCCTTTGAACCATCTTTCTTGTCCTCTTGGAATCCCTGTTGCTACTGCAATGGTCTCTAGTGCTATAGTGAGATTCAACATTCCCACTTTTGTAGTTGTTCCATTGAATTTAGGGAAAATTCTTTAGAGACATGTACATGGCATCCTTGCAATATTTGACAAAACTGTAAACACCCTGTTCTTCTGAAAACTTCTACAGTTGTTGGGTCTTCATTTATTAGGTTCATGTCTGATGGCTCATATCTAAGAAAGTGGCCACCTATTTTGGTCTTCCTCTTTGCAGCCATGGCACTTTAATGTCTTCTCAGCCTCACTTGATCAATGATACCTTCAAACCTTATAAAATACCAGCCACAACTTGGGTTCAGTGAAATAATTCTCCAGAGCTCAATAACATGCAAAGAGGGAATGGAGAATGAAAAATGACTCAATTTGGAAATATTTTGAAGTTTGATGACAACTCATAGCATAATGATGACTCATACATGCTTAAAATGGTGATGATGACTTCAGCCATGATCATTGTACCTTGATCCTAACCCCAACTGACTCGAATGGCATCTACCCTACCCTTTCAATCATTTACTGACACCTAGCAGCTGTTTTGACAAGACAAACAGGAATCCTTACTTTCGTAGTGTACTTAGTGTATTTTTGGGCATTTTTGCTACGAAAATATTAATAGTTTCATAGCGAAAAGTGCAATTTTCCTGTGTATTTCGCTAGGAAAGTTTGTTTTCTTGGATGACTCTTTCGGTGCCATAACCTTGGGAAATGAAAAATTTCAGAAAATCATGACTGATGTGACATGAAAGTATTTGAATGAGGGTGGTTTTGAACCTTAGGATAGGCTAAATAAGAAAAATTAAAAATTTTCCTTGACCAAGTAATGAAAAATGAATTCTATGACCCTACCTTTGACACATGAACCCCTAAGACTTTGTCAAATGATGTTTCATTTTTTTTATGAGTGATAACAGTGGCTCCACTTGGGATGGTGTGCCCTTGTGGTACACTAAAGAACCTGTAGTTCCAGTGCTGCTATCCATCTTCTTGAAAACAAAAACTCTAAAATTTTCCAAGATTTCCTTCAAACTCTAATGGCCTTCACCTTGAGCTCAAGCTTGATGATCAACTTGTCTTTATTAGCAGAAAAAACATATAAAATGGAATATATACAATGGAATGAATGATCAACAGAATTTAAGAGAAATAGTGCTTCAAAAACCTGCCATTGACAGGCCCTCCAGCACAAGGTTGTCCATCCATCTCCTCCAGAATGTAAGTGTTGTTCCCATGAAATTCAGCTACTCTGAATGGACCATTCCAAATGTTCTAAAACTTACCATGTTTCCCCTTTTCTTCAATCCTAGCCTCCCATTTCAAAACCACATCTTGGTTTGAAATTTTTCCTCCTTGACCTTCATGTCAAATGTCTTCTTGATTCTGTTTTGAGATTGTTGATTACTGTTATAGACCTCCTCCCTTTTCTCCTGCAAAGCTATCAATTTATTAATCCTCCTATGAATTACATTTGGCTCCTCCTCCAATATTCGCAAAAACTTCATGACAAGGACTCCCAAGGATGTAGGAAAGATGGCTTCAGCTCCATATACCAACTCATAAGGTGAAGTTCCAATTGATCTCTTTGTGCACACTTTATCAGCCCAAAGAGCATACTTCAGCTTCAAATGCCATGACTTCTTATTTTCCTGCAACACCTTCTTAATAATCCTCACAATGCTCTTGTTAGAATATTCAGCAAGACCATTACCTTGTGGATAGTATGCAGTAGAATGCCCAAGTGTAATGTGATATTGATGAAACAAATTGACCGAATTCTTAGATTTGAATGCTTGTGCATTATCAGTGATTATCTTCATAGGGCATCCAAACCTAGACAATATATTATTTTCCAAAAATGAAATGATAACTAAATCATTTGCTTGCCTATTTGGGATTGCTTCAATCCACTTGGCGAAATATCCAGTTGTTGTCAGAATCCAGAGATGTTGACCTGAAGATGATGGATGAATCTCACCAATAAAATCTAGCCCCCACTGCTGAAATGGTGCCTCAACATAGATAGGCATCAAGGGTAAAGGAACAAGCTTCTTCTTACCATCAAAAATCTGGCATTCATGGTAGGCAACAATCTTTTTGTAGACATCTTTAAACATAGTAGGCCAATAATACCCTGCTCTGAGAATATTATTTTTTGTAGTCTTCCAATAATTATTACCTCCACGATCTCCTTTGTGAAACTCCTCAATCACTTTTTCAGCCTCCTCTTCCTGCAAACAATTCAAAAGAATACCATCGATATCTTTCCAATACATTTTTTATCAATGATGCAGTAATTTAAATACTTTAGCTTCACAAATCTTGCCTTGGACTTTTTCAACTCAACAGACACTCTATGATGATGTAAGACAAAAACAATGTCTTTGTACCAATCTGAAATGATGTACTTTTCTTCAATGGGAATCAGCTCTTCATCTTCATCTGATATTTCTGAAATTTCTGCAATCAAATTCATGTCAAGATAGTCAAAGTTTGACTATGCCATCAGCTTTGATAGGCCTTTACCTTTGACAAATTTTGTGGTCTTGATCTCTGTATCATATTCTAACAAGTTATCAATCCATTTCCCTCTCTTACCATCAGGATCAACTTGAGTTAAAATGTCTTTCACAACAGCATTAGGAACAAAAGCTATAACATGAGAATGCAGAATGTAAATTCTGAAATCTTTGATGGCCTTGACCAAGGCATAAGCTTGCTTCTATAAGATGTACTTCAGCTCTGAATTAGCTAATTTCCTACTAAAAAATGAAATGGGCTGCTCAGTACCTTGTTGTCCTTTCTGCAGCAAAACTCCAGCAATTGTATTTTCTAATACAAATGTATTAAAAGCCAGAAATTATTTTAAAAAGTCCAGGCTGATCAAAATTGGTGCTTGAGTGAGTGCCTTATTAATCTCCTCAAATGAGTGCTTTGCTTATTCTATCCACTTGATGTAAGCTCCTTTCTTCAGCATCTTTGTTATGTCTTTTACAATCTCAACAAAATTAGGAATAAACCTCCTCACAAAATTTACATTTCCAAGGAAAGATTGAATTTCCTTTCTACTTCTAGGCAGATCCACTTTCTGAATTGCATTGACCCTATTTGGATCAATATTAATCCCATCTTTAGAAATAATATGCCCAAGTAACTTCCCTAAAGTTAGAGCAAAAATGCTTTTAGTGGGATTGAGAGAAATACCAAACTTTCTACACTTCAACAGAATATTTTCTAGGTGCTTCAAGTGATCTTCTTCTCTCCTTGAGAACACTGTTATGTCATCCACCATCTTGTGCTTCTCCTTAGAAAAAGAAATTTCCATTGCTCTTTGAAAGGTAGCTCCTATATTCATCAGACCAAAAGGCATCATGGCATACATGAATGTGCCCCATGGTGTGGTAAAGGCTATTTTATCCTGATCTTCTGGATGCACAAGTATCTGATTGTACCCTGAAAAACCATCAAGCATAGACATCCTTTGGGAACCAACAATATTCCTGCAAAATTTTGTCCATCTTTGGGAGAGGGTAGTTGTCCTTCAAAGAGGTTTTATTCAAGTTTCTGAAGTCAATGCAGATTCTAATTTCTCCACTCTTTTTTCTGACTGGAACCATGTTTTTAAGCCACTTTGAGAATTTGATTGGAACAATAATTTTGGCATCAAAGAGTTTCTTGATTTCCTTCTCAATCGAAAGCATGAGAATTGGATTAATCCTCCTCATCTTCTGCTTGAAAGGCTTTTCATTTTCTTTAATGGGAATGGTATGTTGAATGATAGTGGGATCATACTTCTTCAAATCAGCATAACTCCATGCAAAAACATCTATGAACCTTTTCATCATCTCAATATATTTCTGTTTCATGTCAACTAAAAGAAACTTTGAAAGCTTAATCATTTTTGGCATTGCTATTGTACCAAGGTTACAACTCTCAACCTCTTCATCATCATCTTGTATCCTAGGAGACTTGAACACATCATTCTGATCAAACAACTTCTCAAGGGGTATGAGACCTTTGGGTATAGAGTTATTCTTCAACTGTAACACTTCAGGATTTCCCTTTGTTTCAGCAAGCATGTTTTGATGATCTACTTGTGTACTTTCAAACTCCTCTTTCAATTCTATAAAGTTTTTGACTTTCTAGTCATCCTCAAAAACTTTCCAATAGATAATGTTATCAGGGATAGCAGGTCTATGGCGAACTTCAACCTCATATATTTCAATGGAATGTGCAGGGATGATAAATAGACTTGCAGAGACAGCTAGGGAGTCAACTACTGAGTTTTGGTCCCTAGTCTTCACAATAAATGAATATTCTTGGAAATTATCTAACATATCCATGATCAAATTTTTGTATGCCCTCATTCTCACATCCTTAGTTTGATATATACCCTCAACTTTCTTAATAAATAATTCATAATCTCCACAAACAGAAATATTTTGGGCACCCATTCTTTTCAAAATTTCTAAGCCCAAAAATAAAGGTTCATACTCAGCCATGTTATTTGTGCAATAAAAATTCATTTTGTAAGAAAAGAACTTACTTTCATCTTCTAGAGTTGTGATCCAAATTCCTGCTCCTGTCCCCTCTCTTCCTTCTGATCCATCAAAATTTAACAACCACCAACCTTCTGCCTTCTCCTCACTGATTTGCTGATTTTTTGTCTGCTAATTTTCAATTTGTTGATTTTTTGCTTTCTTTTCATCTCCTGCTTCATTAGTCAATTCATTGAAAAGAATAGCAGATCCTAGTTCAGTATCAACAACATATATTTGGAAGTTCAAAGGTTTATCTTTACTACTTACCATGTAAGCCATCCTTGTTTCTCTATATAGTCTCCTTTGCTCACCAAAAACAGGAATGGTGGCATAAGTTAGGTCCATCTGCATTGTACCTTTTATTTCTGTTGCACATGACCTTGATAACAGCATGCCAAACTTAGGTGGAATGTCTGCTACCACAATGTCCATTACCACTGTCTTAGAAAGGACTTATGTAAGACCAACATCAACATCTTTTATTAAACCAATGCACAGAACTCTTTTTGAATCAAAGGAAAACAAATCCTTATCTGGTCTAGTAATTTCCAATCTCATCCTTTCCATGATTACTTTGGGCATAAGATTATGAGAGGCTCCTGAATCCAACATGGCATTATGCAATGTCATGTCATGAATATTAAGGCTGACATAAAAATGAGGCACCTCTTCATTCTACTCATCCTCTAATCTTGGACCCAAGTATATGGTTGGATGATCTTCTTGAACATTTAGGATATCAGCAGCTCCTGGTTGCGAATTCATCATTTTTACAATCTTACTTCTATATTCACTCACCTTAAGAATTTCTCCAAAAGTTACTGGGATTTTGATCTTAGAGATATCACTCTCCAAACTGAAAACAGAAGCAGGTTTTTCAGTCTCTTTAGGAGGAGGAGGAGGTGGTGTATCTTTCCTAACCTCAGCAACCTTGGGGGCATATTTCTTGGGCTGTGTGTTGTTTGCATTAATTGGCACATTTCTATTTCTGAGGTTGTACTATTTCTGCATCTCAAATATTGCATGTTGATACCCTTTAAGATAATCAGATGGTTCCTCACCCTTGTTTATTTCATGATCTGACTCATCATGTTCCTCCTTATTCAAAACATTCCTGACATGTTCTCATCTAAGCAATGTATTGAGTCTTCTTGTATTTCAGGTTGATCTTCTTCATCAACTAATTTTTGTTGAAAAGGAGGCCTTACTTGAGGGTCAGGTGGCTAATTTTTGTTTTCCCTTGGCCTTTTCTGGTTTTGAGGTCTTCTGAACTGAGTTTTATGTTGTGCATGAGGAGCAGAGGCATTCCCAAGGGCAAGCCTATCCATCAATTTTTCCATTGTCTTCATCATGGAATCAAATTTTTCATCTGAGGTGGAAGGCTTATCTTCTTCTTTCAACTTAGTCTTTCCCATCTTGGACTTTTTTGCTGCTATCATATTGACCTCCACCTTCACTGCATCATTTTTCATTTCAGCAAGTGAAGGGGATTATATTTCTCTTAGCAGGATAGAAAATTCATTATCAAAGGCTTCAACATATCTTAGCTGAGTTGCTCCTGGTGGAGGCTTTAGATGGGCAGGGATGGAGTCATAAAATTTGTTAAATCTTTTTGAAAATTTTTGAATAGTTTCATCAACAGCTCTCTTTAAACTATTATACTCAGTAAGGGCTTGTACATGATTGGTTCTATTTCCCCATTTCCTCAAGAGCCTATCTTCAAACTCATTCCAATTACGTAGGCTTCCCGGTGTGAGGGCTTTGAACCACTTCCTAACTTCACCAATAAAGCTCTAAGGAAACAATCTCATCTTGACATCTTCATGGTCAACCTCCTCCCTGTTTATAAACTCATTGAATTTATCTACATGCTCTTCAGCTGTAATCTCTTCATCACTTCCCCAAGTTTTGATTCTAGCAGAATATTTGTTAGGAAGGGCATTTAGGACATCTAGAAGAACAAGAGGGGCATACCTAGTAGGTGCAGCAGCAGGTGGAGGTGGAACATTTCTAGCCATGATGACTGGGATTGTGGTAGTTTTATGGACAACAGCAGTAGAGGAAGAAGAACTGTTAGGAAGAGGGTTGTTTGGTCTTTGTTGTCCAGTCACAATTGAACTCCAATCAGGAAGAGGGACACCCGTTTTACTTCTTAACAAAATTTCAAATGGGTCTAGTTCCTTCAACCTATCCAAAGATTATTTCTCTAATATAAAATCTTAAGTGACTGCTTCCTAAAACTCTTCTTTATCTTTTTGAGTTACTAAGGCTGAGGTATCAATACCTCTTCTATGTAGGTCTAAGAAAATTTCAGTCAATTCTTTTTCACTTTCAGACCTAGAAAAGACTTCCTGAATTTTATCATCAAACTTTTTATCTTCCGGACTTCTTAAAACTTCAGAGGACAAGGATTTTGTATGTAATGGAGTACCCAATAATGCATAAATGCCTTGACTGCCTCTGGAAATTGTGTTTGGATTGTCCACAATGGTAGGTGGATCTGGGTATGAATTACTCCTCGTCTATCTTCTTATCGAAGCCACCTTTGATCATATGAATTTTGAATGGAGTCACCAAGGTAGATGAGGCCTCGAACAGCTTTCTGAGCTCCTGCTACCTTCAGAAGTTCAACTTTAAAATTTCGGGAAAGTATAATCTTCAGGCTCCCAGCAGACGCACCAAAATGTTATCAAAAAATTCCACTTGATTGGTTGTTGATCAAGAAACTCTATGTAAATGTTTCAAACCAGCTTGTGGCTGAAGCTTAGCCTCTTCAGTCTGAGAGGGCTCTCTCAAAAGGGTTAATGATATTTGATAAAGATGAAAGTAGATGGCTAACTCTATTTGAAAAATAACTTGATTGTGATGTGTGTAGGTTGAAAAGAGTACAGGTCTACAACCATTGGGCTTATGGAGTCAAAAAATCAGTAGATTCAGTGGTAAGGTCTCTTGACATGGAAGCTAAGGTAGGTAATAGTTTTTAACAAATGAAAATCATAGATAGAACATAGGGTAGCACATCCATTTCATCAATATAGGAAGTCAGAGCATAAACATATGAATTCTGAGTAATAAGGATGAAATATAATGCAAGTGGTACACATAAAAATATATATCAGAAAAGCATTAAAAAAATCCATAAAAATCTCAGGTTTGTCAAGAAAAATTCCTTTGTATTACCGATATCAGTCAATTTACATAAAGCTGTAGTATTGCAAAAAATCTCCAACCCTTTACAATTTCGAATATCTTCCCTTTAATAGACTTTGTTCCATGAGAGGTGATCTACCTCTTGGCTAGATTCATCGAAATTTTCCTATGACACCTTGCATAACAGGAAAACATGTGCTTTAATGAGAAAATGACAACTACACTATAAAACAGTCCTTTTCCTAATAGGACTCAAACTGCTACTTATTACATCAACTACCTTTTCTCTTAAAATAGTTACACTTTTGACAACTAATGCTTCACATGTTCAAATAGGATTTGATAGAACTCATCACTATTTGACATCTTAATTACCCTCCTCAAAATCTGGAAACAAACCCTATTTTTTAGGAAAACAGAGGTCTATCTTCAACGAAGTCTTCAACTGATATGTTGTCTCCATTTCATGGTCTTTAAATCATGGATGATTTTTGGCAAGGTCCCTTGACCCATTGAATATGTCCACCTGTCTACCTTCTCAAAAACCTTCAAAACAGCTCACTACGAAAGCATGGTAGTTTTGTAGCGTGCTTTCATAGCGTACAAAAAGTGACCTTTGCAATCAAAATTTATGATTCTTTGCTCTTGCATTGTGTTCATCATGACTTGACACATACTCACTATTATTTCCTCCCATTGAAAGCTACCAAAAGTGGTTTTATAAGCAAAAATACAACTACAGGTGGTTTCGTAGCGTTTTCCTGGCTTCAAGCCTAGGAAATGCTACAAAACTGTGGAAAACTATGTAAATTCTAGATTTTTGCCTTGTTTCAAAAAGGTACCTTCCAGCTGTACAAAATTGGTTTTCAACATGCCATTGACCTCTCAAAACATAAACTAACTCATCCTAAGAGCCTTGAGGTGTTTCTTCTTCATTAATTATGAGTTGAACTATGGGCTCCTCAACTACAGTCATTTTTAGACCCTTCTTCTCCAGCTCCTCATGGATCAATTCTAACTACTCTTGGAGGTCTTTAACCTGGTTTTTAAGCTTTATGTTACTAGATTTCAAGTGCATGCTCACTCTTCTGGCATGCTTCACTTCTTTCCTTAATGGCATAGTCCATTTGACTAATTGTTTTGTTATCTAGGGTCTTTGATACACTATCAACCTGCTCTTCCGAAACCTCTTTCATTTTCTCAAACTGCACCTTCTAAACATTATGTTTCCTTGCCTCCTTCTTCATGACTACTATTTCACGATTAGCTAACCTCAACTATTCCTTAAGGATTTCAAAATCTATTTTTTCAATGACTTTCTCCTTTCCTTTCTTTTGCTTGCTGACTGGATCTTCTTCTGCAAGAAATGAAAAATCAATAATGTTTTTGTGGTGGCTGAACAGTGTCAGTGGCTGGATGAACTTCTTTACTACTTTCCAAGAGTTTTTTAGCATGTCTTGTCATGGGCTTCCTAGCCCGAAACATAAAACCTGCATCCTCACCTTCAAAATCTAACTTCTTTGTTGATTTGGCTTTCTTGATCTTCTTTCCACCCTCATCTATATCCTCAGCCTGGACTATAGGAGTCTCTTCAATATCAATAGCATGTAGTATGTCTTCTAAGTTTCCTTTAGCCACTGTTTGGCTCCTTGTAATCCTTTTTCTGCCTTGTTTACTCATAGTTGGCTCTTGTTTTGTAGGTTTGCTCATTGTTGACTTTTGTTTTGAAGGTGAAACAGTAGGTGTATCAAATTTCTGCAACTGCTCTGTTTCCATCATTATTGGTTCACTTTGCTCTGCCCCTACTGGTTCACTTTGTTCTTCCACTAAAGGTGATGGTATACCTCTAGGTTTAGGAGTTCTTTTAGGGGTAATGGTATCCATTTAAAAACCATTAACAAACATAAAAGAAGACCAGTCTCTGCCTAGTCTTTGTAACTCATCTAAAACCAACAATTTTATTAAACCATGATGAACAAGTGAGGTTTCACTTGCTTCAGATTTAGCTTGAACTTTATCTGCCATTTTTACTAAGCTTTTGTGTAAATAAAAGGGTAGATCAAGAGATATATTACCAACAAAATGTAGAAGAAGCTTGAAGTGGTAATAATAGACATTATGATATCTCCCTTCACAAGTGAAATATTTCTGAATGATAAGCAATAGCTTTGAGATATTATCCTTCATGCAGCTCCTTGTAATGGCATTTGTAAGGTCAACCTCACTATTTTCTGGCTTGATAAATTCTTTACATTCTTCCATGTTGAATTTGAACTCTTTGAACCATCTTTCTTGTCCTCTTGGAATCCCTATTTTTGCTGCAATGGTCTCTGGTGTTATAGTGAGATTCAACATTCCCACTTTTGTATTTTTTCCATTGAAGTTTAGGGAAAATTCTTTAGAGACCTGTACATGTCATCCTTGCAATCTTTGACAAAATTGTAAACACCGTGTTCTTCTGAAAACTTCTACAGTCGTTGGTTCTTCATTTATTAGGTTCATGTCTAATGGCTCATATCTAAGACAGTGGCCACCTTTGTTGGTCTTCCTCTTTGTAGCCATGGTGCTCTAGTGTCTTCTCAGCCTCACTTGATCAGTGATACCTGCAAACCTTTGAAAAAACTAGCCACAGCTTGGGCTCAGTGAAATAATTCTCCAGAGCTCAATAACACACAAAGAGGGAATGGAGAATGACAAATGACTCAATTTGGAAAGATTTTGAAGTTCGATGACAACTCATAGCATAATGATGACTCATACATGCTTAAAATGGTGATGATGACTTCAGCCATGCTCATTGTACCTTGATCCTAACCCTAACTGACTCAAATGGCATGTATCCTATTCATTTCAATCATTTACTAACATCTAGCAGCTGTTTTGACAAGGCAGACAGGAATCCTTACTTTTGTAGGGTACTTAGTGTATTTTTGGGCATTTTCGCTACGAAATTATTAGTAGTTTCGTAGCGAAAAGTGCAATTTTTCTGTATATTTCGCTACGAAAGTGTGGTTTCTTGGATAAAATGACTCTTTCGGTGTTATAACCTTGGGAAATGAAAAATGTCAGAAAATCATGACTGATATGGCATGAAAGGATTTGAATGAGGGTGGGTTTGGACCTTAGGATAGGCTAAATAAGAAAAATTAAAAATTTTCCTTGACCAAGTAATGAAAAATGAATTATATGACCCTAACTTTAACACATGAACTCCTAAGACTTTGTCAAATGATGTTTCATTTTTTTCTAAGTGATAGCACATGGGACAACCAAAAACTATAAAATGAGAAACATCAGAGTTTTTACCAGTGAAAACTTCCTCGGGTGTCTTGAAATCCAATGTTTGTTGCAAGCTCCAATTTTGAACATGTATTCTAGTGTTGGCAACTTCTCTCCATAGTAAATTTAGTAGACCTTGATTATGGAGCATGGCATGGGTGGCTTCCATGATGATTCGATTATTTCTTTCAGCAATTCTGTTATGCTCAGGAGTGTATGGAACAGTTGTCTCCCTCTTAATGCCAGCCTCTCGGAAAAATTTATTGAATTCATTTGATTCATATTTGGTTCCATTGTTGGTCCTCAATATTTTGATCTTCTTCCCTGTTTTATTTTCCACAAACAATTTGAAATAATGGAACCATTTGAACACTTCATCCTTCCTCTTCAAGAAATAGATCCATGTTTTGTGAGATTAGTCATCCACAAATATTACATAATATAAGTATCCTCCCAACAATGTTATGGGAACATACCAGACAGGTCAGAATGGACCAATTGAAGAATATTGGTTGTCTTACTTTCACTAGAAAGGAATGGTCCCTTTGTATGCTTCCCAACTGCAAAACCATAAGAAACACCTTCATAGTTCATATTAAATTCGAGCATACATCTGACCATTTTCCTTACCCCAGGTAAGGTTTTGTCATGTAGGTTGGAAAATCTCTGGTGCCATAGCTTAGATTTAAGAGAAGTATCGCTTTCCAAAGCTCCCAAATGACTTCCTCCAACTTGATAAAGACCATCGATCCTAAATCCAATAGTAAATGCATCTTTAGGGTTTATTTTCCAAATACATACCTTTCCATCAATGAATGCTACCATGAATCCATTTTCTTCAATTGTAGAAATATACACCAGGTTCTTCAAATTAGACACACACAATAATTCTTGAAGATGAATTATTTGACCTTGATTCAAGTGAAGAGCGACAATGCCTATCCCTTTCACGGGGTAGGTGGCATTATCTCCAACTATGATCTTCAAATTAGTATTCTTTTCAACCAAAATTGAGAGGGCCTTCTTGTACCCAACGAAGTGCCTTGAGGCTCCACTATCAATCAACCAATGATCCAACGTATCCAGATGAGAGGAAGTAGATAGAGAGAAAATAAGATAAAACTCATATTGTTTTTCTACAACATTACTTTCATCATACCTGGCATTTCTTTTCCTCTTGGGAGGTCGACCATTTCAGTGGGAGCATTCCTTTTTCCTTTGTTGTTGAACTTGTTGTTCCTTTGATTTCCATTGCCTTTGAAATTGTTGTGGTTGTTTTTGTCATCATCCCTTGGAGAACTCTTCTTGTGAGGAAACTTTCTAGCATAGTGGCCGAAGCTATTGCAATTGTATCACCTTCCTTTTCTGTGAAAAATTCAACTTTGATATTCTATTGCAGTTACTGATTTATTTCTCCAACTTATTTTCACAATATGTTATTTATGAAAACCCTTCAGTAAATTTCGAAATAAACTCTACTGCAACTATCACATTTATACAAATAAATAAAAGAACAATAGAATACAACCACAAGAACCAATCACATCAACACAGTTATTTTTGGACAATTGTCCCTGGAAAAACCCAATGTGGGAAAATCGGTGCAACAGATGAAGGTTTATATAATCTTCAGCAATGATTTCTTTTCAAGGAATGAATGGAAGAATAACTGAGAAACTGAAGGAAGACACCTGAGATAATTTTTCTCCTGATATCTAGAAAACTTCTGACACCCGAGAGACACCCTATCTCTCTTTACGTCACCTCTGTCTCCGTCTCTACGCAAAGACTGTGTGGTACTACATCATTGTTGCACTGTAGCTTGGTGTTGCCTCTCTGCACTTTTTCTTCCTTCTTCCTCGATTTATGACTGTTGTTAAAGCCCTCCACTTCCTCCGCCCTACAACTCTCCCTTTGAAATTGAATTCTATTCTCTGAGAATCGACTTCCCTCGGGTTACTAAGTATTTTCCCGACCTTCTTTCCAAATGACCCTCAAGCCTTATTTTATAATATTCTCATTGACAAATCAACGGCCAGATTAGAAGTCTAATCAATGGCTAAGATTAAATATTGACTTGATATTCATTCTCTAGAATATTCACACTCTGCTTTATTAATACCCAATAATTATTTAATTTCCCTAAGTTTAGACTTAGGGTCCCCATTAAAATAATTAAGTATTTTAATAAAACATGAACCGAGTGGAATGTCCACAAATGGTTTCTGGGTTCTTTGGAATGCTGGCATCCAAGCCTCCTCACCAAATTTCAGACTTAGATCACTTTCTCATGCTATAAAAATCAGCACTCCCTCTTATTAAGGAAAATGGTTTTAGCAATTTTCCTGCTGCATACTGCTCTGACCTTGAAGCATACTTTGCGTTGTTGATGCTCGACTACTGCCCCTCATCTATTGTGCTGCTACCTTATGTAATGTTTTCCATGACACTGTCAATGTCACTGCCTCATTTGTACTGCAGCTCTCTCTCAAGTTATGCACTCATCCATTTCTACTACTGAAACAAATTATTGTTCTTCCCAAATCCTTAGTAAGGATGTCTTCCACCTATTCTCCTGCAGAGTGTACTGCAACTATACAACTCCCCGTTTAACTCATTTTTTGATAAAATGACACATGATGTCAATGTGCTTCAACCAATTATGAAATACAAGATTCTTAGAGATCTTAATGCAACTATGATTATCACATAGAATACTTGTTGCTTCCATCTTATCCTTGAGTAGATTCACAAGTAGCTTCCTAAGCCATATGGATTCACACGAACCTATGCTTACTACCATATATGCCTCAGTTAAACTCAGGGCTACGGAATTATGTTTCCTACTACACCAGGAAGTCATTCCTAATCCAATGTTGAAACAGTACCCGCTGGTACTTTTCTGATCTACTGAACTTCCAGCTGAATCTACGTTAGTGAACCCACTTAGTTTGATGTCACTGCCTCGGGTGTATCTTAATCCATGCTCGATTATTCCTCATATGTATCTCAGAACATGCTTGGTTGTTTCCCAATGTTCCCTCCTTAGTTCCACCATGAATTGATTGAGGGTATTGACAGTGTAACAAATGTTTAGCCTTGTGTTAACCAGATACGTCAAGGACCCTATGAGCTATCTGTACAAGGTAGGATCAGCCTCATAATCTTAGGATACATCAATATTTTTCAAGTTTGTGATCATGGAGTAGCCATGGGTCTACAACCTTGCATTATAAACCTCTTTAGAATTTTTGTAGCATATCTTCCTTGACAAAGGAAGATTTCACCCTTCTGCTGCCAAACTTCCAACCCCATAAAATAATGCATCAGTCCCAGATCCTTCATGTCGAATTTTGTAGCTAGGTTCTCCTTGCAATCATTTATAACCCTATGGGAGCCTGTCAGGAATAGGTCATCCACATACAACACCAGTATTAGAGGCTCATTCCCTACTATCATATAGTAGAGATTAGGATCTGCGTCAATCTTGATGAATATCATCTTCTACAAGTACCCATCAATCTGACCATACCAAGCTCTAGGTGCTTTTTTAAGTCCATAGAAGGCTTTCTTAAGCCTACATACATGAGTCTTTTGCTCATGTGTCTCAAAGCCCTCTGGTTGTTCGATATATACTTCTTCTTATATCACCCCATTCAAGAATGCATTCTTGACATCCATCTAGTGAATATCCCACCACATCTGCGTTGTAAGGGATATCACAAATCTGATAGAAGTATATTTGGCTACTGGGGTGAAGGTTTCTTCATAGTCTATCCCTTCCTTCTAAGCATACCCCTTAGCCACAAACCTGGGTGTGTATTTTTCTACGCTTCCATCTGCAGCATATTTGATCTTGTAGATCCATCTCGATCCTACAACAGGTATATCTTGAGGCCTAGGAACCACATCCGAGACGTCGTTAGTCATGATGGAGTTGTATTCTTCCACCATTCAATCGACCCATACCTAATGCAAAGTTGTCTCCTGTAAAATAAAGGGTTCCCCAACCTGATCCAACAAGGCTTGGTACCTGTCAAGTTGCCTACGCTGCCTCTTCTCGTTTCTAGCAGTTCTAACAAACACTTATGCGTGCCTCAGAATCTGTCATAGTTCCCAGCTCGTCCTACCACTAGTAGAGGGTGGATCTTCCTGCTCCTTCTCTTGTGAATCTTCCTGAGATAAAGCTCCTAGATCCTTGTGCCCTGGAGAATCATTGGTGCTAGTTTCGACCGGTCAAAGAGGCTGGACTAGTGGATCATCATCTGACTACGTTTCGGAAGGAATCTCACGGGATTTCCTGAATGCTCCTTCCTCCATGAACTTTAAATCCTGTCGTACTACAACTTTAATATTTCCAGGAATGTATATTCTATATGCCTTAGCATTCTCTATATATCCCACCAAATATCCCTTTTCTGTAGTCTAATCCAATTTTTTCCTTTATTCTTCTAGAACATGGCAGTATGCCAAACTACCAAATATCCTGAAATGGCTTACTTCTGGCTTCCTTCCAGTGAGGACACTCTCTAGAGTAATCTTACTTAGTGCCTTGTGAGGAATCCTATTTTGAACATACACAGTTGTATTGCGTGCCTCTGCGCACAAGAATTTGGGAATATCTTAATCATACAACATTTCCCTCGCTGCTTCAACACTAGTTATATTCTTCCTTTCTGCTACTCCATTCTGCTCTGGATTATATGGAGCGGTCCACTCCCTTTTTATGCCTTCCCTTGCACAGAACTCAGTGAAGTTTTTATCAATATATTCTCCACCATTGTCGGACCACAATATTTTTATCTTCTTTCCTGCTAAATTCTCAACCAGAGCCTTAAAATCTTTGAATCGACCAAAGATCTCATCCTTGGTCTTTATAAAGTAGATCCAAATTTTCCTGGAATGGTCATCAATGAAGGTGATGAAGTACTCGACACCACTAAGAGCTCTGTGGGACATAGGTCCGCAGATCTCTGAGTGTATTAATCCCAACACACTCTTAGCCCTATTGTTGCTCCTGGGGTAAGATGCATTGGCGTAATTACCTAGTACGCATCCTCTGCGTACATCATCTCGCTTGGTGCTCAGTTTTGGAACTCCTGTGACGGTCTCTTTGATAATTCTTAGAGCCCCATGGTGTAAGTGCCCCATCCTTTTGTTCCAAATCTCATTCAAATCCTTCTCACTACTGCAGCCTATCAATGCCATTGGAGATTCGAGCTGCAACTTATACATTTTGTCGCTCCTGACTCTGATGTGTGGCTTCTTCTTCCAACACAGGTGTTTGACATATACTCATTTTCCAATGAAGTATACTTCATAGCCCTTGTTCTGTAGCTGAGACACAGAGAGTAAGTTCATCCCCAACCCAGGCACATGTAGTGCATTAGTAGCTCGAAGCTTATTCCCAGCTTCACTTTGAAAAAATATGGTGCCCCTTCCAATAGGGGTACATTTAGCCTTATTACCCATGGTGATCTTGAAGTTCATTTGTTATTCTTGATAGCTTGAAAAACATTATCGTATCCCCGTCATATGAGAAGAAGATCCACTATCAATATACCAAACCTCTGAGGAAGCAGGGCTTGATACGCAAGTGAATTATTCTTCCAATCTAGAAGCCAATACAGAGATGCCATGATCCATCCTTTCTTCCATGCTTTCCTTTTTCTCTGGAGAACTGCATGAACCCTTCCAAGTTGCTGCTACAACGGCATATAGACTTTGTTCCATTGAAGAATCTCCAATCCTATTCCCTGATATTTGATCTGATACCATGTGAAAATTTCAACTTTGAAATTTTACTGCAATTACTAATTTATTTCTCCTACTTATTTTCACAATAAGTTATTTATGAAAACCCTTCAGTAAATTTTGAAATAAAATCTATTGTAGTTATCACATTTATACATATAAAGTAAATAACAATGGAATACAAGCACAAGAACCAAGCACATCAACACAGTTATTTTTGGACAATTGTCCCTGGAAAAACCCAATGTTGGAAAATCGGTGCAACATATGAGGGTTTATATATTAATATTCAGCAAAAATTTCTTTACAAGGAATGACTGTAAGAATAACTGAGAAACTGCAGGAAGACACCTGAGATAATTTTTCTCTTGATCTCTGGAGAACTTCTGACACCCGAGAGACACCCTATCTCTCTATGTGTCACCTCTGCATCCTTCTCTGTGCAGAGACTGCGTGGGACTGCGTCACTGCTGTGTTGTCACACTGTGATTCCTCCATGCTCTTCTGCTTCCTTCTTCCTCGAGTTTTGACTATTTCTAAATCCCTCCTCTTCCTCTACCTTGCAACTCTCCCTCTGAAATCGAATTCTATTCTCTGATAATTGACTTCCCTCAGGTTACTAAGTATTTTCCCGGCTTACTTTCCAAATGAACCTCAAGCCTTCTTTTATAATCTTCTCATTGAAAAATCAACAGCTCAAATTAGAAGTCTAATCAATGGCTAAGATTAAATCTTGAATTGATCTTCATTCTCTAGAATATTCACACTCTTCTTTATTAATACCCGTTAATTATTTAAATTCCCTAAGTTTAGAATTATGGTCCCCATTAAAATAATTAATTATTTTAATAAAACATGAACTTAGTGGAATTTCCACAAATGATTTTTGGGTTCTTTGGAATGCTAGTGTCCAAGCCTCCTCACCAAATTTGAGACTTAGATCACTTTCTGATGCTACAAAAAACAACGTTTTCTTCCTTCCTTGAATCCTTTCTTGGATCCTTGACCTTGTCTCCTTGGACTAGCATTATTCTTCCTCTATGCATAAGCGTAGAAAGCAGTAGCTTCATTTTCATTTGAGGGCTTCTCTCTTTCCATCATCCTAGTCTCCTCTTGAGTGCATCTATCCAATAACTCATCGAAACCAGATATCATGCCGTTGTTGATAATAGTGATGACAAATACAATCCAAGGTCTTGAAATACCTCCAAGTGCAATGAGAGTGATCTACATGTCAGCAATAAATTCTCCAATAGATAGCAATTCATTCTTGATATGAGTTATTCCCATGAAGTAGGATTGGATAGACTCCTCGTTATCCATCTTGATGTCCTTCAAATTGTTTTTGAGAAATAGGATTTGATTTTCATTGTTCACTTTGAACATCCCAACCATCTTATCATACATCTCGTTAGATGTTCCTAAATTAGAAATATAGGCAACCAAATTATTTTGAATGGATTCAACGATATATTTCTTAGATTTGACCTCGTATTTCTTCTACTTTGTCTTAGCAGAAATCAGTGCATTTGAAGGAGGCACCACCACTTTTCCCTGCACATAATCCATTGTATCATGCTCTTCCAAGTCAAGTCCAAAGTCACTTTCCATGCATGATAGTCAGATTTGTCATTGAGCTTGTCCTCGACCTTGAAGTAGGATGTAGAATCCATGGAGACTTGTCCAATAGTCTTGTCCACCAGATATCTCTTATTTTGTTTTTCAATGTTCCTTTAGCCTCCCAATGCCAATTTCCAATTTAGTTTTCCAATAGAAATAACATTAACCACAAATCACATTAACAATAATTGTAGATAGAACATGAATAAAAAAATGCAGAAGACAAGTTAAGACAAGAGGATACCAGATTTGGCGAATTCTAGGGAAAAACTCCAAGATGAGGAAGACTCTTTGATCAGTTCTTCTTATTATTATATCAAATGTTCAACAAAGAGAGAGAGAGAAAGTCATTGAAAACAACCCTGTCAAATTTGCATTCAATAACAGTCAAACTCAACCATAACCAGAAATTCAATGCTGGTCAACGCAGTAGCAAGCAGTCCTTTATGCAGCTCAGTCAAACCCAGTCAAACTCTGCCTTCTTTTCTGGTCAAATTTAACCCAAAAAATCATGAAAATAGCGGTCAAAATGGGTCAAACTCTGCGATCAGGCCTACATTCAACCCTTTGATTGATCTACGGTCAAATTCAACATAATGCCTCAGTTCCTTTGCCAATAAATGAAATCTGCCACATACGAAATTTTGACCAAAAAATCACAGTCAAATGTGGTCAAAACACCCATGGTCAATGTTGGTCAAAACTGCAACATACTCTAAAATTTTGGACCTATAATTCATCCGTAATTCATCCTTATACTGCCACACATGTGAGGAAAAAATATTCCCAATAAGTTGTATGAACCAATCATATGAAGAGAAAAGAATGTGTGAGATGATAGACGCCAAATGAGGTTTTAGGTCCCTCATATTTACACAAGTCATTGAGGGTGAAGTGACATGTCTCTTGGGCTTCATGAGCCTACATGATGATGTGGTTGACTTCACAATTTGCATATGTGTGGGCTTGACCTAAAAAACATATTTTCCCTTGTCCAAATTTGATGACCTTTTGGTCAATTTTGGTCCTCTCGAAAAAAGGAATTCAATGCAATAATCATCTCCATCAAATGAGTTTTCCAAAGTGGAATTTGGACCTAGTTACCAATTTTAGCACAAGTGAAAATCAACAATAATTAGGTAAGAAAAACCATGGTTGAATTATAGTGGATGATACTTAAAGTTAATGACACAATAATACTTCACACAGAGATCACCTTCAAATATCTAACTAGACCAAGTCACGTATAAGTGTTACCTCCTTAAGTTATGGATGGCTAAATGGATAACCCTATTAGGTGTTTCCAACCCCCAAGGGAAGTGATAGGTCCCGATACATGTATGTGAAGATGGTGGCAATGGAGTGGGCATAACTTCAAAGCAAGGTGCCATAGCTAAGTGACCAGCCAATGGTGGTCAAAAATCCTGAGTGTTTAGATGTAAGGAAGGAGAAATTATGCAGGTATGAGTTACCCTTTTCCTCGACCTGATTTTTCCACACATTTGGTGCACCTTTTAGTTCATTATGATAATTCTTTGGTATGGGTGCACATCTCAGGAGCCCAAGATTTATTTTAGACATTTAATATTCATCACCGCTTAATTATGAGGTTATTTATCACTCATCATGGTTGGGACAATACAATTTTTCCATTTTATGGATAGAGCAGCATGTGCTCTAGGAACCAAGTGATGGATAATTAAGGAGGTAGAGCTTGTGCTAGGATTTTCCCATGCACCAAGTTTTGTCACAACCATATTTTGCATTTTATCAATTTTTATCATTGTGGCTTTATTTTATTTTATCTTCCTTTTAGTTGGATCAACCTCCAAGGTGAAGTTTTCCTACCCAAACTCAAGGATGAGGATGAGAAGGCACCAATCCCTATGACCAATGACCACCAACCTGAATAATGGAGATAGTGTTTGTAGGGACCTTCCCTATGACATCCAAATTTTTTATTTTAATTTAAAAATCAGAGTAGCAACAAGTTATTAGTTACATGGAGCAACTCATATTTAAGTTACGATATTATAATAATAAGCAAACAACATTCAATTTCAACTAGTCAATTGTCAGCCATGCCCATTATGAAGTCATGTGCTTCTTAAAATTACATCGATACTGAAAACACATAAATTGGAGATACATACATCAATAGTCATAAATTACAATACAACCATCATAACATTCACTTTTACAATCTAGTCATTAATAATACATCAATAATCAAATAACATAATTTATGAATACACAAGGTAACATTCACCAAGGAGTGGATTTTGGGTTCCGACCTTGCTACTAATTGTGCTCTCTTGTTTTTGTGTGCATCCACGTGTGAAGGATAATGTGTCCTGACTGAACATTGTTGACCCATTAGTTGACCTTCCAACCTACTCCTTGGGTACTCCTCTTCCCCGCGGGCCCTCAAGGTGCAATGGGGTTATACAATAGTGGAAGAATGTCAGTTGATTGAGAAGAGGACTCTTGGCTCAAGAGTACCCTCTCTAATGTCCTCCACCTCGCCAAACTCACTATAGTTTCATAGTCACTCACAATAGAATTATCTCATCCATCCAAAAATAGGGAAAAAGGGTCCCTTCTCCCATAACTTTCCCCTTGTTTTATAGAAGGCTTCAAAGGTGACACTTGGAACTTCATGTATAATTAATTATTTTTATTAATCCAAAATTTTAATTATTCACCCACCCATATCACCCTCTCACCAAGGCTCTCGAAAATTATTTACTTCAATTTTAATACAAAAATAATATTTTTCTTAACCCCAACATCACTTGTTATTTCTTCTAGTTGTCTGTTGATCCCCCTTTTATACTCCTTATTTTGTGTTTGTTACTAAAGTCAATTGACAGGTCTAAGATTTGGTCCCCCGACTACATCCTAGTTTAACTCAAATTGACTCTTAGGTTCTCTAAAATTTCTCTAATTTAATTTATTAATATTTATTTTCTTTCACCACCCTATTTTCTTAATGATGTTAAACTATTTTAGGATTAAACTTTCTAATTAAATCTATGTCCATTTCCCCCTTTTTTAATATTAAAACACGTATGCAAATTATCTACCTAATATTTTCCAAATGTGGGAAGGGTAGAGTTATAAGTGGTCCAATATTTTTACTTCTTATTCTTCCTTTACCCCAAGTTTTATTCTTGAGTATATAACTTCGTTTCAAAACCTCATTTACCACATTATGTAAATTCGTATGATTATCATATCTTAATTATATTTCATTAGTTTCTTCATGATGCCCACAGTGCCAAGTCGGTTGTGCCCTTTAAGAACTTTCCTTTGAAGTTCCAAGGGTGTCATGTCAATTAGTTTCTTCTTGATGCCAAGGGTGCCAAGTTGGTTTTTCCCTTCAAGAAATTCCCTTAAAGTTCCAAGGGTGCCACGTTGCTTACCCTTCAAGCATCTAGTGACTACGAGGGGAAAAATTGTGTGCCACGATGGAGACTGATATCCTCTCCTACGTCGCATGCTATAGTGAGACTAATGGTGCTAGGGATCAAGGAGTCCACCTTTATGTGTGCCCCTAGTTAAATCCTCATGAGAATCCTAATATGGGGTCTTCCCCCACAACATCGTGATATTCAAGGCAAAGGTATCCCAACACCTTCCATCTCAAGTCATGGTGGGAGTATTCACGGGTGAAATCAGGGACATTGTACCACCCCTCACATGAAGTTCCATCTATCTGTACAATACCACTACCCATGTGTCAGTCGTTTGGCCAAACAAGTAACCTATGCCTACAATCACTATCATGTCATTAGAATTCACAGTAGAATTTTAAAGTGAACTTTAAAAATTTATTGAGACAATATTATGTAATTCAAACCAAACCAGAGGTTGCTAACTCATCACATGCAAGTGCATCTGGGTTGTCTCCCGCCACACTCAATGATCATAAGTAATATTTGATTCATAATATTAGTCATGAATATAATTTTTTATGATAAATCATCATCATGGCATAATCATCATCTTTGTAACTGTGAGCAAGAGTAAGCAGGCGCATAATGGTCCATCATACAATTACATATAGTCATAAAACATTTCCATCACAATTATTATCATCCTAACATCAAACTAGAAAAAATATTTGTTATCACATCCATTCATGGTGTCAAATATTTGGATCTTCAACCTGAGGTCCTCAAACAATAATGTATTAAGGCAAATGTCATATCAATGTCCATCAACCAAAAGGGGGCACTACAATGTTAGTTTTTTGTTGCATCAGACAAGTGTTCTAGCCTCTATTTGGCGTCTAAAAGGCTAAGGAATACAAGAGGATAATTATCTCTGAGACCCATAAATATTTTCCAAGGAAAATACCTAAAATATATTAATTAGCCAATTATTAAATATTTTCCTAAGTCCAACTTAGGAAAAATAGTTAATTGGATCATATTAATTGAGGTAAATCGATTTTTCTCTAGAGACTTCCAAAAAATTCATTTGATAGGGTCAAGATGATCTTAGCCATCGATTTTGATTAGTTCGTTGTCATTCGTTGCTCAACGAGAGATTATAAAGAGAAAATCAATGAGGCTTTGGAGATCACTTAGAGACATTGAATTGTAGTGATATCAAGGGAATAGAGGGAGACACTAGCAACGAAGTTTCAGAAAAGAGATTGGGAAGATAAATTTGGGAGAAATTTTCCACGGATATTCCAACATTCTAGGAAAGAAAGGGAGGCTAAATTATTTTGCAGTGAGGTCGTACTAGACAATTTGAATTAGCTACTATGCAGAGCTAGGCAACAGTTGATTTCCAGATGTTGAAGACAGGTGTTGGAGGATGTGTGAGTTGCTCAGTAGAATTTCAAGAGCCAAAGATCATTCTTAGAGTTTATTTAAAGAGGTAGTGCAAGTTCCAGATAGAGCCATACGCATTTCCTATTCATCCAGTGCATGTAGTAGGAAAGGAGTGTGAATTTCTCTGAGGAGGCCGATTTGATTTGCAGTAGAAAACTTAGGTTTCCATATCGATTTTTCCAATGGATATATTGTATGTCAAAACTTTTCAGTGAGAGGCAAGTCAATTGTATTTCTCAATTTTTCTAAATAATTAATAATAATACCCTCATTTGTAGAATTGGTTTTCCCCACATTTGGGTTTTTCCAGGGATAATTTGTCCAAAAATGTCAATGTCTAAATTTTTTGTGTGAATTAATTCTCAGTTCCTATTATTATTTGTGAAAATTGTAGTAGTTATTTAATCGTTATTTTTCGTAATTTAATCAATGAAGAAAAATAATCACCATTAGATAGAAAATTAAATTATGGTTATTGCAATTAAGGAAATTTCACATGGTATTAGAGCATATTAGTACAGATGGTTTGCAGGATTAAATCAATTCAAGGCACAGGAAGAGAAAACTGATGGTTTATAACCTTGTTTATTTTCTCTATATTTCTTTGAGTTTCAATATATTTCAATATTTCTAAAGATGGAAACCGTAGGATTGAGAGATTAGTACAGATTGGATAGAGCCTCCAACTTTGGTGTATGGAAATCTAGAAATCATTCTTATTGGATGAGTATGGTCTGAAGATGTATGTAAAGAATGATATTTCTTTACCAATAGATCCACAATAGTTGGCCACCTATAAAAAGTGGAATGCCAAAGCCAAGAGGATTATCCTTGATGGAGTCAAGGACCATATAGTTATTCATATTTTAGAGAAGGATACAACAAAGCAAAAGTGGGACGTGATTGTCAATCTGTAAAAGAATCCTACAAAGAACAATAATTTGATTCTCAAAGAGAATTTTAGGTCCATCAAGATGCAGAAAGGTGAAGACGTGACTTCCTACCTCACTAGAGTTCAACTTTCCCTAGATGAATTGGCTGCAGTAGGATAAAAGCCAAGTGACAATGAGCTAGTGTGAATAGCACTGAATGGGTTATCCAAGGAATGGATCAGGTTTTTCCAAGTGATTTCTAGGTGAGATACACTTCTAGGATGGGATCACCTATGGAGTGACTTCAATCAGTTGGAGCTTAGGCTCCACTTGGTCAATGACACTAGTAGCAGCAGAAACACTCCAAAGGTGGAGAAGGAACACGAAAATGTCACCCTATCAAGAAAAGAGGAGGTAAAGAAGGGTTCCAGCAAGGGACAAGGCTCAAAAGGAAAAAATAAGAAGAAATACTTGAGTAAAATCAAATGTTTCGATAGCAGTCAGCATGGTCACTATGTCAATGAATGTCATAATCAGAAGAATGAAAAGAAGGGGAAGCAGAAAACAACTTCAACGGATATTGAGGATTTTTATTATAGGATGGAAGATGAATTCACTCTCATAGCTTTCCTCTCCAGCTCTACATCCACAATAATCTGGAATATCGATAGTGGAGCATCAACACATATGACGGGGGTTAAATACTATTTCTCGAATTACAAGGCAGAGGAGATGGACTTCCATATACATATGGGAAATAAGACTAAGTGCACTCCAGTTGGGAGAGGTACCATCATCATTTATAGGGAGTAGGGCAAGAGTAACAGCATTATAGTTGTACTACACGTTTCAGGTTTAGGCATGAGCCTGATTTCAGTTTCTACACTACATGATAAAGAGTATAATGCCTACTTCATGGGGCACAAGGTGTACATCAAGCACCAGAGTTGGAAGAAGGTCAAATAGATTGGGGTTTGAAGCAAAAAGTTGTACAGGTTGCAGTTCGATTCTCCAAAGGCATTGATCAGTAATAACAGTAGCAAAGATTTGGGAGAGTTATGGCATATGAGGATGGCACACATTCATCATGTAAAACTTAGGTTTCTTAGGGAGACTATGACAATAGTTCAAGAATTGAGCACGAAACATGGCGATGTTTGCAGAGGGTGTGTGCTTGGGAAGTTCACAAAATCAACATTCCCAAGGAGTGACAATAGATCTAGTGGCATGCTTCAGCTGATACACTTAGAAATTTTTGGCTCGTTGTCCACTAGATCTCTCAGGGGTTATGAGTACTTTGTAACCTTTATTGATGACTTCACCAAGAAAACATGGATCTATGTTTTGAATACAAAGGATGAGGTATACAGTCGCTTCCAAAAGTTTAAGGCTCTCGTGGAGAACATGATAGGTAAAAATATCAAGGTGCTTTGGATAGAAAATGGAGGAGAATGCGCAAACAAGGCCTTCACGGGGTTATGTGCAAAGGAGGGTGTCAAGAGAGAGTGGAAAGCTCCATAAAACCCACAACAAAATAGGGTCATAGAGAGAAAGAAGAGGATAATTGTTGTGGTAGCAAGGGTTGTTGGAAATACTAAGAGAGGGGGGCGAATCAGTATTTATTTTATAATTGTTACTTTCATGCCAGTTAAGATCACATAAAAACATAACAAAAAATGAACAACAAATCGATAATTTTATTAATAAGAATAATGAAGACTCCAATCCTATTTCACAATAATTCAAGTTACAATCAATACAATCACACCTATGATTTATTCGGGGCTCAAACCCTAGATGATGACTACAATCTTCAATTCAACCAAACTCCAACATGTACTTCACCAAGCACCTACTTGGTCAAGTTGAGGACTCCAATTGTTTAGGGCTCCAACCCTTTGCTTCAATTATTCAAGAGAGGTACAAGAAGTGCTTCAAGACTTCCAATTTATTTTACAACAAGTCCTGATAATCCCTCCAAGATCACCTTCAACAATGCCCTCACTTAGTCTTTGAAAACACTTTGTTCTTCAATGAAACTTTAGTAACCATAGAAGGTGTCTCCAAGACTCTTCATGATAAACAAACAATTTTCTCCAAGGTTACTCCAGGAGGCCTTTAATCATGCATAAAGGTCTCCAAGAATACCTCCAAGATCAACTTCTAAGATTCTTCCAGATGTCTTCAATAATGCTTCAAGGTGTCTTCAAATATTTGCCCCAATAATTCTCCAAGACAATGAAGGCTTCTCCAAGGTATGCTCCAAATCTTCAAGAATGCTTAGCAAGTCAAGAAGTCTTCATAAGTTTGCACAAGTCAACAAGTCTTCACAATATCTGCACACTACACTTCAAGGGATCTTCAACGATACTAGAGATGCTCCAAAATTCTTAGGTCATCAATGCTCCTTCAATGAGACCCAAAAAATCCTTCAATCAATTCTTCAAGGGCTTCTTCAAAAGTTATACAATGTTTTCAATAACTGCTCTACTGAGTACAAAGTTCCAATGCTCAAAGTTCCTTTCTTCTCACAAGTCCGAGATTACAATTACATAGGTCTGAGATAGGATTGTTATCTATCAAGACCAGGTATGCTCCAAATTGTATTATTCAAATGGTCCAAGATCATATAAGTTATGTTCCTTAACTATTTTGAGATCAAGTCTTCAATAAATGTCTACTTTTCAATCTTGTATGAGATAAAAAAAATAAATCAACATTTAATAATTCCAAATCTAGTCTGAGATTTTAGGTTTGTTTTGTGCTTGATCCAAGGTCAATTGCAAGATGAATAGGTCATAAACAAGTTTTGAAATTTCCTTGAGGTGACCAAGATATACTCCTGAGATGCCCAGGATCAAATTGAAAGAGTCAAGGTTTGTTATAATAACAAGGTTGAGTTATGTACTAAATAACTCAGGTCTGAAAAAAAAAGGGGAGTATATCCATAGCTATGAGTTCTTTGTGGTCTGTAACAGCATTGTAACAAAGGACGAAATTACAGGTCTATAACAGACCTTCCACAAGGCCGATTTGCAGTCCTATAATAGGTCGAATTTCCACAAGGTTGAGGTTTGAAATGTGTGCTCTTCCAAAGGGCCAAAATGACCGGAAACTCTTTCAACAAGTCTGAAATTAATCCTAGTTCTGAGGTCTCCATGTCTACAACCAATTTGAAGTAGGTCTAAAATTTTGATAAATTCTTCAACAATTCTGAGTTCTACAACAACTGTCAAGATGATACCTAGTTTAGAACCCAAAACAATAACATAAGTGATTCTCAACTGCTTGAACCTTCTTCAATATTCATCCTTATTATTCTTTTCATGTTGTCTCATCTCAGACCAAGTTTATGCCTAACTGAAATTCTCATTGCTAATATTTATACTCATTTTCTTGGATTACAAAGAGACACGTATTTTGGGCTTCAGATAGACTGACTTGAGTAGGCTTCAAGTAGGATTTCCAAAATTGCACTTTTTGACATACTTTCAACTTTGAATTTTGATTTCTCTTCAATGACATAGAATTATAGGGAATATGAATACTAAATATAAATCTCTTGACTTCCTCTTCAATTTGATGTAGTCTTCTCTTCAAATATGACCTCTAATTATGGAAATTTTATTTTTCTTTTCATTATATACATGTTTTTCATAAAAGCCCTATTTAAGAATTTATTTTATAAAATTAGGGAATCAAGTGGCTTAGGGTTTCTTTCTTCTTTTTTTGTCAATATTGGGACAAAGTTAGGGCTCCTTATTAGGGTATTTTATTCATTAGGTCACATGGGCATATTTAGGGTTTCCTTATATGAATGAACCATGCTATGGTTTCTTCATGATAAGGCTTTCAAGGTAAGGGCTCTTTCACATGAGATCTTCATCTTTTAGGGTTATGGAATTTTCAACAAGGCTAGTACATTATAGAGTTAGGGTTTCATCATGTACATTAGGAATCTAGGTTTTTCACTTATGTTTAGGGTTTCACACATTAGGGTTAAGGTTTAGCACTTAGGGTTTTCACCTAGGGTTTTCTTCAACAATGCACCTAGGGTTCATCATAATATTGACATCAATGACAACTTTACCAACAATGTCCCCATTTGTCATTGATTGCAATATCTCCCCCTTTGATATCAATGGAAAATGGGGTGATCTTCTGATAATGTTTTCTCATCAAGTGCTCCCCTTATCGTGCTTCTTATTGTTTATTCCATCATGTTGATTTATCATATTATTTCCCTTTCTTCATCAAGGATAGTTATCCATAATAAGTATGTTTCTCCCGTTGTCATCATGTTGGTCTTCATGTCACAGAATTGTTTCTGCTATCATAGTGTTTGACCTGTGCTCACCATAACAGTTTCATAATATTCTTATGATGTGTTGGGAAATAAGGATACTTATGTATTATATATGATTTTCCTTTAATTGATAACTACTTGTGACGTGTGTTTACCTTTTATTACTTTATTAGATCTTTTTCATCAAGCAATTTCCAAAACAATGAAGATCACAACAAGGAAAAGTAGATAAGATATAGGCTCCAAGCCAAGGCAAAACCCATCCAAGGGGATAACCCAAAAAAATGCTTCTCTTCTTCTATAGAATATGCTTACAACGAGACTTCCAATACCCAAATACCAAAGCCAACAACCCTACCAAGCACCAATCAGCCCCCAGCAAGATCTTGTTCAAGGTAGCTTCCAAAATTTGACCTACTACAACTTTGTCCCAAAATTTCGCCCTGCAACTGCTCCTCATAATTTCGGCCCTACAATTTCAACCTCCCGTAACTACAACTTCACAGAACCCTGAATTTCCACGTGTGGATAGAGAGAGAGATTTAGCCCAAGAAACTTTGATTCTTCCTTCCTTTCCACGTCCTTCTAGCTCTTCTTCTCCTTCGCTATTGCAAATTGAACTTGACTTGGATGAGTGTCTCAAATGAGGTCGAGCCCCTTGTATTTATAACCTTCTTGAGGGGTCTAATAGCCATTCCTTAGGCCAAGTTGATCTACTCTTGGGTCGGCTTGGTTTTGGGATAAAAAATGGCTTTTTCTTGATCAAATAAATATCTTTCTTTATTAAAATGAGTCCCAATGGGACTATGACACATGACCAATATTATTCTTTATCCTAGAAATACCTATAAATCCTAAAAGCACGAAGAACGTGCTTTTGACTCAAACTTGAGTATAAAACCCATAAAAATGTATTTTTTTCTTTCTTTTTCTTTTTTATAAATAATATACAAAGTCGTGATTAAAACTACGTCATTAAGAAGACTGAATCTACTTACAATTTTCAACATGATGCCCTTAAATTTATCACCAACAAGGATTGATACCTTGAGCATTCAAGGCACAATCAACATGATTTTTTTCTGGTAAAATTTGCTTCCTTCAAGGCACAATCAACATGAGCATAGTTTTTGTTGGTGAATGCATTGGATTATCTCCCTCTAATCTTACATCTAGGTAGATTATTGGAGTCCTATTTATATTTCACACATTCCTTTGCCATGTGCCCAAAAATTGTACAAGAATAACAATAGCCAAAAAATATAGGTTGATACCTAGAATATGAGAATCGTCTTGAACCATTTATGAACTTGTTCTGTCTCGAATTTCCTTGATAATATTTATTTCTACCTGCATATCCATGACCAAATTTTTCAAGAGGGGATCTTTGATGACTGAGGATGTCATCCAAGGTTTGAGAACTCTTCAAGTTCTTGTTTAGTTGATCAACTTCTTTCTTTATAAAAACAATCTCTTCTTTCATCTTCTCAAAGTCTTCATCTTTCTTTTCCAATTGACTCTCCATTTATTTCTTCATTTGTGTTGCTTCACATGCTTGGACTTTAAAAGAGATGACATCTGCTTCAAATTTGTTAGTCTCTTCATTCTTTCTTTTAGTTGGCATGCCATAATTTTTCTTTCATTCTCTGCTTCATCAACTTATCCTTTTAGAAGGGCCAATTATTCCTTTAAAATCTGAACTTCAACTCCTTGCATTTGTTTCTTTGCTTCTTCTAGCTAGGATTTTAGGGAGGTGACATCTTCTTTATATTGACCAACTTTTGCTTTGGATTTACTCAATTCCTCAAATCTCTGGTTGAGACAATTTTCCAAAATATCTTCCCTTATTTTTGCTTTTTCTAATTGGGTCGTCGTGGAAATGACTTCTTCATTATGTTTCTTCTTGTTTTGATGCAATTCCTCCTTAAGCTTTTTGAGCTCCTTATCTCTTTATTTGTCTTGATTATTTAAAAGAATGACTTCCTCCTCTGTTTTTTCAAGGTCATGATTAGTATCTTGTAACTACTTCTTGAGTTCCTCGTTTTCCTTGTGCAATTTTATTATATCTTTTAGGGCAACTACAAGATTTGGCTTGAGGTCTATTTCAGGTTCAACTTCAGAGATCTCTTCATCATCATCTTCCTTTATGAAATTGGTGCCTTCATCTTTTCTTTCAATTTTCTTCTCTAGCTAATATTTTTTCTCTTTGCCATCATATTCTTGATCAAAGGTCACGACCAACAATCCTTTTGAGTGAAGATCTTGAAGATTCTCCCAAATTTCTTTTTTTGATGAAAATTTCTTTATTTTGACTTTTATACGATCTGGTAGACTGCTTATAATCGCCTTCATAGCTATTGCATTGAATTAATTTGATTATTCTAAGCTTCCCATAGTCACTAATTCCCATACCTCAAATCCAAAGGTCATCAAATAAGCCTTCATTTTTCTTTTCCATATTTCAAAATTTGTTCCATTGAATATGGGGGTGTTTCACATCTGATTATCCACTGAGTAAGTGGCACCTTCGGAGGGTTTGCAAGTCTTATTCCTTGACTTTTCCATTTTTGTTCTAAGGATTTACCTTCCAGCTATTAGGATGTGAGTGAAGGTACTTTCTCTAATACCAATTGTTGGAAATACTGAAAGGGGAGGTGAATTAGTATTTATTTAACAATTGTTACTTTTATATTGGTTAAGATCACTTAAAAACATAACACAAAATTAACAACAAATACATACTTTTATTAATCAAAATAATGAGGAATCTAATCCTCTTTTACAAAGATTCAAGTTCCAATCAGTACAATCACGCCTATGATTTCTATAGGGCTCCAAACCTAGATGGAGACTCCAATATTCAATTCAACCAAGCTCCAACTTATACTTCACCAAGCACCTACTTGGCCAACTTGAGGACTCCATTCCTGTAGGGCTCCAACCCTCTACATTGGCTTAGGCTCCAACCTGGTCTTCTTGAGGACTCCAATCCTCTAGGGCTCCAACCCAATGCTTCAATTATTCAAGATAGGTACAAGTAGTGCTTCAATACTTCCAATATTTTCTACAACAAATCTTGATAATCCCTCCAAAATCATCTTCAACAATGCCCTCAATTAATATTCAAAAACACGTTGTTCATCAATGAAAACTTTAGTAACCATATAAGTTGTCTCTAAGACTCTTCATGATAAACAAACAATTTTCTCCAAGGTTACTCCATGAGGGATTAAATCATGCATCAAGGTCTCCAAGGAATGTCTCCAAGATCATATTGTATAAGTCTTCAAGATATCTTCAATAATTCTTCAAGGTGTCTTCAAGAAGTTGCCCTAAGAATTCTCCAAGGTATGCTCTAAATATTCAAAAATGTTTCACAAGGCAACAAGTCTTCACCTGTGAAACTAGATTCGTTGGGGAGGGGCCAATAATCCTGAATCCTACGTATCTGATATGATACGGAGGGATTTGTACCCGATTCTCTGGATTCATCCGTATCCGTACAGGGTACGTCGAATCTCGATCGTACCCTGTGTTGTTCCTTGAGAAACAATTCCTTGCTGTGTAAAGGAATCCATGCTCAAGACATTAAAGATTATGTCACAAAATAAATATATATATGTCTCTGTCTTATAAACCTCCAAACATTGATTATGTAACTGTTAAATAACAAACCATGGATGTTCTGCAATGCTATATCCCACTTATGCTGAAATGAATGAACGGAAGAAAAAGAGAAGAAGATTTTAATCTGATATGCTGCTTCTAACAGAATCTATCATTTCAAAACCCCAAAGAATTAAGTAGAGACAAAGCTAAAACAGAGGAGCTCACATTAAGGTGTGTTTAACTCTTAAATACATATGTATAAAGAGACCCGCTGCTCTTACTCTATTTTAATCACAGATGGAAAACATTATGAAAACTAGAAAAACTTTTCAGCACAAACAGAATGACAGGAACTTGCATGCTCATTCATAGATTTTTCATTCTTCAGTACAAAAACTTGGCTTCAAGGTCCCAAAACCAGGAACCCTCTCTCCTCCTCCTATCTCTGCTTTTATATCAGCCTTCTAAACTAACTTCCTAACTGTTATGATCAGTTTTGAAACTGATTCTTGGAAATGTTGGAATTATTTTAATTTACAAAATATTTGTTTTAATATTATATATAATATATAATATAAAACCAAAGATAAGATCCTACGCTAGTGCAAAGTGAAAAGAACGAATGGTATCTTTGGGGCCCACCATAACAGCCATATGTATAAATCGACAAAACCGCCCATGGTTTATGAAAACCGATAACCACCTACGGGGGTAATGACAGCGGTTTGTACGAAATGAATCGGAGGTGTCGTAATACATCACAGTCGTCGATCTTTAAACATCGGTTTAAATCAAACCATTTACGGGGGGTACTAGCTCTCATAAACTTCGTTTAACTTATACCCCCGTAAACCGTTGGATCGAACTGGATGATCCAAATCATTGATGCTGCATAGCTTCAGTGGAAGAAATCATTATTATTTCACTTAGCGCTGTGCATAATACATTTTTACAGACACATACTGTTTATGCTGCCCAAGTCTTTGATAAACCATGGTGGGGAAAATATCCACCTCCAACCTTTGACTCGATTTGCCTAAGTACTGGTTCGATTTGAATGGGAAATGAACTAATTTGAATTGAGCTGTGGAAGTGTCATTGAAAAGGTCGGCCTGGATAACCTTAGCATTGATCCCCATTTTCTGTTTCGCGCGTTCAAGGATTTCTTCCTCAATAGAACCAACACTAGTCAAAACAAAACACGAACCTCCTTCTTTTGGCCAACTCTATGGGAACGATCCTCTGCCTACTGATCCATTTGGGGATTTCAATCACTGTCAAATAATATCATAGTATCAACAATTTGTAAGTTGAGACCAAGCCCACCAGCCCGGGTACTCAAAAGAAACATGAAGAATGGTGAACTTGGCGCATTAAACTTCTGAAGTAAAGCCCCCTGTTCTTCTATTTTTGTAGTTCCATCGAGTCTCATAAACATAAAGCCATACACATTCAAATGAATTTTTGGGACATCCATAAGACGAGTCCTTTGAGAAAAAGGTAGCACTCTGTGCCTTGTCCTCTAGAGCTTAGGCAGCAAGCGATCAAGCAATTCAAATTTTTCTGATGCCCGGACAATCTCTTATTTTCTATGTATTTACAAATAACTCTGGCTTGTTGATGAAGTGCAAAGCAAGGTAGACCCCAATTTTCTTCAAGTGAGCTCTTGCACCACCAAGAGATCCAGCTGCGCTCATTATGGCTGCAGGTTTGCCCGCCATCACATTGGGAGATCGAGATGCCCAATCTATAGCGCTCTTCAAGGGAGTGACCGGTGACAGAATAGTTGTACTCTGGAGAAGAAAAGAGTATACAGTCGGCATCAGGGAATCTTTTTCTGAAGCTCTCCACAACATCTAGAAAACGATCATCCACTTCAAGATCAGTGTCCAGAAAGGGGAGATTGCTGATGTCTATCAGCTCTATCTCCATGCCCGGAATCGACTCTTTGGCTATTTCAATGGCAGTACGAATAAGGCCACGGTTGTAAGAAGCCTTCCTGAGGGAACCGCATATGGCCACCACCTTGAGAACTTCGATATTGCCCCTTTTCTCAATAGAAAAAATAGGTTTCATCTTTTTCTGTTGCAATGCGTTATTACATGTATTTTCTGGAGCCGTTTCAGAGACTGCTGCGACTCGGGAGGATCCTTGAGTGTTGACTGATTTCGTCCAATTGAAGAGATCTCTGTGCCAGCCCCATTTGGGCATTTTTCCTCCGGCGAATACGATATCCTGTTACTAAAATCTGTTCAAGAGCACACTCATGGTTTTTTAGGCAGTGCCCCTCATCAACAATCTTGTAATGCCAATGTATCTTTTTCAAATATGCTTTGTCCCACATGATGAGGTCATAATGAGTAATTAGTACATTAAATTTACCATCCTGTCCAGATTCCTCTCTCATAGCCTTTCGTTCATCTGGACGACCATCATATAGAATGATAGCAATGCTTGGAGCCCAGGTTGAGAATTCGTGAACCCAATTTGGCAACACAGTTTTTGGGGCAGTAATCATGTGTTTCTTTGGCCGATATAGATTCAAGAATATGTACTGCATTGCCAGCATGCACATTTTTTCCTAAAATACAGCTCGAATGACAGATTCTTTGGATACAAGGCTCTCATCTGTCAGAATTATTCAATATTTATCTTATGAATAGATTCATGAGATTTGCTCAAATTAATCATCACCAAAGGATTTTCAATACCTCTCATTGCTTTAGAAAGATTAATTCAGAATATGAGTTCAGGAAAATACGTTTTGCTGAGTAAAATTGTGCTACAACACCCTGTACGGATACGGCCGAATCCGGAGAATCGGGTACGAATCCCTCCGTACAGCCGAATCTAAGCATAGAAATACCATCATAAAAAAAAATTATGAGCCTGTTTAACATTCATCTTCCTTGTTATTGGTGATTTGTTTGGGCTATTTTCTGATCTATGATTGGCTACCATCACTTACATTTTCTCTTCTCACATCTGCCAACCATTCCTTACTATTTATGACTGTCACAAACGTCTTTGAACCTCATTTATTTGTTCACACTTATGGTTGAAGGGCGCACATTGTTTCTGCTAAGGTGAAGTATTTCGTTCCAAAATTCACACATGAGTTCATTCTCTAAATCTAGCAAATCTTGATTACTTAAGTGATAAATCTAAGAGTTCATTGGCACAACGAACTTAGTGAAGTAGCATTGATCATTTTGTGTACCACAGTGGCATTGATATTCCAAGTGCTAGTTGGCATTATCTTGAAAGCCTCATTAGAGCACTGATAAATCTTGTATCTTTTTTAAATTTGACAATTGTATGATGTATCAACGTATCATGTATGAGTATCTAAGATCTTAAATCTATGTCTGAATCAATGAATTTGTATGAATTTGTGTAAAAAATATACAATTTTTAATATATATAGATATATACATATATATATATATATATATATATATATATATATATATATATATATATATATATATATATATATATATATATATATATATATATATATATATATATATATATATATTTAATAAAATAATATATAACGTATCGTATCCCGGAAGTGTCTTGTTTCAGGGGTCACTGTATCCTAAATCCGATTCTCAAATCCATGTATCCATCGAATCTCGAATCCTCGTATCAGGTGACTTAGGTCTTCACAAGTCTTCATAAGTCAACAATTCTTCACAAGATCTACACATTAGACTTCAAGGGATCTTCAACAATACTAGAGATGCTCTGAAATTCTCAAGTCATCAATGCTCCTTCAACGAGACTCAACAAAGCCTTCAATCAATTCTTCAAGGGCTTCTTCAAAAGGTATACAATGTTTTCAATAATTTCTCTGATGAAAACTTGACTAAAATGAGAGGGGGGGATTAGTTTAGTACATTCATGGACATTAATTTGATTTTCATTAAACTCGTTAACTCAACTTTTTAAATGAGAAACTTAACACATAATGAACAACAAATTTAATGTGTGAACAACAAGTAATAAGTAAACCAAAACATCACAGAAGCACATGATAACAACACATATTGACACCAGACATAAGTCTAAACCCATAAAGGGAGAAAAACATGATTTTGTTATTGTTATGATTCAAAGGTAAGCCCCTACTCCCTTATTACATCTAATTGTAGGCTCCAACCTACATGAGCCTAACACCTCAATTTTTCTGCAAGCTACAACATGCAAGGAAGCTCTAACTCCCATAAGTTTTATGTAGACTACAACCCACATGAGGGTCCTACCTCAATAGGCTCCAACCTGTTATTTATCAAGATGCAACTTGAAAGGAGACTACAATCTTCTGATACATAGAGATAACAATTTTTTGGTTGCCTGATCTAAAAATTTTCATACCTTCTTCTTTGAATCTACTTCTTCTCCTCAAATATGCTTCACATTTTCTCCATATGTGCCAAGTAATAAAAAACTCAAAACAACTCATACATTCACCAAAAAATCTAACCTCATATTCTTACAACCTCACACATTTTTATAAGCAAGCTTTGGTGGTTGTTGGTATTCCAAAATTGAATATGAAGTGAACAGTTTTGCCTCTTTCCTTTCCACCAATTTGTTTCACACCTATTCATATTTTGAATATTAAAACACAATTAAAAGCTCCAAATATTATTTTCAGCCACCTGTAATGATTAAATACACCAACATAGTACCAAGGCCATGCAAGAAAATAATACATTATAACATCATAACATATACATTAGAGGAAATTTCAGCCTAAAAGTGGCCTCCTAACGAAATAATAATAAAATAAGAGTTATGAATTTTGGAGGCAAAAGAATAAAACTACTTTTTTTTAACTGTATTTTCGGCTTATCTCCTTATAGGTTTACTCAAATTTCAAGTTTATACACTCATTAGATGCGGAATTAAATTCCATATCCAACGAGTACCCTTATACATACTTTTGAGAGGACCCACATTGATAAAAATTGCAGATATATTAAAAATGTGTTAAAACACGTGTTTTTAATGTATCTGCAATTTTTATCAAAGTGGGTTTTCTCAAAAGTATGCATAATGGGTACTCGTTGGATGTGGAATTTAATTCCTCATCTAATGATTGTCTAAACTTGAAATTTGAGTAAACCTATAAGGAGATAAGCTAAAAAAAAAGTAGTTTTTCTTATTTTCCCTCCAAAATATTTAAATTTACCTCTTTTTAAATTTAAATAATTTCGATTGGTTTACATATTATGACATGGAAATTACATTAAAAATTCATGGGCACTTTTAGGCTGAAATTTCCTCTAATGTGTGAAACATTCACTCTTCCATGTAAGCAATACCAAAGCAACATATGAGAAGAATACACCACTCTCTAGCATCATATTTATGTTTTGCAACCTCTTGCATTAAAAATTCTTCATGTCATTTCCTCAATAGCCTTGAGTCTTTCCTTGTATATCATGGAGTCTTTCCTTTGCCTTTTCCTTACATCACAAAAATGATCATGCTTTTGTCTTTCCTTGCATCTCTCCAACAACATCTCTCCAAGACTGATCTCTACAACATTTCTTCAAACATTTCTCACGTAACATCCTTGTCTTGCTACTTCTTTTTTGTCACATATTTTGTTGCTCTTTTGTTGCTTTTTTGCCTTGTTGCTCTTTTTCCATCAATGACAACAATGCCATCAATATCCCCCTTTGTTATTGATGGAAACACAATAATCCTCCCCCTTTTTATCCTGAGAATAATCCTTCTTCTTACTTCCCCCTTTGACATCAATGACAAGGGGATCATTTGACTCATTAACCTAAGGAGCACAATCAGTCTCACTATGATTCCCTCATACATTAAGCATTAATGATGATCACTGAGAGCAAGGTTAATTGTTATTAAATCATGTGCATAGTATTCAAGGCACATCACAAAGGCAGTAATGATACAAGAGCAAACTCCAATGATACAAATCCAGTTTAATCCTGCAATCCCTAACTATGCAAGATTGCCTTTAATAAATGTAGAAATTATATACAAGATGCATGTATATATCCAGATTCTCCTGATCTAACAATATTTATCTTCTTGCTAAATACAGAATCCTTCCACTATTAATCTTTTGCGGAAATTTAACAACAATTGCAAACACATGAAGCAATAAAAACAATCGCACATAACACGGTTGTTTAACGGGAAAGCCTGAACCTAAAAACCCCAACTATCATATATTATGTATCATGGAGATCATGTAACAATCTCATACAAATATTAATACATCAAGCTCTCAGTACAATCAACAATCATTATAAACTGTCATGTAAAAATTTGCATCTCCATGCACCAATTTCTTGCCTCCTGACAGCCTGCCTCCACTGCACAATCCCTGCTGAAGAAGACACCTGAATGAATTTGAATCTACCTTTCTTGCACTGTGGAATCCTCATTGGCAACTCCATTGTGTGTGTGGTGCAATCAATGCATCACTATAGTCACAACAAATAGTCCATCTTGCCCTTTCACCTATCTCTCCACTGGGTCTCCACTGGAACTGACATGCACTGTAGTTAACTATTGTATTTGTTCAGTTGATTAATGAGTTATTATTTGTGAATTAATTAACTAATTAATTCACTCCACTCTCACTAGTGTATCATTCAGTTAAACTAGATACAACTAGCTCAACTGAGTTAAACTGAATAACAACTCCATGAACTACTCTTCCAACTCTGTCATAACTTTGTCACTTCAGTTCTAACTGAGTCCTCCATGCATGAACCACCAGTAAACCCTAGGAATTGCATAATTCCTTCAACCCACTAATTTGACAAATCTGTACACTGAAATGAAGTGCTCCAAGAGAATAAGTTGATGTTTATTGTCGGATTATTATTAAGAGCTAATAATAATCGACACTTCTATTTTTAGATCGACGATCTATAAATAGACTACGCCCAATATTCTAAAAATAGAATTTCATCTATTTTTCCAACTTGACCAACCATCCACAAATAGCATCCTGCAACTTCTGAAATATGATCACCATGTCTAAAAATAGACATAATCTAAAAATATACTTACACCTAAAAATAGCCTATGGGGCCACTTAGTGAAGGTGATTGATTTTCACTAAGCTCATCATCTTGTTGAATCTCAACACTCCCTCTCAACAAGATAGGGATTATCCTTTACCCCGATCCTGCCTCTATGGTATTCGAATTTGCTCCTGGTGAGCGCCTTCGTCAAAATGTCTGCATCCTGATCTTCCGTAGGAATGTACTGAAGCAACATGATCTTTTGCTACACACAATCTTTGATATGATGATACATGATATTAATATGTTTAGATATATCATGAAACATAGGATTAATCGAGATTTTAATGCAACTCTGATTATCACAATGTATCACTGTAGGATATAAATGTGAACCAAACAAACCGACCAGGATCTTCCTCATCTAGATAGCCTCACATGCAGCTTGACTTGTTGCCATGTATTCTTCTTCCGCTGAACTGAGTGCCACGGATCTTTTTTTCCTACTGTACCAAGAAACTGTTGTAGATCCGATACTGAAAACCCCTCCTAATGTGTTCTTTCTGTCTGTTGGGCTGCCTGCCCAATCTGCATCCGTGAAGCCATGCAACTTCACCTCATCCGTCTGTATGTACCATAATCCATACTCAGATTTTCCCCAGAGATATTTCAGCACATGCTTACCTGCCTTCCAAAAGAGCTTGGTAGGCTTAACCATCGCTTGTGAAATTTGGTTCACCGCATAGCATATGTCCGATCTTGTATTAACCAAATACATGAGCGAACCCACCAACTGTCGATAAACAGTGGCATCCACTACCTCTGCCGATGTAGCATCCTCTTTCCTCCAATTTCCTAGAAGATGAGTGTTGATAGGCTTGCGGACTTGTGTTACACCATTTTTTGGTCATCTAACCTATTATCATTAGATGGACCCAAGTACATCATGTAAGACCAGTTTTACTCCGAGTAAAATTGCTTTCACTATGAAAATAACTTAGTAAATCACCTTTATTAAGTTTTTTATGGTCTAAACAGGAAACCCCATAAGGAAATATTAAATAAATATACATTTGTTTGATTTTCCTCAAGAAATAATTAGTTAAACAGTAGTTTAATTAATATTTCTCTTTATATTTAACCCAAAACAAGGAAATTAATTAGATAAATCATTATTTATCTTATTATTTTCTAAAGAATAATTGTTTAAATCTTATTTAAATAATATTCTTTGTTAAATATGAATAATTCACCCTTAAATAATTAAAATAATTAAATAAATCATTATTTATTTGATTATTACTCAACCATATCCTTAAAATGATAAATAAATCATTTATTTATTTATTATTACTTAATCACATCCTTAAAATAATAAATAAATCATTTATTTATTTATTATTTACAAATAAGGGGATTTGACTCAAGTCAAATTCCTTTTCCCTCCAACAAATATAATAAAATATTCCATAAAAGTTGGATCTAGATTTGGTTAATAATATTTAATTATGCACCAATCTCTAGACTAACTCAATATTTTGTTATAAATAGAAGGGTTTTCCCATTCATTTGTCACCTTTTGTTGCCTAAAGATCACTCTGGATCTCAACACTTGGTCTGGCTATTGATCCATAATCATAGCCATACTTTTCTATTTTTATCTGGGTTTTCAACACCATCAAGAGAGAGAAGTTCTAAATCTAAAGTGCTAAGGACTCACAAGAACCCATCCCATTGAGGTGAACAGGGAACACCCTCTTGTGTTTTCCTCCCAGGTGCCATTAATAAAAATATTCATTGGATATATTCTTGTCTTGTCTATTGGATCTATGGAGTAAATCTTATTTTTCTACTTTTTAATGTCTTCTAATGCATAGATCTAGATTTTTGTAGCATTTGTCTTGATCATCTAATTGCAGATCTAAATATATTAGCAGTCATTTTTGTTGCTAGGGCTATAAGTTATGCGTAGCTAAAGTGGTCTTTTTTCGTACACTTCGAATCAAGATTCATAATAACAACTGGCAACTCACACGGGTTTACCATTACGACAGCTGTCGTTTTTCTGATCCTCGCATATCCAGCTACTTCAAACCATAGGATTTCTCTTCAGCCCCTTGTTTTTCTTATTCTTGATGTTTTTTTAACCCATAAAACCCTAAAACAATAAAAATTCTAACTTCCGCATGTTTTCGGACCCATTGCGCAGGTGACAGATATTAGCAGCAGCTGAGACGACAAATTTTTCTAAAACCTACCACCGAGAGTGTCGGAAGTGCATGTCGCACTTTTCTGCCCAAAACCTGTGACCTGGACCTCCAGGGCGGACTTTACAGCCCAAAAAGTACAATCTCTGCTGAAAACAGGCAAAAAACTGCGACCTGGACTTTCTGCAAGGATTTTTCTGAAAGTTTTATGGGTTCTGCTGAGCCTCTGTTCAGGGTTGTCTGACCTCCGTCTCCACCTGTTTGGACCTATACTTGTTATGTTTCGCTCAACTAAGTGGGAACCTAGCCCACTAGGGCTTCAATACCCTCCATTTTTTGTGGAAGAGTGTTTGTTGTTGCAGGTTGTCTGAAATTTCAGAGTCTTCACCCATTTTTTTAGATCTGATACCTCATCTTCAGATCCATTTCAAATTGGCTTGTTATCCATCCAAATCTCCTCTTTTAGCTTTTTTTGGGTTTTCCCTTAGGGGGCACTCCGCTTCCTTCCTAGAGATAGCCTTTCGCCCCCTCTTTTTACAACAATTTTCCTCTGATTTGTTGTTGTTTGCTGCACCACTTTCCAGCAGATTTTGTCTTTTAGATCTTTGTCCCTCTTGACCCAAGATCTATTATCCTATTTTAAGTGTGTTTAGATTAGTTTTTTACTCACCTATAGACTAGCTATTGAGAGGCCCACCTTCTTGGGTCTAGATTATTGCATGATTAGCTGTTTATTTGTGGGAGGCTTTACAGCCTATATAATGTCATTTGCAGAGTTATTTACAGCTATACAACATCACTCTTTCTTTTTCTCTACAAATGTCTGGGTTTAAAAATTAAAATTTACACACTTTTACACACACACCCTAAGAAAAAAAGGGCTTGGTTAACACCGCCAAGAAAAGACTCTAAAACATTGAAATCATTTGATCCTACACCTCTTTGCCCTTGTTTCGACATTGTAATCACTTGATCCTGTACCTCCCTGCCCTTGTTGGTCTCTTTTTCCTTTGTGTCATGTTTGTGTCGTCACCATTGCACCACCAAGGCGTTTATCCTGAGACTTCTTGGCCTTCATCCTCAGTTTCTGGTTGGAAGGCTTACTCCTCCACATAGAGTTCGAGTTAGTCCTCTACCGAGTCCGCACACCGACTCTTCTTCTAGTCCTTTGGGTTCTCCTTCCACCTTCGGTTCTCCCCCTGGCACATTCACTATGTTTGGTGCAGGACCTAATGCTGGTGGTAACCCCGACCCTCCCGTCGGAAATACCACTAGTGGGACTGCCACGGACACTACCCCAGCAGCACCCTTGCTCCCTTTCATGGCAGGCCTTAGCCTCCCTGATTTTGACCAGTTGATAAACGACCCTATACACCATGATGCTAGTTGGCCAACTATGATAATCAAGCTCCCTTCAGAAATCCCAAAGTTTGAAGGTCTTGCTGGAGAAGATCCTTCAAACCATATTCAATCTTTCCACATGTGGTGTTCATCTAATTCCATTACCGATGACTCTGTTCGTCTTTGGTTGTTCCAACGAACGCCACAGAAAAGTTTCAAGTTGTATGTAGACTCGTCCCTCTCTCATACCACCTTGCAACTCGAGTCGGTTTTTTGTCTATTTCAGCTCCCTGAGACAGACAAGATCTGGGTACCGAGCTCTTGACCCCTTTTCGTCAATCATCTGCGACCCGCCTTGACCATGTTCAAGAATGGCGGAGAAGAAGGGGATTACCATGCCGAGCCCCCTCCTTCAAGACTGTTCACTGATCAGTTCCCTAGGACTCTCCCCACCTATATTGGGGCACGGCTCAGATCACACTTCTCCAACCGGCAAAGTCGCTCTCCAAATTGCATTAAAATATGACCTGATCTACGCTCAGTCGGGTTATGTTTATACCGTTCTACCTAATCTTCCTAGACCCGGTGGTGCCAACGCACCGGGGCATCTCACGCTTCCGATGGTATCGTTGGAGCTCTCTTTAATCCGTATGCTCAACCTTCCATGGGCTATGGTTTTCCTCAGGGAGGGGCTAGCACCTCCTGCAATTTTCCCCCTCCCAGTAGCACATATCCAGGATATGGCATGCCTCCTCTTTTGGCCCAACCTCCTATTTACCACACTGCTACTCAACCTCCTTTTCATCTATATCCACAGCCTGGTGCTCCAGCTCCTCTAGCATTAGCACCTCCTCCTCCCTTGCCTTCTCAACCCCCGCAACAAGACCACCACTGGCAGTGTTTGGTCAATTTAGTGTGTCCAATTATATATTATCTATCAATCCTGATCTGCAGCCATATGGCGGCTATATATGCAAGATAACCTATTTCTTAACTTTTTGTCGTTTTTGGTTTTCTAATGTGAGATGGAAATTCTAAAATAAAAACAAGTATGGTTATGATTGTTCAAGGCAATGATATCCTTTATAATGATTTACCAACTTCAAACTTCAAAAGGAATTTAAAAACATACAATGACAAAACTTGAAAGGAAATGAAAATGTGTTGCTAGCCTAATAAATCAAACAGTGAACTATTGAGCATGAAAACCAAACTATCCTTGCTGTTGTCTAAACACAAAAGAAACTATGCTTAAAGAAATCCAAGAATTGCAACAAAGTAAATCTAAATCAAATTACATCAACTTATATTCTGATCCCTCACCATTAGTCCAGCTATGGCTTTCGGAGGTAACCATAAACAACTTGAGCAATCTGATATCTAATTTGCAGAAAAAGAAACTAATATCAAACTACACACTCATACTTCAATCCCTCACCATCACTCCAGCTGTGGCTTTCGGAGGTAACTAAAAATGACATGAGAAATTCAATATATCTAACTTGCAGAAAGTAAACTAATATCAAACTACACAATCATACTTCAATCCCTCACCATCAGTCCAGCTGTGGCTTTCGGAGGTAACTGAAAATGACATGAGAAATTTAATATATCTAACTTGCAGAAAGTAAACTAATATCAAACTACACATTCATACTTCAATCCCTCACCATCAGTCCAGCTGTGGCTTTCGGAGGTAACTGAAAATGATATGAACAATTTGATATATCTAAATCTAACTACTGTCAAAAAGGAAGAGGAAAGGAAATCAAAATCAAGCTGCCTCCGGTAATCATGGACCTAATCAAGGTAATGCTCCTTACACCACAAACCAGCAACAAGGCACTCAGCCCAAGCAGGACAGGCCTCTTCATACGAACAAGCCCTGTTCATGTTGTGGTGTTTATGGTCATTATATGGATGATTGTCCCCTTCTACCATAGATGCGAGAGCTATGGGAGTCTCAAGAAACATTGAGAGGACAGCAAGCCATTCCTTCCATTCCTCCCAGTCATGCACCTAGTCAACCGGCTATGCCTACTGATCCTTTCCCTCAGCAGGGATTTGTGGCCACCCAACCTCCTGAAGGACAGGTTACCGCTCAACCTCTCCCATCTGGTTCCCCCAATTACCAGATATTCATGATGTACTTTGATCAGCCTTCTTAACCTCCTTCTCCTGGCCCTTTACCTTCAGATGGTACTCATGACCCCCTCGATCCTCCAGATGCTACCCCCAAACCTTATATTGCTTTGACCCTGGTTCCATCGGTCTCTCTGATTCCTCCCACTGCAACATTGCCTCTGTCACCTCAACTGGAACCTTTTCCTATTGCGACCATCTCAGGTAAGAAGGGCAAATCTCGCCAGGGGGCACCAAAGGACAAGCACCCCCTCTCCTTGTTCATGCATTCTGCTTCGGATCTGCCTACTCCCATTGGCATCCCTCCTCCCGATGCCAACATGATGGAGCCTTTGGCCCCCTTTTTCTACTTATCATCATCCATAAGACCCCCGGTAGAAGCCCCCATGGAGACTTCCCCTGATGATCCGGTTGGCCTCCCCCCAGTGATCACCCCGGGCTCAACATCGGTAGATCCTTTACATACTTTTTCTTCGGTCACCCCCCATGACGTTGCACATGTACACCTTTCTTCACATGATGATGAGTCAGGTAGCTCTACCATGGCAAGTGGTCCTCCTTCCTCTAGTCAACCTATCTTTCACTCCGATGAAGACATTATGGAAGCACTGACCCATCCCAACTTTCTGTGGAATGATATGCACCACCGTGCATACTTTTTACCGCAGCAGTCCCATGACCAATATGTTGTGGAAACTAAATACTTCCTTCCTAACAAAGTCGATTGGTTTAGAAATCCCATCCCTGCACCTGATGCTTTCGAAGAAGGAAATATGGCCAATATCTCTCCTACCATTAAAATTGACATTTCTAACAAACCAGGGGTTGAAGAAAATATCACATTGGGTGCCCATTGCACCACGGAAGAGATTGAAGCCTACACCAAGTTATTCAAAGAATTCAGTGATATTTTCGCCTGGTCCTATTCATAAATGCCCGGACTTAATCCTGCCATTGTCGAACATCATATCGATACATGGCCTGATGCCAATCCTGTCTGACAAAAGATGAGACCCATTAATCCTTCCAGACGTGAAGCTGTCAAAGCTGAAATCGATAAGCTCAAACAGGCTGGTTTTATCTATCCCATTGAATACACCACCTGGGTGTCCAATCCAGTTCCCATTCTCAAGAAACAAGGCACCATCCATGTCTGCACTGACTTTTGTGATCTGAACAAAGCTTGCATTAGGGGAATTTTGAGGTCTAAAATGGGCCTCCTAAGGAAAATGTACAATCAAAAGTCACTTTATGAGAACCAATCACATTTTAGGGAATGACATCATCCCCAATGGTTGAGGTGGCATTGCTTGAGTTAAAGGTACTTACTTGTTACATTCTCAATGGTGGATAAAAACTCATGGTAACCATAGTAGTGCTCTAAGTACTTTTAAAGTCAAAAAGTAAAGTACTCATAATGAATGTCATTTCACACTTTTTGAATAATATATTATTATTGTCATTTCATATTTCTTGAAAAAAACAATGCATATCCTTACATAATCTTCACGTCTTTACACATTTTTCAATAAATATTATATTTGTATATTTTCATATATTTATTTTTAAACTATATATTATTTTTTCTTATTTTGTAAATCAAATCAATTGAATATGTAATATAAAAAATACATAAAATAATAAATTACATTTATTATATTATATTATATTATTTTTATATAGTACATTAATTACATGTTATTATATAATCTAAATAATATAAACTTTACTTAATAGTATTTATACAATTAAGAGTTTATGAATTTATATTTATAATTTATTTTAAGTTATTTAAGTACAAAGGATAAATGCATTAGTTGTTCAATGATAATGACATTTTCTTGAAAAACTAATTGTTATTTATAGTCACATCAATACAATTTTTTTATAAATTTTATTTTGGTACACCTTTTCAATTGCATTTAACCATGGTTACATGGATTGTGGTGAAAAAATTAAAATGAAAATTTATAAATATTATTTTATTGGTTCGGCTATTATTTTATTATTTCCTTAGGAGGCCCATTTTAGACCTCAAAATTCCCCTAATGTCCCAAAGACAACTTCCCCACACCATTCATTGACCAAATCATTGATGAGTGTGCGGGGCACGAGGTTCTATCTTTTATGGATGGTTTCTCTGGATACAACCAAATTGTCATTTTTCATGTTGATCAACTCAAAACCGTGTTCATTAGTCTGTGGGGAACCTTTGCCTATCGAGTCATGCCATTTGGTCTTAAAAACGCAGGAGCCACGTTTCAGCGGGCTATGTCTTACTATTTCCATGACCTGGCTCACATTATCCTTGCTTATTTAGACGACCTTACCGCATGTTCTAAACATCGGGTGCAACACCTTCACGATCTGTGCATCGTCTTTCTCCAATGTCGCAAGTATAATATCTGCCTTAACCCGCTAAAGTGTGTCTTTTGTGTGCCCGCGGGTCGTCTTTTAGGCTTCATTGTCTCTAAAGATGGCATCACTCTTGACCCATTAAAATTTCAAGCCATTCTTGAGCTTCCGATCCCTCGCACTTTACGCCAGTTACAAAGCCTCCAAGGCAAAGCTAATTTTCTTCACCGGTTCGTACCTGACTACGCCACCATCGCACATGGTTTCCTTAGACTTCTCTGCTCCAATATCCCTTATGTATGGGATGCCTATGCTCAAAATTATTTTGATGCCATGAAGCATGCTCTCACATCTGCTCCCTTGATTCATCCGCCTGACTTTGATAGGGATTTCATCCTGTATATCTCCGCTTCCACCCACTCGATCGCTGGAGTCCTTATTTAGGAAGATGACAATGGAATTGAGCATGTCATCTATTATGTCAATAAGAACCTGGTAGGACCTCCTGTATCCTACTCACACGAAGAAAAATTAGCACTGGTTGTCGTGTTCTCGGTCCAAAAACTTCGTCATTACATCCTCATGCGTTCCACCAATATCGTGACTAATTCCAACCCCATGGCCTTCCTATTGAGTCGTTGAATCATCAGTGGGAAGTACACCCGTTGGATCGTGATCCTCCAGGAATTAGATCTTGAATTTGTCACACCAAAAAGTAAGAAAGGTTTAGCCCTCACTGAACTCATTTCCAAACTACCTAAAGGTACGCAGGATTCTCCAATTAATGATAATTTCACCGATGAACACTTATTCTTCGTTACCACCGATGACCCCTGGTATAGGGACATCCTCACTTATTTGCAGACTCAAAATCTTGCCCTCCATCTTGACCGTGATGCTCGACGACGTATCTGACACCACGCCTCCCGCTACCTTCTTATCGGTGAAGACCTTTATCATCGCGGTGTGGATTATGTCCTTCGTCGTTGTCTCACACACGCTGAAGCAGAACAAGTCCTCAATGCCTGTCATAGCGGTGGTTGTGGTGGCCACCTCCCTGGGCTAGTCACTTCCCAGAAAATTATGCGCACTGGGTACTTTTGGCCTTCTCTCTTTGGAGATTGCATTTAGGCAGACAAACATTATCCCAATTGTCAACATTTTTACCCCAAGGCACGAGCCCCTCCAGCTCCCCTCCATCTTTTCATCTCTGCTGGCCCCTTCTGCAAGTGGGCCATAGACTTTATGGAGTGTCAACCGTCATCAGCTGGTAACCATAAGTATATCATCGTGGTGGTTGACTATTTCACTAAATGGGTTGAGGCCATGCCAACATTTAACAACACGGCAGCTACCGCAACCCTATTTTTCTTCAACCATGTGGTCGCTCGATTTGGAGTTCCGAAACAATTGGTCTTAGACCATGGCCGAAATTTTGAAGATGAGATATGGCGTGAGCTATCCTCACTGTTGGGCTTTGAGCACCAATATTCCTCCTCTTATTACCCCCAAGGTAATGGCCAAGTTGAAGCGATCAATAAAATTCTTAAAACCATACTTCAACGGACGGTGGATAAGCACAAAACCAACGGCACCTTATGCTCTTCCCTTATTTTTGGGCCTATAGAACTTCTATTAAAACCGACACCGAGTTCACTCCTTTCCACCTTGTCTTTGGAGAGGAGGCAGTCTTACCGATCGTGTGTGAAATCCCTTCTCTTCATCTAGCCGTCAAGCTTCTCTCTGACACCCAACCTTTAGAACAGAGACTTATCATGCTTGAATGTGCTTCCGAAGACCGCCCTGTTGCATTACAAACCATTGAGGTGGCTAAGAAACGCACCAAAGCTAAATATGATCGAAAAGTCCAACCTCGTACTTTCCACGAAGGTGATCTTGTTCTAGTGTATGACCAGGCCCATGATGTCCTTGGTCATGGGAAGTTTGATTCATTATGGTTAGGACCTTACATTATCAGTAAGGATTTGGGAAAAGGAGCATATCTATTAGAGGACTTCGAAGGCCATCCTCTTCCCAATCCTCGCAATGCACTCTATCTGAAGAAATATTACCCTTAACATTTCCTTTTGGAAATGCATGTTTTATTGTCTTTAGGTAGCTAGAACATATTTTTTTTAGTGATTTGATACTTCACCGGGACACATTTTCCGAAGAAGCGCCACTTCACCCTTCCTCAAAATCGAATTTCTTCACTTGAAACACTCGTACAGGGGGCACCATGTTGCCTCCATACTTGTACATGCTCGTGTCAACTTTCGTCGTGAGTTACCATCTTGTACTCATGGGACCCTTCACATATGTGGTAGCACCATCGAGTCACCCTTGTTTATAGCATCCGAGTTGATTCATCATTGCATTCATGTAGTCTATCCCCCTTTGCATCCCACTATAGTCCTCCATCATTCACTGCTTGGTCCCTCTCTCGTGTCGCATCTTATGGCCTTCAGTCCCACTATCCCCTATCCCTCATGATGTTGTGTTAATCGCTGCCAGGTCATCCATGCCCTTTATGCTCTAACAAGGGAAGTCGTTCGTTCACTACTCAGTTCCCCCCATTTCATCATCATCATTTGTGTCATTCTGTTAGTCACTCTACTATTTTCTCTCGTGCCCTAGTTGAGGATCCCTTATTGCCTCACCTATGGCAGACCTCCTTCTGTCAACATCAGCTCAGTCATTCCAGAAGAGAGGTCTAGAGGGCAGTGTACTTTGGTTCCAACTTACACTTTGGTTCGGTGCCTCGGATCAGGCAAAAGGACTCCTTATTGCCCTTTGAATTGATTGTTTCTCAGCTCCAGCTCCTTTCAACATGATCGAGATCTGTATACTTGATGGTTCAGTGATGCAGCAGCTGACATTGATGATTCCTGAGTGTGTGTGAGATGTCTCAACCCTCATGAGGGGGTGGCCCTACAAGTAGCCCCCCACACACTCGGATGACCTCTTCATCACAGCCTTCGATGCAGCTCCATACATTTGATGATGTCGGCCTCAGCCGCTTGCAGCGGCTTTTTGTTTGCATGTATCAGTCATATTTTTAGAGCCCTTTCCTGTTTTCAGGGACATCTGGGTTGTATTTATATCTCATGTACTCAGATATTATTATACAAAGTCCTGGCTGTTATCCCAGGAAAAATATGTATGTGGGATTCATTATCGTGTTATTTATCTGGCTCATGTTTAGGCCAGCATATGCTTTATTATTGCGTTCCATGGTTTTCCGGGTGCCTTATTTTTTGTACTATTGCCTCGGCGAGCATAGGTATGCCTCCCCCGCCGCCTATAGTAGGTACTCACTCATCAAAAAGATTTGTCGCACCTGCAAGTCACCTCCTCAGGGTCTAGGTCTTTCAGCACTTTGGTTTACCTTATACTTCTCTCTCTTTGACTTCCCCTTCGATGTCTAGTGATTGAGTTCTTACAACGTACTTCGGTCATACGATTAGCTCCTAATGCTCGCACGCTGGGGGTCAATCTGTTACACCATTTTTTGGTCATCTAACCTATTATCATTAGATGGACCCAAGTACATCATGTAAGACCAATTTTACTCCTGAAAATAACTTAGTAAATCACCTTTATTAAGTTGTTTATGGTCTAAACAGGAAACCCCATAAGGAAATATTAAATAAATATACATTTGTTTGATTTTCCTCAAGAAATAATTATTCAAACAGTAGTTTAATTAATATTTCTCTTTATATTTAACCCAAAACAAGGAAATTAATTAGATAAATCATTATTTATCTTATTATTTTCTAAAGAATAATTGTTTAAATCTTATTTAAATAATATTCTTTATTAAATATGACTAATTCACCCTTAAATAATTAAATAAATCATTATTTATTTGATTATTACTCAACCATATCCTTAAAATGATAAATAAATCATTTATTTATTTATTATTACTTAATCACATCCTTAAAATGATAAATAAATCATTTATTTATTTATTATTTACAAATAAAGGGATTTGACTCAAGTCAAATACCTTTTCCCTCCAACAAATATAATAAAATATTCCATAAAAGTTGGATCTAGATTTGGTTAATAATATTTTAATTATGCACCAATCTCTAGACTAACTCAATATTTTGTTATAAATAGAAGGGTTTTCCCATTCATTTGTCACATTTTGTTGCCTAAAGATCACTCTGGATCTCAACACTTGGTCTGGCTATTGATCCATAATCATAGCCATAATTTTCCATTTTTGTCTGGGTTTTATACACCATCAAGAGAGAGAAGTTCTAAATTTGAAGTGCTAAGGACTCACAAGAACCCATCCCATTGAGGAGAATAGGGAACACCCTTTTTTGTTTTCCTCCCAGGTGCCATTAATAAAAGTATTCATTGGATATATTCTTGTCTTGTCTATTGGATCTATGGAGTGAATCTTATTTTTCTACTGTTTAATGTATTTTAATGCATAGATCTAGAATTTTGCAGCATTTGTCTTGATCATCTAATTGCATATTTGAAGATATTAGCAGTCATTTCTGTTGTTAGGGCTATAAGTTATGCGTAGCTAAAGTGGTATTTTTTCGTACACTTCGAATCAAGATTCATCCTAACAACTTGCATGTGAAACTTTTATAGTATCTCCTGGGAATACTTTCCTTGAGACACAAACAGTTCACCTTCCTGCTGCCATATTTCCAATCCAAGGAAATAATGAAGGAGGCCCAAATCCTTCATCTCAAACTCCTTTGCAAGATCTGCCTTGCATGAGTGTATCAACTACTCATCACCTTTTAGTATTAAATCATCAACATAAAGAACAATGATTAAAATATTATCCTCCACCACAATTTGGTACAGGTTTGCATCTGCCTCACTCTTGGTGAAGCCAAGTCCAGTGAAATAGCTATAGATCCATGTGTACCAAGCACGAGGTGCTTACTTCAGCCCATACAATGCTCTTTTGAGCCTGCACACATGCGACTCGCTATTGAAGATTTCAAATCCTTCAGGCTGCTCAATGTACACCTCTTCCCCAATGATCATATTAAGGAATGCAGTCTTCACATCCATCTGATGAATGTGCCAACCCATCTGCGCTGAGAGAGCAAGGATGGTCCTTATGGAAGAATACCGTGCGATAGGTGCAAAGGTTTCTTCATAATCAATCCCCTCGATCTGTGAGAAGCCCGGGGCAACAAATTTTGCCTTATACTTCTTGACACTCCCATCAGCAGCTTGCTTTACCTTGTATATCCATCTTGATCCTACAACTGATTTACCCACCGGCCTTGGAACAATCTCCCAACCACTGTTTCTGACAATGGAGTCATACTCCTCCACCATGGCATCTACCCATGTGGGCTCCTACACTGCTTCTTCAAAAGAAGATGGCTCTGTCACGATACACTTGCTCATAAGAGCCATGTATCCATTAAATCGGCCAGCTAACTGTCTCTGCCTGCACTGTGATGTAGGGACTCCTACATTCTGTTCCTGCATCAAGCTTCAGTCTCTCAGCTTCTATGGTATGCTTTCTGCCTTGTATGATGTTTGGTTCTGCATGAGTGGACTCCTCCACTCCATGAATCTCCTCCTGTGGATGATTCACATCTAGAGGCTCATCTTTGGGAACAAGTAGCTCCTCCTCTGCATGCAAGTGTAGCTCCCTCTCAAGCGACAACTTCATGGCTTTCACCTCATTGAATTTGCATCCCGTCCGGTAAACATATTTTGATCGTCCGGAAAATACACACGATAATTTTGGGGTGTTTCGTGTACCCCACAAATATCCCAACTTCTCGTGCTCGCCCAAATTTTTCCCTGCATCCTTTGTCACATGAATGTAAACAGATGAGCCAAAAATCTTCAAATGAGAAATATCAAGCTTCTTACCAGTAAAAGCTTCTTCAGGTGTACTCATGCCAAGTACTCTATGAGGACAACGGTTTTGCACATAAACCACATTGTTGCATGATTCCGCCCACAAGTGCATCGGTAGGCCCTAGTCATGCAGCATAGCTCATGCAACACCCACAATCGTTCTGTTCTTCTTCTCTGCGACCCCATTCTGTTGTGGGTTATGAGGCGCTATGAGTTCTCTTCGAATTCATTTTTTGCTACAGAAGTCTTTGAATTTTCCCGAGATATATTCACCACCATTATTTCTCCGTAGAGCTTTCACTTCCTTCCCCAACTCCTTCTCCACCAATGCTTTAAACTCACAGAACTTTGAGAATGTTTCACTCTTCTTCTGCATGAAGAAGATCCAACATCTACGAGAATAGTCATCAACAAATATAACATAATACCTGTGTTTTGTTGTTGAAGCAACCGAGAAAGTTCCACACACGTCTGTGTGAATTCTCTCCAGGATCACCGAAGCACAGTTCTCCTTCTCATGAAAGGTGGTCTTCACAAATTTACCCATAGTACATCCCTTGCACTGATCTGACTGGGCAAGAGTACCCTTGGGAATTCCAGTATAAATCTACTGCAAAATATTCAAAGCGCCATGGTGAAGATGGCCCAATCTCTTGTTCCATAATTCACCCTCATCCCGGCTCACCACTTCTTCTGCTTTGCCCATCATTACAGCGCAACCATCTACCTACAACTTGTAGAGATTCTTAACTCGAATCCCTATCCTCTTTGTTCGACCCATTTTTTTATGTCGCAGGAAATCTTTTTCATCGCTAAAAACAACGTCATAACCTATGTCTTCCAACGTTGCGACCAAGACCAAGTTCTTCTTCAGACCTGGAACATGCATAACATCTTTCAACAGAAATGGATTACCTGACTCCATCTCAAAGGTAATGGTCCCAATTTTGGTCGCATTGTATCGACCATCGTCGCCCATCTCTATATGCATTTGAAGGTCCTTCTCCTCCAAGTCACTAAACAACTCCTTGTCTCTTGTCATATGGAAAGACGCACCACTACCAAGATACCACACCGATCCCATTGAGATTGAAGCCAAGCATGTGATCAAAGAGAAATCAAGTTCATATTGCGAGGCTAAGGCCTCTCGAGCTGCAGCTCCAACAGCCTTCTTGTTCTTCTTCTTCTATGGGAAGTTAGTGGCGAAATGCCCATGTTCGTGACAGTGAAAACACTTCACCTTTGCCTTTAGCTTTGGATTTTGAAAGAAAATTATTCCCCTTCCCTTTCCTTTCTTTGGAAACCAAAGTTCAATTCTCTTCATCTTCATTCTTTGATGAATATCCATCCCTGGTACTTCGCCTTATCTCCTCCTGCACAAGATCCGACCAAAGTAGCTCCCAACCCGGCAATTTCTCTCGTCCATTGACAGAGTCTTTGTAGCTATGCCAACTCTTCGAAAGCCCAAGGAGAGCCAATCTCACCAAGTCTTCATCATCAACAGTAATCCCCACACTTCCCAGTTCATCCCTACAGTGGACAAAATTTTTGAGATATTTTGGAATACTGTCGCCTTTCTCCATTTTTATTTTTCTGAGCTTATCTTTCAGCGCCAACCTCCTCTAGTCACTGCTGCTTTGGGAAAAATCTGTCAAAGCCTTCCACATTTCAAATGGAGTGGATTTCCCATGAAGGCTAGACACAATATGGTCCTTCACACCTTCCAACAGAATTCTTCTTGACTTTTCTACCTTCTTTTTCCATGCGTCAAGTAATGCAGCATTGCTAGATCCCAGCTTAGGAACATCCCTATCGATGAACTGCTTCAGTCCATTATCCTCCAGCACTGCCTCCATCCTATCCTTCCAGGCTATGTAATTCGAGCTGCCATCAAGGGAAAACTCCAATCACAACCCATTGAAAGACATTTCAATGTATACTCAATTGTCGCACCAAGAATTTTATGAAGCAAATTCGAATTGTCCACTAGCACAAACTCATCAATTCTTCACAATTGCAATCTTCAAGAATTAACACTGCTATGATACCATGTAGAAATTATATACAAGATGCATGTATATATCTAGATTCTCTTGATATAACAATATTTATCTTCTTGCTAAATACAGAATCCTTCCACTATTAATCTTTTGCAGAAATTTAAAATCAATTGCAAACACATGAAGCAATAAAAAAAATCGCACATAACACAGTTGTTTAACGAGAAATCCTGAACCTAAAAACCCCAACTATCATATATTATGTATCATGGAGATAATGTAACAATATCATACAAATCTTAGTACATCAATCTCTCAGTACAATCAACAATCATTACACACTGTCATACAGAAATTTTCAACTCCATGCACCAATTTCTTACCTCTTGACAGCCTACCTCCACTGCGCAATCCCTGCTGAAGAAGACCCCTGAATGAATTTTAATCTACCTTGCTTGCACTGCGCAATCCTCATTGGCAATTCCAATGTGTGTGTGGTGCAATCAATGCATCACTATAGTCACAACAGATATTCCATCTTGCCCTTTCACCTATCTCTCCACTAAGTCTCCACTAGAACTAACATGCACTGTAGTTAACTGTTGTTTTTGTTCATTTTATTAATGAGTTATTATTTGTGAATTAATTAACTAATCAATTCACTCCACTCTCACTAGTGTATCATTCAGTTAGACTAGATACAACTAGCTCAACTGAGTTTAACTCCATTAACTGAGTTAAACTGAATAACAACTCCATGAACTACTCTTCCAACTCTATCATAACTTTGCCACTTCAGTTCTAACTGAGTCCTCCATGCATGAACCACCAGTCAACCCTAGGAATTGCGTAATTCCTTCAACCCACTCATTTGAAAAATATGTACACTGAAATTAAGTGCTCCAAGAGAATAAGTTTTTGTTTATTGTCGGACTATTATTAACAACTAATAATAATCGACACTTCTATTTTCAGATCGATGATCTATAAATAGACTTCGCCCAATATTCTAAAAATAGAATTTCATCTATTTTTCCAACTTGAACAACCTTCCACAAATAGCATCCTGCAACTTCTGAAATATGATCACAATGTCTAAAAATAGACATAGTCTAAAAATTAGACTTACACCTAAAAATAGACTTACATTTAGTGAAGGTGACTGATTTTCACTAAGCTCATCATCTTGTTGAATCTCAACAATAAAGCAGCATTCTTAACATAGAAGGTTTGGAGATGTTGATCCATTTCAACCATCGTTTTCAAGTTCAATATTCTAAGCTTGTACCGTGAATATTTCATGTCCTAATCAAACATTTCCAAAATATGTACAAAATTTTCACTCTAGACAGCAGATTATGATCTTGTGTGAAAAAATTGTTGCAAGGAAACTTAATTCCTTCTCTAGAGTATATATCATATAATAAATTAACTCCCTACACCTTTAAATGGAGTGAGAGGATTTTCTTGCAGAAATTTTTATCGGAGAAATTAGGGCATAAATCCCTAAACCACTAGTAGTTCTTCTCCTTCTTTTCATTCTATCCTTTGAACATTACAAGAGTAGTTGGATCTAGTAATTAAAAAATTGATGGAATATGCTTCAGTTAGAAATGAATTATGCTTTAGTAACCAATGAGACAGTGAATCTCAACCTTGTCTTACTCTCATTCCTTTCACTTTCTCTGCAAAAAAAATATTTTCCTACGAACAGAAACTTTCAGAGGAAAGGAGGTCAACAATTTTACATTTGTACTTTCCTACTCTCGGCATGATGACTAAAAGGTTATTTAAAGATGATTTTATCAATCAAAAGGGTGAACAGGCCATGATAGCTTTGTTTGTTGGCGGCATGGAAATATCTGACCTTGTAAAAACCACTTTAGGACATAAAGAGATGGACAAAATTTTGTAATCCGCAGGCAGAAGACATTGTGTCATGGTTACAAAAATTATGGCACTACTCTATTGAAATCTCTTCACATAGATATTCCCACTATAAAAATAATGGTCCATATATCTAAAGTCCGAGATAATGAGGTACGAGATGGAACCATTTCAATAGTTATTTTCGTTGGCCAGCTCTTGTGAGAGGTGAAAAAAGTTAGTAGCCATGAAGATCCACCCAATGATAATTATCTTTGGTTATAGAATGGTTTTTGAGTGTGCTAGAAAGTTCAAGGGTTGTATAAAACACTCGAGAAGCCCTTCGTTTTTCTGGCTTATCATGAAAAAAAAAACTATACGAGATGTCATTCCCCTTGCTTCACACAACGTATGAGCCGAGGCTAAAACAAGCTAGATATTAGCATCAATGAACTTATCTGAGGATCCCTTATATGAATAAATACTGCTTGGTAGAGGAAATGCAATTTCAAGACGATTTTTTCCATGATCAAGTGCATAAATGAGATTCTTAGCAAAATTGGCAACTAGAACTTCATAATATTTGGGTTTGTACAATGGAATTCCAGCTCTAGCGTCAACCATTGACACTTCTTGTAGGCTACCTCGATCTTGAAATTTAGAGGTATTCCTTGTCATCCATTTGTTTGAATAAGACCACACAACGGAATGCATGACTGGAGATAGAAGATGTAAATCTCTTTGTAAATTTTCAGTTATTGAACATGGTCAATGACATAAACTAGTGTTCCTCCTCCATGATTTCTCTGTACGATACCAAAAATATTTGTTGTAAAAAATCTCACTTTATGATATTCGTCAATTGAAGATGAAGATGAAATATACTTCTGGCTTTTGGCATTGCATCAGCAATGTTTGGCTATGATAGATATTTTGTGTATCCCAAAGCCAACTTGAGGAAGAATGTGCAGAGGTTGAGGACGGGGTAAGAGTTGTGGCATTAGCATAAGAGAATGGTGTGCAACATTGAGTGCCATCTAACACTGCATATTATATGTGCACCACACATCTAACGCTGTGTATTAATCTGCCAATGTATAATTCAATGCCACCATCTAGCCCTATTCTCCAGAAATTCGTTGTTGATTGATTTGATCTGGTATGTGCTGGCAGATTTGGAGGATCTGATGTTGATACGCTGAGTTGGGTGATATGATGGCTATGATGATTTGCTGATGCACTGGCTTTCACCCTTCTTGGTAGTCACATAATTTTTCCCACTATTGCTCATTTGGGATCTTGATCCTAATCAACTTTATGTATATCTCATATGTCTCTGTAAATTTCACAAAAGTCGGCCTTCACACAAAAATGTGTTTGATTTCATGTTGTACGAATAAATCATTATCCATGGCTTCAAGGAAAGCTCTTCCAATCATTGATCCTTTAATCCCTGCAAAATTAGTTGTGTCCTTGGCAATCTCTTTCAGCTTCTTCACGTAATCTTGTCTGGGCATAAGCTTATCATTGATTACAAACAGTGATGGTAACCCTCTTTTGGTCACTGGCTCGATTCTGTTAATTAATCTACGGACAACAACTTCTAAATTGTGGCATTTTTCTTCTAACTTTGTGACTAAAATTTTCTTATTGAGAACCTTCTTGACTTCTAGAATGGTTGTTGTTCTGTCTTCAACTCCGAGTGCCTCTAATTCGAACTTGTTTTTGGAATTCAAGATTCTAATAATGTTATTTTCTGTCTCAGGAATCCCTGCAAGCTCCTTGGTTGCTTTCTCTACAACATCATTTACTTGTTCAATTAGCTCTTTCTATTCAAATATGATTTGAATAGAAGGCCATATTTCATTCATGGAATCTATTATGCTTGTCCAAATAATCTCTTTTGGCTGGCCAATGGTCTGACCAATGGAAACTTCGCTCTCTGCTTTTATTATTCTTTCAATCTACTTTTGGGATCTTTGTATTTCTATTTCATGTGCATTATCAGACCTTATCTTCAGATCCTTCAGGGTATTGATTTCTGCTTCTAGCTTTTTGATCTCCTGTGATTGTATAGTCATATTCTCCATGGCTTTCGCCAACTGTTCTGCACCACCTGATGTGCTTGTAGTTGCTGGAGTAGTTGTAGGAATGACTGCAATAGGAACAACATCCAAAGGAACAATGGCCATTTCTGCTGCTTTTTCCTTTTCCTTGAACAATTTTTCCATCTCTGTCTCCATCTGTTTCAGCTGTGCTAACCGCTCCATTATCAGCTTCATCATCTCTACTTTTTGTGCTTCATTCTCCTTTATGTCTTTTGTGAGAGGGTCTTCAGTATCTAACATTTTAAGTTGTTTTCTCAGGGCTGCTATGTCAGCGTTCTTCTTTTTCAAGATCTCTTCCACTGCCTCTTCATTTTTTGGATCATATCCAATGTTCACAACTAAATCCTCTAGGGATTTGATTCTAGTATCCTTGGCAAGAGAAGAAACTTTCTTCATTTTAAGTTGTGATTAAATGTTAGCCAGTAATACCTACAACTTAGATAGGCTCATTGAAGTGCTTGTTAGTGTGGAGGAGATCATCTCTCCAGTATTCTTGTGCATCTCCACCTGATCTATTGGATGGATGTCTCTGACATTAAATTCAAAAGCAGTATGCTTGAAATATGCAGGTGATTTTGGCTGAGAAATCTAGGCTTCTAAGAAAGTCATTCTCATATTTCCTTTCTCTGAGTCAAATGCTGATAAAAGCCTGCTTTGTGAATTGCTGGTCTATTTCCAAAACTAGTTGTAGGTGTTGGTCTTCAATATCTCATTCTTCCTTTTAATTTCCCTGAAGGTGTCAAAGATATTTTCCTCCTTTTCCCCAGTAGCAGCATTACATGTAGGTGTTTGTAGATTTTGCTGCTGAAATGGAATTGTGGATGAAGATGTAGAAAATATAGTTTGGCCACCTGCTAGAGATGAAGTAGGAGAATATCTGATTGTTATGACTATTTGATGCTCTGTTTCCTTGTTTTGATCTATGTCCATATGGATTCTTGCTCTCTTTCTGTATTTCATTTTGAACTCCCTGTTGGATGTATCAGTCTCCAAAGTAGATTGATCATCTCTTGGCCTCTTTCCTGTTTCCTCTTTCTCTGGTTCTTTTCCTCTGTCTTCTTTGTCTTCTGTAGCCTGTTTTTCTTGTGGAGTAGGGGTTTGTATGCTTGAGGATGAAATCACCTGCTCTTCAGCCTCCTGCAATGTATTTGCTTCCCACTCAGTTTGGTTCGTGAACTTCTCAATTTCATGCCCATGGGTGTGGATATATGGAGTTGATTTGTTTTCCACCCTTTTCTTTGAGATGATGCCCAATGGGTCTGTTACACAGTAATTTGTCACCATCCCTGCCATCCCCCATCCCGCACATTGGAGGGACCTTTTCGTGACCTGTGAGCAGTGACATGACCTAAAACCACTTTCATGGCATCCCCCTTGACAAGTACAATCATTCCTCTGAAGACAGTTTCCTGTAAAAACCCTAAAAATAGACCTTTTGGCCTTGTCGTGACCAGCCAATTCAGCCCTCGCACCAATGGGGTAAATCCACCAAAGAGGGCCCGCCAACTGGCGCTCTGTCCCAGTGTATTACTCGCGCCAAGCTTAATAAGGATTGTTTTTTAAAAATAAATGACGGAATTTTGATTCCAACCAACTCTTGAACGAGTCTCTAAAATGAGTTGGGAGGTTTGGCTCTGGATCTCCATGTAGGGGAAGTGGTTTTCCACCTATCATGGAAGCTTCCTTGAGGATAGGGCCAATCCCACCATTGTAGGGATCCCAACTCCCCTTCCACCATCTATATAAGCTTGCCATTCAAGCTAAACATTGCGTCATGAAATTTGAATAAAAGGAATAACTGTTAAATTATTCACAGAGATTATCCTGATCACACACTATTTGAGCTTCATGCATAATACATAACCTCTTCTACTATTGATCATCAATTTGCGGAAATTAAACAATCGCATGCGCACATTAAAACCATAAACAATCACACATATAAACACAGTATTTATGGGAAATCTTAAAGCTGAAAACCCCCAACTATCTATATATTATAATGATAGAGATCATGTAACAATCATTGTACAAACTCCTCACAAGCTCTCAATACAATCTCCAATTGTTACACACTACACAAGCTCAGATCATACAAAACACATGCTCCAATCTGCTCCACCTGTTAGCCTGCCTCTACTGCGCAATCCAATATGGATAATTGCTAGATCCAGGTTCAAATCCCACTGGTATGTACTGCACAATCCTCATTGGCTTCTCCATCAATGTGTGTGCAAATCTCATGCACCATTATAGTCACAACTGATGGTCACACTTTCTCTTTCACCTACCTCTTCACTGGTCTCCACTGAAACTGTCCATGCACTGAAGTTAACTGATGTATTCTTTAGTTGATTAATGAGTTTATAATTAGTGAATTAATTAATAATTAATTCACACCACTCTCACTAATTTTATCAATAAGTTAGACTAGATACAACTAGCTCAACTAAGTTAAACTGAACACAACTCCATTAACTGTCTCATCAACTCCACCAAACTCTGTCACATGAGTTCTAACTGAAGTCAACCATGCAATAGCTCCACTAAACCCTAGGAATAGTGTAATTCATTCTGTCAGCTGCATGTGCCACATCCAGGCATCAAACTGAAGTGCTCCAAGAGGATAAGATAATGTTTAGAGTCCAAATATTATTAAGAGCTAATAATATTCGACATATCTATTTTTAGACTGGCAATCTAAAAATAGATTCCACCCAGTATGTCTAAAAATAGAAGTCCATCTATTTTCCCGACTTGACCAACCATCCACAAATAGCATCCTGCAACTCATAGAACATGATCCATATGTCTAAAAATAGACATAGTCTAAAAATAGACTTTGCGCCAAAATAGCCTGCGGGCCCACTTAGTGAAGGCGACTTCTTTCCACTAAGCTCCTCATCTTGTTGCAATCTCAACACTCCCTCTCAACAAGATAAGGATTATCTGCAACCCCTATCCTGCCTCTGTGGTATTCGAATTTGCTCCTGGTGAGCGCCTTCGTCAAGATACCAGCATCCTGATCCTCCGTAGGAATGTATGAAAGTAACATGATTCTCCGCTGCACACAGTCTCTGATATGATGATACCGAATTTCAATGTGTTTATATCTATCATGAAATACTGGATTAACCGAGAGTTTGATGCAACTCTAATTATCACAATAAATCACAGTAGGCTCTAAGTGTGAACCGAACAACCCGACCAGGATCTTCCTCATCCATATAGCCTCGCATGCAGCCAAACTCGCTGCCATATACTCAGCCTCTGCTGAACTGAGTGCCACAGATCTGCAGCTACTGTTTGCCAAACTGTTGTCGAGCAGAATGCGAAAATCCCTCCAGGATGTGCTCTTCTGTCCATTGAGCTCCCTTCCCAATTGCATTCGTGAAACCACACAGCTTTAGCTTCACCTCATCCCCTTGTCATTGCCACAATCCATATCGATGTGCCTTTGAGATAACGCAAGACATGCTTCCCCGCTTCAAAAAAGCTTGGTAGGATTAACCATAGCTTAGTAAGAATTTGGTTAACTGCATAGCATATATCGGGTCATGTATTGACCAGATACATAAGCGACCCCACCAACTGTCGATAAACAGTGGCATCCACTACCTCCGCTGAAGTAGCATCCTCCTTCCTCCAACCACCGGGAAGAGGAGTATCAACAGGCTTGCAGCCATGCATGTTGAACTTCTCCAATATCTCCTGGGCATACTTACCCTGAGAAACAAATAGTCCATCACTGTGATGCCAAATTTCCAATCCCAGGAAATAATGAAGGAGGCCCAAGTCCTTCATCTCAAACTCTTTTGCAAGATCCTCCTTGCATGAGAGTATCAACAGCTCATCACCTGTCAAAATAAAATCATCTACATAAAGTAAAATGATCAGCAACTTACCCTCCACCACAATCTGGTATAGGTTAGGATCCGCCTCACTCTTGGAGAATCCAAGTCCGGTGAAATAACTGTCTATTCATGTGTACCAAGCACGAGGTGCTTGTTTCAACCCATACAATGCTCTCTTGAGCCTGCACACATGCGACTCGCTGCTGAAGATCTCGAAACCTTCGGGCTGCTCTATGTACACCTCCTCCTCAATGACTTCGTTGAGGAATGTAGTCTTCACATCCATCTGATGAATGTGCCACCTCATCTGCGCTGAGAGAGCAAGAATCGTTCGTATGGAAGAATACCTTACGACAGGTGCAAAGGTCTCCTCATAATCGATCCCCTCTATCTGTGAGAAGCCTCGGGCAACAAATCTTGCCTTGTACTTCTCCACACTCCCGTCAGCTGCCTGCTTCACTTTGTAGATCCATCTCGAACCCACCACTGATTTCCCCTCCGGTCTCGGGACAATCTCCCATGCACTGTTTCTGACAATCGAATCATACTCTTCCACCATGGCATCTACCCATGCGGGATCCTCCACAGCTTCCTCGAAAGAGGATGGCTCTGTCATGATACACTTGCTCATAAGAGCCATGTATCCAGTATACCGGTCAGGTGACTGTCTCTGTCTGCGCTGTGATGTAGGTGCTCCTACAACCCTCTCTGCATCTTGAGCCAGTCGCTCAGCTTCTGTAGTGCGCTTCCGCCCTCTGATGGTTGGCGCTGCATGAGTGGTCTCTTCCACTCCATGAACCTCCTCTTGTGGCTGATCCACATCATGAGGCTCATCCTTAGGAACTAATAGCTCCTCATCTGCATGCAAGTGTGGCTCCCTCTCAAGCGAACACTTCATGGCTTTCTCCTCATGAAATTTGATATCCCGTCGCACAACAGTGTTGCGACTGTCTGGAAAATACACACGATAGTTGTGGGGTGTATCAGTGTACCCAAAAAATATCCCAACCTCTGCGGTCGGCTCCAGCTTCTTCCTGGCATCCTTCGTCACATGAATGTAAACAGGTGAACCAAAAATCCTCAAATGGGAAATATCGGGCTTCTTACCAGAAAACGCCTCCTCGGGTGTACTCATGCCAAGTATCCTGTGAGGACAACGGTTCTGCACATATACTGCAGTATTGCATGCCTCAGCCCACAAGTGTATGGGAAGGCCCTGATCATGCAACATCGCCCGTGCAACACCCATGATCGTTCTGTTCTTCTGCTCATCAACCCCGTTCTGCTGTGGTTATGAGGTGCTATGAGCTCTCTTCGAATTCCTTCTGCGCTGCAAAAATCCTTGAATTCTCCAGAGATGAATTCACCACCATTGTCGCTCCTAAGAGCCTTCACCTGCTTCCCCGATTCTTTCTCAACCAGTGCCTTGAACTCACATAACTTTGAGTATGTCTCGCTCTTCTTCTGCATGAAGAAGATCCAGCACTTACGAGAAAAATCATCAACAAATATCACATAATACCTGTGCTTTGCTGTCGAAGCTGTTGAGAAAGGTCCACACACGTCTGTGTGAATTCTCTCAAGGATCGTCGTGGCGCGACTATTCTTCTTGTGAAAGGTGGCTTTCACAAATTTTCCCAAGGTACACCCCTTGCACTGATCTGACTGCGCAAGAGTGCCTTTAGGAAGCCCAGTAGAAATCTGCTGCAGTATCTTCAAAGCTCCATGGTGAAGGTGGCCCAATCTCCGGTGCCACAACTCACCATCATCCCGGCTCACCACTCCTTCTGCCTTGCCTGCCATTGCTGGACAACCATCTACCTGCAATTGATAAAGGTTCTTAACTTGAACCCTTATCCTCCGAGTCTCACCAGTTGCCTTACTGCACAGGAAAGCCTTTCCCTCGCTAAAGACAACATCATATCCCTTGTCTTCTAACATCGCCACAGAGATAAGATTCTTCTTCAATCCTGGAACATGCATCACTTCCTTCAATACGAAGGGTTTACCAGACTCCCTCTCAAAGGAAATGGTACCGATACCGGTCGCACTGTATCTACCATTATCGCCCATCTCGATGTGCACTCCAAGATCTTTCTCATCCAGATCAGTAAACAAATATCGATCTCCTGTCATGAGAAAAGACACACCACTGTCCAGAAACCACACTGAACCCATCACACTTGAGACCAAGCATGCGATCAACGAAAAATCCAGCTCAAACTGTGAGGTTAAGGCCCCTCCAGCTGTAGATCTAGCAGCCTACTTATTTTTCTTCTTCTGCGGAAAATTTGTGGCATAATGTCCGTGTTGGTGACAGTGAAAGCACTTCACCTTGGACATGTCCTGTTTCTTGCCTTTTGCACCGGATTGAGAAGCTTTCTTGCTCTTCCCCTTCTTTGCTTTGGCAGCCAAAGCACAATTCTCTTCATCAGAGTTCCTTGATGAAGATCCATCCCTGGTACTCTGCCTTATCTCCTCTTGCACAAGATCCGACCAAAGTCGCTCCCATCCTGGCAATTTCTCCCGACCATTGACAGAGTCCTGATAGGAATGCCAACTCTTCGGAAGCCCAAGGAGATCCAAGCTCACCAAGTCCTCATCATCTGCAATCACCCCCACACTTCCCAGCTCATCCCTGCATTGGATGAACTTCGTGAGGTACTTGGGCATACTGTCGCCTTTCTCCATCTTTATGTTTCTGAGTTTATCCTTGAGCGCCAACTTCCTCTGGTCGCTCTTACTTTGGAATAAATATGTCAAGGCTTTCCACATCAAGAATGGAGAAGCCTTACCATGCAGGCTGGACACTATGTGATCCTTCACGCCCTTCAACAGAATCCTTCGACACTTTCTTTGTCTTCTTTTCATTCAATTACGGCAACATCGTTAGAAGTAGGCTTTGGGACTTGACCTCTATGAACTCCCTTCAACCCACTTCATCGCACCACGCCTCCATCTGTCCTTCCATACGATATAATTCGAGCTTCCCTCGGAGCATGCTCAGTACAGTACGTTGAAAGACATCTCAGCTTCATACCCGAAAACAACACAACGCAAATTCACGGTCCCACCAGCACAAAACTCAACCACTTCAATGTTTTGCAATTGCTCCGATGATCAATATCAGCTCTGATACCATGTATAAATTTGAATAAATGTTAAATTATTCACCGAGATTATCCTGATCACACACTATTTGAGCTTCATGCATAATACATAACCTCTTCTACCATTGATCATTAATTGCGGAAATATAAACAATCGCATGCGCACATTAAAACCATAAACAATCACACATATAAACACAGTATTTATGGGAAAGATTAAAGCTAAAAACCCCCAACTATCTATATATTATAATGATAGAGATCATGTAACAATCATTGTACAAACTCCTCACAAGCTCTCAGTACAATCTCCAATTGTTACACACTACACAAGCTCAGATCATACAAAACACATGCCCCAATCTGCTCCACCTGTTATCCTGCCTCTACTGCGCAATCCAATATGGATAATTGCTAGATCCAGGTTCAAATCCCACTGGTATGTACTGTGCAATCCTCATTGTCTTCTCCATCAATGTGTGTGCAAATCTCATGCACCAGAATAGTCACAACTGATGGTCACACTTTCTCTTTCACCTACCTCTTCACTGGTCTCCACTGAAACTGTCCATGCACTGAAGTTAACTGATGTATTCTTTAGTTGATTAATGATTTTATAATTAGTGAATTAATTAATAATTAATTCACACCACTCTCACTAGTGTATCAATCAGTTAGACTAGATACAACTAGTTCAACTATGTTTAGCTTAGTTAAACTGAACACAACTCCATTAACTTCCTCAATCAACTCCACCAAACTCTCTCACATGAGTTCTAACTGAAGTATCCATGCAATAGCTCCACTTAAACCTTAGGAATAGCGTAATTCCTTCTGTCAGCTCCTGTGCCACATCTGTGCACTTAACTGAAGTGCTCCAAGAGAATAAGATAATGTTTATAGTCCAAATATTATTAAGAACTAATAATATTCGACATATCTATTTTTAGACTGGCAATCTAAAAATAGATTCCGCCCAATATGTCTAAAAATAGAAGTCCATCTATTTTTTCCAACTTGACCAACCATCCACAAATAGCATCCTACAACTCATAGAACATGATCCATATGTCTAAAAATAGACATATTCTAAAAATAGACTTTGCGCCAAAAATAGCCTGCGAGCCCACTTAGTGAAGGCGACTTCTTTCCACTAAGCTCCTCATCTTGTTGCAATCTCAACATAATGGTCATAGAACTAAGATTTGAATCAGTAGCAAGGAGACTATCTCCAGACAGCCTCTAAGAGCCAAGCCGAAGAGAGAGAGCTTTCTCTCATTCCCGACGAGCTTCATTGATATGTGCTCCACTCTCGACCCACCGAAGGACGATCCAGCATCAGAGCTCAAGTTGTATCTTTCTTTTGTTGTGATTAATAATAAACGACTTTGATTATGGTTCCATTCATATGTTCATGTCTTATGTTATGAATTATATCTTCTCTGAGTGATATATGGTTACATTTTTTAGGTTTTACGTTCTGTGTTGTTGTTTCTTCGTGCACGTGCAGGTGTTCGAACGTGCTAGGCGGGAGGATTGTGATCTGCTTAAGCGAAGGAAGGAAACGCCATCTTTTCTGCAAACAACAGCAGCGTGGGACTTAAGGTAGGCCTCTTTTCACATCTTGGTCTTTTGTAACTAGGAACCTGCGTCTTAGCGTGACTCGGTTGTTGCTAGACCCATTCTGGCCTAGTAGGGATCACCTCTATCCGCAGAGGGGATTTACCTCTCCAACAAACTGGCGACTCGGCCAATTGGGGAGACATTGATTGGAGTTTGTCTTGTCTTTTCTGTTGATTTTGGTCTTTGTCTGCTTGATCAGCTCTTCTAGTTCACCTTTTTCTAGTGTTAAACCTTTGTTTAGCCTCACCATACCTGATCTGCTCCCTGTTTGCTCCTTTTTATTTTTGTCATTAGTAAACTCAACTGGCGCGGTTTTTGCCCTGACAGTCGCGCCAACTGGCGCTTGTTACTGGTTAGGCCCCTACGCCAATCCTATTCTGGCACTAGTTGCAACCAGACAGTCGCACCAATCCTGTGTGGTTCTAGGGTTTGCTTGTTTCTGAGCCTTCTGAGCTTGATTCTTGGTTTTGGTGTCATTTTCTCCGACTGCCTGAGTGTCCTGAAGCCTTGGTTGACTGTGTGTGACCTCTATCCTCCGGTTGTTTGCCCTCTACTATCGGTTTTACATTCTAGCCCTAGGGCATCTAGGTGCTATAGTGTGCTAAGCCTATCGTGGGAGTTTTTGGTTTTTATTTGTTCAGTCGACTTCGTTTTGCTTGCTTGCATTTGTTTGGTGGTTTTCCATTGTTTTATTGCATTATTTGAGTGATTACTCTCTTTCTCATTCGAGTTTCGCTTTGTCTCGTTTCGAGCCTAAATTACACGGTTCGTTTGAGTTTTTGGGATTCCTCTTTCATTTGAGGGATTTCTCCATCAATTTGAGGTCTGATTGTGTATTTTGTATTGAGTGAACTTGCCTGCTTTCACTCTTTCACTATCATTTCTTGAATTGGTCTTTTTATTAGTTTTCATTTTGTTTAGCACATCTTGCTCTTAAACATTGAAAATACAAATGCAAGTCTTTTTCTTTTGATTAGTTAGTGTAAATTGAAAACTTTTCTGCGTTATTAGTGTTATATAACTCTGAAGGAAAAGCTTTTAGTTTCATTAGCGTGCATTAGAGACACTAGTGGTAGTTTTGTGATCATTTTTTTATTGTGTGAAAGCTCTCAACCTTCCCGTAATTATCTATTCATCGAACAAAGTGATAAAGTGTGGCATGTAGTGTGCATTTAGAGGATTTTTGAGACATAACATTCGGTAGGGCCTGAAAATTGAAACATAATTGAAAATCAACTCTAAAATTTATTAAATTCACCTTAAGGCAGCATTGAAACATTAACGAAATATTTAGAGGTCTAGGCTAGTGACGTGTTCCGGCGTCGTTAAACCTAGTAGTTGTCACTCGCCTCTTGGCTTTAGAAAACACTAGTACGGACTTGTGCTCCCCGTACCCTCGCGTATATAAAGGGAGACCCCACTAGGATGCTATCCTTTATCTGTAGGAAGCCGAGTCTGCTGCCTTATACTCGTGATACGCCGGACACAAAATTTGGGGAGATTGCCTGCACGTATGTCAAGTCCTTGGTTGATTTCTCTTTCATTTGAAACCAAGGTGTATATTGCAGTTCACGGATATCTGGTACACCCTTTTGCCTAGATTTCTAGAGTAGTAATTTTGATCTTTTTTGACTCATTAAATTTGAAAGGATCATCAAGCGCTTGTCCTTTCACGCTTGTTTCCAAATTGAAAGAGATAGAGTCACCTTTTATCCGTTTCTTGACTCTTAAAACATGAAACGGTAAAGTTTCTAAGTTTCAATGTGGTAAAATAAATCACTTGCGATCACACGCTCTTTTAGAGTTTGCTTGTTGGTCGTTTGATTGTGTGCCTTGGTTTTTTACCGTGTGTTTTTTTTTATCTCTTCCTCTTTTCATTACTATCACAGTGGCGGAACCCTCAGTTTCTTCTATTGGTAGTCCTTACAAAAACGATTCATCAGAGGTCTCTTAGTCCTCTGCTGAACCTCAGCAGCCCATTGTCTCTGAATTTCCCGACGGGGGACCGGCTCTATCTGAGCTTCCCTTTGGAGGACCAGTTGAGTTCAATTGGCCCTTATCCAACACTTGGTTTGGATTTGGATTAGGGGAATATTTCCCTCCTCTTACATCAAGTTCGCCTTTTTTAGCTGTTGTTATTCCTCTTAGTCCTCGCCGTCTTTTAGAATATCTAGCGGCAGGTTCAGATATGGACTCATCCAGTCCTTCTCCTAATGAGGAAATCCCTACATCTGGTGAAGATTACCAGTTGTTCCCAAAAAACAACCCCAACTTATCTGTCATGTCTTCGCCTAGTCCTTTGCTTCTAGCGGGGTATAGATCCTTAAGTCAGATTGTGGCCGTTGTCGCCTCTATGGGAGTATCAACTCCGTCTACAAGGCCGGTTATTCCTTAATTAGGGATGTCCCCAAGGAGACCCCTCACGTCATCTCCTCAGGTCACATCAGTACCTGTTAGGCCTACTGTCTGTGTAGTTGCATCTACACCCGTTGTTACTACTCAGTCCGTCAGGACCGCGTCGCTTCCTGAAGACGTCTACATAGCATCTGCTATTCCAGAGAATATTTCTCTTGAGGAGTATCGGTTGTCTCTACAGCAGTCGAACTCTGAGGTTGGTCAGTCCTCCCAAGATCCCAACCGTCCTTATTTTTCCCATTATGGACAGATGGTACACTCGTTTATGTTTTTCCATATTAGTATGATGATCAGGGAAACCCTCTACGTTTTCCTGCTCCACAGGCTTATCAATATGTTCAAGGTTATATGTCTGCCCAGGCTGGGAAACCTTCCAACCCGCAAGGGAAACCCTTCCAGGGCCAGCCTTCGGGCCAGCCTGGTTATCTTTATGACCCACAAGGACAACCCTTACAGGGCCAACCTTCGGGCCAGCAGGGGTTGTTGTACGGCCCACAAGGGAAGTCCTACAACCCTCAAGGTCAACCTATACAGCCTCACCCTGTGGTCCAACCAGGGAAACCTCTAGGACCTACAGGTCAACCGAGGTATCAACCGAGACCGTTGTACAGTCCTGGGGGGAAAATCCAACCCTCTCAACCTATGGTGCAACCTCTGCAACCTCATTTTCCTATTGGTCCGAATGTTGCACAACCAGGGCCATATTATGGTCCTGTTGCGGGTCAAACTAGTTATCAGGCACAACCTGGCCCTATCCCGCCACCAGGCCAACCAGCTCATCCAGGGCAGCCTGGTGTCCCTCTTCAGCCAAGTCAACCTATTCAACCAGGACAACCTGCTCACCCGAGTCAACCTGTTCAACCAGGGCAGCCCGCTCAACCAGGTCAACCTCTTCAACCAGGCCAGCCTGCACATCCTATCAACCCTGCTCAACAGCCGATTTACTCTATGTCGTAGCCGAATCCGCCTGTGCACCCAACTCATCAGGCTCAGCAGGGCCCCACTTACCAACAACCCGCTCAACCCCAAGGCGGTTATTATCTTCAAGGTCAATCTCGACTGGTTTACAACCCGCCCCAAGGTTCTGGTTATTACCTTCAACAACCAAGCTATACCTATACTCAGCGGTCAAATCCATATACTTCTCACACGGGGCCCACATATAATCAGGGTCCATACCCCGGTTATCAACCCCCGTACATTGGTTACCAGCAACCGTATCATTCTAACTATACGGCTTACACCCCCTATGGTCAGAATCCCCCAGGACAAAACCAATGGGGGAAAATTTATGCTCAACCAGTGTGGAGTATAGGTACAAGTCCTTATCGAGGGCCCGGTATGCCTTTCAATCTTCAGTTACCTTTCCTTGCTACGTTGGAATTGTCGGATGTTTCTAAATTGACCAATGATCCGATTCTTCACAATCCTTATTGGCCTCCGGTTCCAACCAAGGTGCCCGGTGACTGTCCTAAATTTGAAGGCAAAGCTGGAGAGGACCCCCAAGCTCATGTGATGACCTACCATCTGTGGTGTTCTTAAAACTCTTGGGTGGATGATTCAATTCGTCTACGTCTTTTGCAGCACACTCTTACCGGTGTTGTCGCTAAGTGGTATATAGAATTACCCCTCAGTATCTTTCAAGACTTCAATACGTTAGCTATGGCTTTTCTGATACATTTTCAGTTACCGGTTCGTTACGAAGCTGGGACGCATCTCCTGACTTCTTTGAAGCAGGATAAATCCACCCACATATCTGATCATATTCATGAGTGGCAACGTCATCGTAGGTTGATCAAGTTTGATATACCTGATCAGCTACTAACTCATTGGTTCACTACCTCCTTCGTTAGCAAGATCGCTCAAGATATTGCTATGGGGGCGAATGTGACCGAAGAACAAGCCATCGCTCGTGCCCAATACCTTGATCTAGTGTACTCTCAGTCCGGCATGCTCTATGATATCTTGACTGATGCCCCACGGCCAGGGACCTCTAAAGCACCAACTACTCCATCGGTGGACGGTGTTATTGGTTCCGTTTCTCAGACTTCTCGGAAGTCCTCTAATGGGAAGCAGAAGTCTAATTCTTCCAATAATTTTGCTCTTCCCGCCCCTCCAGATTCTGGTAAGACTACGGAGGTCAATTCTGTTTAGGCCAATCCTGCGGAAAAAGCCTCCAAAGGAAAGAAGAAGGGAAAAGGAAAATCCAAACCTGATGCCCCGAAACCAGAGTCTTCTAAACCTCATGTTGATGATGGTTCCTAACACAAACCAAAGTACCCCTGCCTTATCTGTGAAGGAGATCATTATACCAAAGATTGTCCCCAACGATTTGAAGTTAGTCAAATTTTGAAAGGTTCCAAAGCGACTCCGGCAGTTCTCAAAGAACCATTCTCGTCTCATCAGACCCAGATGGTTGAGCAGCCTTCACCATCTACACCATTTGGGTCCCAAGTTTTTATGATGAATGGTGCTGCACCTGTTTCAATTGCTACACGTTCAAAGGATTATGCTGGATCACGTCAGGTAGCGAGGAAGGAAGTCGTTGATGGCCCACCTCCTCCACCTGTCTCTGGTACTTTAGAAATTGAGTAGCCCAGCGCTGAACATGTTGTGAGGCCACCTTATAAAGGTGTTCTGCAAAAATCTTCCTATAATCCAAACGCCCGTGCCGCTCAGCACTACAGCATTGTTGAGGATTTGGCACAGGCGCCTTCTGCAATGTCTGCATTGGAAGAGCTTCAAATTTTCCCATCGCAATGAAAAGCTCTGTTGTCCGCAATCGATGGAATCGATCTCGCCGATTCTAGTCTTCTCACCTTCGACCTAGAAAATTTTGTCCCCTGACTTCCACATCAAATCGCTCTTGTTATCCAAGTCGGTATCAATGGCCTCAAAATCCATAGAGCTGTTGTGGATGAAGGTGCTTCAACCTGTGTTATTTCATCTTCCTGCTGGAAGGCCATTGGCTCTCCAACTCTCAATTCGTCTCCCAATGCCCTAGAGGAATTTGATGGTCGGGAATCTAAACCCCTAGGTGTTCTCGAGAGTTTGTCGATCACGTTACAGGGTAAGACAGTCAACGTAGAAGTAGAAGTGGTCGACGCCAAGCTCAACTACAATCTTCTTCTTGGTCGCAGTTGGATGTACGCCATGCTATGCGTTCCGTCCACCCTCTTCCAGCTTCTGAAGTTTTCTCACGAGGGAAAAAATATTATTGTTGATCAATTGTCTTTCTTCACCTCATCCTCCACCACCGCACACCGTTCAAGTTAACATGATCTCCAGGTCAGATGACCCTTGAATCATCCCTTCGCCTAAACAGGTGACCTCTTTCGGAGAATCGATGCCTTTAACTCCAGTTGAGATTAATTATTGCGAAATCGTCGCTGCATCCGATCCTCCTCCTCCTGAACATGCTCCTTCGAGCATGGCTTTATATATATATTCTCAATCCCCTTGGCTAGGCGATGCAGATTCGCCTGATCCTTTAAGAGAAGTCTTCCCTTCCGATGAAGCTATCGTCAAAACGATGACTCTTGAAGATCTATCATGGAACGATGGACATCATCGTTCCTCGTTCATGCCTGACCTGGGGGCAATGTTGGATTGTCTAGAGCGCTTTCCATCTCAAGTTCCCACTCCGCCTCTTCAAACACCGATATTGACTCATGACGTCCTTTCAGAGGGAAATCTGAGTAATATCACTCAAACCATGCATATCGACATCTCCGTCAAACCGGGGGTAGTCGAGAACATTCATGTGGGAGTTACCTATTCTCCTGGAGAGATTCAGGTATAAACAAGCCTTTTTCGTGAATTCAGAGATTTTTTCGCGTGGTCCTATGAGGAGATGCCTGGGATTGATCCCAATATAGTCATGCATGAGATTCCTACCTATCTAGGTGCGAAATCCGTGCGTCAGCATCTACGCCAAGTGCACCCCCGGAAAGCCACAGCTATAAAGGCAGAAGTTGAAAAACTTCTTAACGCGGGCTTTATCTATCCAATTCCCCTCACAGAATGGGTTTCAAATATCGTCCCTGTAGATAAGAAGCAGGGCACTATACGGGTCTGTGTTGATTACCAAGACATTAATCGGGCCTTTCCTAAGGACAATTACCCCACTCCCTTTATATACCAAATCATCGATAAATGCGCAGGCAGTGAGATTTATTCCCTTATGGACGGTTTCTTGGGTTATAATCAAATTAATATTTTACCCGCTCATCAACATAAGACTGCCTTTATATGTCTGTGGGGTACTTTCGCCTACAAATAGCTCCCGTTCGGCTTGAAAAATGTTGGAGCCACTTTCCAGTGTGCTATGTCCTATGCTTTCCACGACATACGTCATATTGTTCAGCCGTATCTGGACGATTTTCCGGCCCATTCAACTTGGCGCGAGGACCATCCTGAACACCTCCGCCAGATTTTCCTCCATTGCAGACATTACAATATTAGGCTCAATCCTCACAAGTGTGTATTCTGCGTGGATTCTGGTCATCTTTTGGGATTTATCGTCTCCAAAGATGGAATTTTCCTTGACCCCCTCAAGGTCGAGGCCATCGTTAACCTCCCATCCCCATCCTCGTTACATCAACTCCAGATTCTACAGGGGAAAGCCAACTTCTTACGGTGCTTTATTCCGAACTATGCAGAAGTGGCCAAGGGGTTTACGCGACTTTTGAAACAGGACGTTCCCTTCCATTGGGATGAGATTGCCCAGCAATCCTTCGAGAAGCTTAAAACGTTGCTCATTAACGCTCCGTTGATACGTCCTCCCAACTATCATCGCGATTTTACCCTTTATTTGGCCGCTGCATTTAGCACAATAGCTATGGTTCTAGTATAGGATGAAGACGATTGAAATGAACACGTAGTTTATCACCTATCTCGGAATATTCTCGACACGAAAACGTGCTATGCCCACGTCGAGAAGTTGGCGCTCGCTGCGGTCCAGGCCGTTCAGCGATTCCGCCATTACATCCTGTTGCGTATGGTAACCGTGGTTTCTGACTGCAACCCCATGACATACATCCTGTCTCGACAATTGCTAGGGGGCAAGTAATCCAAATGGATTATAATCCTTCAGGAGTTCGATTTATAGTTCACAACTGCCAAATCGACTAAATCATTGGTTTTTACTGATCTTATCTGCTCTCTCCCGACAAACTCCGTTCCATCCCAATCCGAGGATCATATCCCAGATGAAACACTCTTTCTTATCAGCACTCATGATCCATGGTATGGTGACATTATTGTGTATCTTCAAACATCCACGTTCCGGTCCGAGTTGACAAAAGATGCCCGACATCGTATTCAGCATCAATCTCAACCATACCATATTGTAGGAGATACCTTGTACCGTGTCGGGGTTGATTTTGTGCTCCGCCGATGCTTGACCCTGGAAGAAGCTGAGAGAGTCCTGAATGATTGTCACAGTGGCACCTGTGGCGGTCACATGTCTGGATATGCTACCGCCAAGAATATTCTGCGTGCGGGTTACTTCTGGTCGTCTATATTCAAGGAATGTATTGTTGCAGTTCGAAAATGCCACGCATGCCAGGTCTTTCAGCGCAAGATGCGCGCGCCACCCCTACCCTTGCATCCTGTCATTACCGTAGGCCATTTTGCTAAATGGGGCATATATTTTATGACATATAACCCTCACTCGGCTGGGGGACATGCTTATATAATCGTTTCCATGGACTACTTCACTAAGTGGGCCGAAGCGATGCCTACATTAGCTGTCGACGGTAAGAAAGCTGCCCAATTTATTTTAAACCATGTTATTACGCGTTTCGGAGTTCCTCAAGCCATTGTCACCGATCATGGCACTCATTTTCAGGATTACATGATGGCCGAGATGACATCAAAGTTGGGCTTACGCCATGATAGCTCAACGCCATACTACCCCCAGGCGAATGGCCAGGTTGAGGCCGTGAACAAGGTATTGGTCACGATGCTTCAATGAACGATTGGTATCCACAAATCCAACTGGCATCTCCAATTGTTCTCAGCTCTCTGGGCTTAACGAACGTCTGTAAAGAGCGCAACCGAATTCACACCTTTCCAGCTGGTGTATGGTCTGGAAGCGACTCTCCCAGTTGAATGTGAAATTCCTTCTCTGAAGTTGGCTGTGGAACTATTGTCCGACACTCCTCCGGAGGAAGAACGTCTCTTGTATTTGGAATGACTAGATGAAACCCGCCACTTGGCTGCCTTGGTTATTGAGGCACAGAAAAATCAGGTCAAAGCCCATTTTGATCAATCGGTTTCTCCACGTTCTTTCATTGAAGGGGACCTCGTCCTCCTATATGACCAAACACACGATAAACTTGGAGCAGGGAAATTCCAGCCCATGTGGCATGGGCCCTATATCGTCAAACGAGTATTAAAAAATGGGGCCTATGAGCTAATCGACTATGAAGGTATTCCTCTGGCACAACCTAGGAATGGGTTGTACCTCAAAAATTACTACGCTTGAGTTATTCTTGTGTGGTGTGTGTACATAACTGAGTGTGTTCATTTTTGTGCATGTGTGGTGTGGTGTGATTTGTAAGCATCTTTCTGCTGATTGGGTCTTCCTGATTGTGCAGATGTCTATTACTCCTTTTGTCGGTTTCGCGGATGGTGCCTCCCGCGGTACCAGGAATCTGTCCTCGACAGCCTGGGTAATCTACGATCCTGCTGGTGAGTTGGTCAATTTGCAAGGTGTTTGTCTAGGGCCAACCATAAATAATTTCGTGGAGTATAGTGCCATTTTGGAATTATTAAACGAGGTTGTTAACCTCAGTATTCATGCATTACTTGTATATCTGGACTCACAGCTTGTAGTTTTACAACTTAATGGTCATTATTCAGTTACAAACCCATCCATTTTACGAATGTATCTACGTATTCGTTTACTGGAAAGAAATTTTGATTACATTACATATCAACACATACCCATACACATGAATGCGTTAACAGATGCAATAGCTAATATGGTTTTAGATATACACTTACACAACTTGTAAAAACATCATCATATGTAAAAATATCCATCCAGAAATAGATATATATATGTGTGTGTGTGTGTGTGTGTGTGTGTGTGTTTGTGTGTGTGTCGAAATGTTTGCAGTTTGTGTCCATCACATAAAATTAAAAAATATACATGTCTATTTAATAATAGCCGAAGACAACATGTCTCTCAAAAATGTGCAAATGAAAAGCCCTAGATGACTAATCAGCGTGGTGCTTGTGATAGCATGTCACCGCCCGCACCAGTCGCCTCAGTAAATGGTGAAGGCGACTAGGCACCCCCACAGTGTGCCTCTGATAAGCCATGGGGACATCTGGTAGCCGAGCGTAATCTAGGATCCCCCAGGCGATACCATCCAAGTTCTGCACTAGCTCATTCCCCTTGCCACCCTCAGCTTGAGGATCGTGTGCGAGAGGGGTCCTCCGTGCAATGAGCGACATCCCGGCGGGCCTCTCTGGGCCAACATCTGCACACATATAGGATTGTTTGTTAGAATAGGCATGTATCACAAAAAAAAATCATAAATACATAAAATCAAAAAGAATCTTACCCAGCTTCTCATCCCATTCATCCCCCTCTGGGAGTGGAAGATCTAGGTATCCTGTGAAATCGGTACCGACATAGGGCCAGTCCTCAACAACGATCAGCTGTCGCCGTAGCCATGCAAAAAACTCGGCCTCCATGACATTTTTTGCCCCCCTCCTGATCTGGGCATGAGTGCTGCCATCGAGCCATCCTTGGCTCCCTCAATGATGGTTGGGCGACTATCGCCCCCTAGCCCTGGAAAATTGGTAGTCATTCAAGGATGAACGATACCAGGATGGAACCATACCCAAACTGTTTCAGTTTTGTCTTCTTGCACTTTGTCAGCTGTTGTTTGATGTTCATTGTTACGGCAGTGGCCTAATCAAATTGTGTCAGGTTCATGCATTCAGATGCTAAGAGTAGTTGTGCCTTATTTGCCTCATGCGGTGCCTGTGACCCTGCAGCTCGCGTAATGGTGTGGAGCACTACTCAGAGTGCTAGATTGGGGACCGTGTGGATATCAACCTTCCCACTGCCTGATCCTGTTCATGCCCCTAGGCACACTCTTTCCATCACCATTGCCATTTTCTCACCAGATGGCCTAGTACCTATCAAGATTGGAACTGGACCTCTGCGGGACAATCCAGTTATGAAATAAACGTCGGATACTTCAAGTTCCAACACTTGTTCTCGAAGCCTGGATTTTTCTTCGTTCTCATCCCAAATGCTGATCAAATACTGCGGTAACTTAGGTTGTGCTCTTAAACATGGTGTTAAGAAGAACTTTTTTAGACCACGGTTTCGGAGAGCGTTCATGCATGCTTCATTCCCCATCGCCATTTCATCTTCTTCACCATGCTCCCTTTCTTTCCACTCGATCACCATTATGGCCGTGTATTTGCACCAACATGGTCATAAACACCTCATTAGATCTCTTGAACACTCATAAATTCAGCTGATTGGTTCATTTTTTGTCAAATTTGAGCGGAAATTTGAGTTGCGCCATTGGCGCGACTTTTTTGCAAAAGGTCGCGCGAACTGGCGCGACCCCTTTGCAAAAAGAAGCCAATTGGCACAGGTTCGTGCCCGATACCTGCGCCAATTGGCTGAGCCCTAATTTTGCAAAGGTCCCCTTAGGGATCCAAAAACACAATGGAAATCTATGAGAAATGAAATAAAACAAAGCTATGGAGAGCACCTCTTACCTGGAACAAACAAGAACTTCAATGATGTACTGGATTGACCACAATCGCCGCCGCAAGTTTGCACAACAAAAGCTCACTATTGCTCTCACAAGAGGTAAAAAGTAAAAGTGAATATGTTTTTACTATTTTTGGCATATTTATAACTTTTCAAAGTCAAAATTAGGTTTTGAAAGTCATTTTTCCAATATTTTATTATATTTTGTCGAAAAATGGGTTTTACGCTCGCTTTCATGTGCAGAAACAGGTTTTCACGCGGCTTGGACGACGATGCGAGTTGTAATTTATACTTTTTCGGACTCGGTAAAAACACGAAAAATTCATTTTTGGAGTCATCTTTCAGCTCTTTTCTGACTCTCTAAACATGAAAAGAATTTTGAGTCGCTTTTCATTTTGATCTCGTTAAATTGGCTGCGAAACTACATCTACCCAGTATACGTTTACCCCTTTTTCGGGTTGGGATAGATTATTTACAAAAAAGGAATACCCTAGCCTATCGCGACTAGGAGGCTTTCTCAGACACAGTTTTCTACCTTTTCGGATCTGAGGAACTATCTACGAAAAGGGACTGTTGGAGTTTACTTTTCCGCTATCTTTTCAAACTCTCTAAACATGAAAAGATGTCGAGTTCTTCCTTTATCAGACTCGTTAAACCTGATGACATCGGATTCTGTCATAATGACGATACTCGATTTTCTCCTTCCTAGGGCTCGTTAAATGTACTAGGTTGGATTTGTCCGAAGGACGAACTTATATCACAAGCATATGCTATCCCCTTCAAGCTTGTTCTCAAAAATAATTGGGGTACTCGCCAGAAATGGTGGGGAAAAAAATGAAACCAGTATCATCGTCATGTCGGCATTATGTCGCTCTTGAACATGGCACTTGTCTGCATTCGTGTTTGGTTGGGGACATCTCATCTCGTTCTCTACTTGCCTCCATGGGTTTGGGTAATCCATTTTGACCTCTCATCTGCTCTTTTCCTCGTCATCATGACCTCTTATCTTTTGATGTCAAATACTGTCAAATCCACTGTCGTGCCGCCGATATGTTCAAGAGAAGTTGACCTCTGCAGTTTCAACCCTCCTTTGATTCTCTACTGATCCTAATTCACAAACATTATGTTCCTCTGTCTCGCGTCGATGATGTGGGAAACACTATGGCCCAACTTCGATCAAGGTCACTTCCTGTTGACTTCAGCTCATTATCCAGGAAGTTGATCTAGAGACTCCCTTCCGGTACCTTGGAGCATGCATGCCTCAATGGCAGGTTCTTCGCATTCGACGTAAGGTTTTCATCATTGACCTTCGATCGAATGGTTCTATGGGTGTTCAATGCCAGCTCGTTATTCACATTCCGTGGATTGTACCTATAGTACCTTGAGGGCCATTGTCATTATTGGTGGTTCCTCTCACGTCTGTTAACGGCTTTCATCATTGGCTAGTAATCAGACGATGTTCTTGCATGTTCGACTTCAGCTCACTCATTCACATGCTAGAACTTGTACTCTGTTCGGGTCGAGATGGAGCACAAGACCCTAGGTTTTGTCTGATGGAATCTAGGCTGCAGATTTTGTGGATTATCATGATTGGTTACATGACTCATTGATTGGATGGTTGCGACCATACCTAAGTCTAATTATTGATCCTTACTGGATGGCTGCGTCCATACCTTGGATCCTGATTATTGTTTACTCTATTATGGATGGTTGCGCCCATACCACGTATCAGGTATTTGAGACATCAGTTGTACTTGTCTACGCAGGTTTTTCGACGGCAGTGTTTTCAGTTGGACACGTTCTCGTAAAGCATTTCACCCCCCTCTCTCTCAGGCCTCATGCTTTAGGGGGCATCTGTTACACAGTAATTTGTCACCGTCCCTACAATCCCCCGTCCCGCACATTGGAGGGACTTTTTCGTGACCTGTGAGCAATGACATGACCCGAAACCATTTTCATGGCATCCCCCTTGACAAGGAAAATCATTCCTCTGAAGACAGTTTCCTGTAAAAAACCATAAAAATAGACCTTTTGGCCTTGGCGCGACCAGCTAGTTCAGCCCTCGCGCCAATGGGGGAAATCCACCAAAGAGGGTGCGCCAACTGGCGATTTGTCCTAGTGTATTACTTGCGCCAAGCTTAATAAGGATTGTTTTTTAAAAATAAATGGCGGAAGTTTGATTCGAACCAACTCTTGACCGAGTCTCTAAAATGAGTTGGGAGGTTTGGCTCCGGATCTCCATGTAGGGGAAGTGGTTTTCCACCTATCATGGAAGCTTCCTTGAGGATCGGGCCAATCCCACCATTGTAGGGATCCCAACTCCCCTTCCACCATCTATATAAGCTTGCCATTTTCCCTTTGCAAGCTAGCCTTAATTGTCATAGAACTAAGAGCTGAATCAGTAGCAAGGAGACTATCGCCAGACAGCCTCTGAGAGCCAAGCCGAAGAGAAAGAGCTTTGTCTCATTCCCAACGAGCTTCATTGATACGTGCTCCATTGTCAACCCGCCGAAGGAAGATCCAGCGTCAGAGCTCAAGTTGTATCTTTCTTCCATTGTGATTAATAATAAACGACTTTGATTATGGTTCCATTCATATGTTCATGTCTTATGTTATGAATTATATCTTCTCTGACTGATATATGGTTACATGTTTTAGGTTTTACATTGTGTGTTGTTTTTTCTTCGTGCGCGTGCAGGTGTTCGAACATGCTAGGCGGGAGAATTGTGATCTGCCAAATCGAAGGACGGAAATGCCATCTTTTCTGCAAACAACAGCAGCGTGGGACTTAAGGTAGGCCTCTTTTCGTATCTTAGTCTTTTGTAACTAGGAACCTGCGTCTTAGCGTGACTCAGTTGTTGCTAGACCCGTTCTAGGCTAGTAGGGATTGCCTCTGTCCGCAGAGGGGATTTACCTCTCCAACAGGGTCATAATACCAAGTGAAGCTGTGTGTGAATTTCATCTCCTTCAGCATCCTGTCAGCCTCCTCTCCTATTGCTCTGCTATTGCAAATGAAAGGACCAAGTTGGGACTTGATCCTTAACCGAGAATTATTTTTGCAAGATACAAAGTGTACCTCATCTGCATTGATCATCTGCCTGATGTACTCCAAGGCAAAGATCCTCATGGGTATGAACTTTGGCATCTTGTAAGGGGATAAATCACACCCATAAATTCTGAGCTCTGTGTATTTCTGGTACAAGTATCAGTCTCCAGTTCTTACGTGGCCTAGTAGCTGCATGATCTTCTTAATATCTTCATTAATCCTTGGTTCCATTGTACTGCTGAAGATGCTCATTGTTGGATGCACAAATGCTTCAACAAATCTTTTGTAGGTATAGCCCTTTTGTTCCTTCATTAGCATGGTTGTCCAAAATACTATTGATTGAGCTTGGGAGTCTTCATTAAGTTTCCTCATTGTAAATTGGAACCTACTTGCCTGAAAATATAAAAACATGTAAACTAAGACTGAAGTGTATTTAAATGTTTCCTCTGTGTGAAATTTAACAAACTAGTCATGGATGACATCAACTAGGAATTGAAAGAAGTTAAACATAATGGAATGTTTCGAATTCGATGAAAGTATCGACAGGAAACCCATCATTGATTCATCTATCCGCTGATCTGAATGATACCATAATAAGTATGAAAGGACAGTGACAATTTGTTGGGTCCTATCAGCAAAAGTAGATGAGAGATATGGAGGATTATTATTTGGTAATAGAGTGTCTGTAGCCATGAACAACTCCATTATTTTGGCTCTGTTGACAAAATCCAACTTTTGGTATAGTTCTATGAGGGCTTCATACAAAAAAGGAATGGTTTCTTCAACTGTAGGAGCTTGCATCATTTGCATGATGGACTGGGCACTGATGGAAAAAAGGACTTCCCCTGTGGGGGCTACAACTTCTCTCTAATTAATATCATAGCAGGCATGACATTTTCTAACAAACTCAGGGCAACTGTGGGATTTTTGGAACATATAATAGGGTAATTTAGTCTCCCACGACCCTATATCATCGACCTTATCGATCAACTTGTCCTCTAACCAACAATAGACATCAAAAAGGTCAAATTCTGAATCATTCTCATGTATCTTGAAGTCTATGTTAGCCAGGGCCACAAGATCCAGGTCCACTTAAGGGTGAACCATTGGGTTAAATGGTTGCTTCTCCTTCTTTGGAGGCATTTTTGTTCACTGAAAAATATACTGATTACAAATTAACAAAAGGGGATTAAAAGAAGAGGGAAATAAAGAAAGGGATCTCGTGTTGATCAGTAGGGGAACTGGGAGAAAAAGGAATTGAAGGAGGGGAAGTCTGTGAATTCTGCAGATAGTTGAAGGTTTTCTGCGCCTTTCTTTGATCTGTAAAGCCTTGAATTTAATCACTTGTAACAATAGAACTCATGCAAACACAGTAACCTTTGAAATAGGTGGGGAAATTGATTTTATAAATGATGGGGGTTTTCGTTAACATGGCGCGGGCCCGTTGGATAATAGCTTAGTCAATTAAATGCCTAATGGACCTTTAGGCGAAAGTGTAGGTGATTGGATGGGGGTGACAGGAGTGGTTGTCATGGCGCAACGAGTGTGGCAAGAATATAACAGTCAGTGGTGTAGTTTAGCAATGGAGGAAAACAACTTTTTGCAGGGGGTGTAAGCCGATAAGTGGAATGGAGAGGGGGGGTGTGAAATGACTAGCGCCTGACATGTAGCAAATGGGATGGTTTCGAAAACTGCCCATTTCGAACCCCCGCCCCGACATTAATGTTCAGAGGATGAGGGCGGGTTTGAAATGATCGTGGACCATTGTATGAGATGGAGGGAGCGGAGATGAGGTGGAAAGTGATGGGAGGTTAAGAGATGATGGGATGTGAATGGATGGTGGGGTTGGGTAAATAAATATCGAGCGAGGGTATAGTTCGATACTTAGGATATTTGAATATGACATAAAATATGTCAAAATATCTTGGATAAAACATTAATCCCGAACCTTAGGACAAAACACCTTTTCTTTTGATTTTTTCCTTTTAAACCGGGAAATACATCAAGTCCTTAGGATGAAATTTGGAAGAAGTTTCATGTTTACTCCATACTTTCTTCTTTCACTCCCACCTACCTATTTCGCTATTCTAACATTTTTCATTCATTTGGAGGGTGCATTTAGGCTTGCAGACCCAAATCCCTTTTTTTTTACAAAACACTAAGTTACTCTATCCTTATTCCTTCCATTGACTCAAATTAAACTATTGAGTCAATTTTATTTCTACCTAACTACTGATATGCCAAGATTGAATTGTTTGGAAAATCCATATTTTCTAACCTATCAAACAGAAATTCAAAATTGTTCAAACGTTCTTAAACTTTATGATTGAACAAACTAATCTAATCAGCAATGGCATTTTAATTTGCAACACTTTCAGTATTATTCTTTTTTTGGGGGTTTTCTTTTATTTTTTTAATATACCCTATTTTCTTTTCTTTTTTCATATTTTGTTGGAAATTGTTTGAATATTGAAAATCATACTCAATATGAAATTGCAACTTATGAAATACTCAATCATATTGACATCTTATAATCTATAGGACCCTAACATTGGCTCCAGCTGGGGATGGCACTTCTCCAAGTGAAGTGTCAAGAACCTAAGACTAGTATCCTTGAGTGCTCCATTTTCTGCAAAATCTTCCTCTGATTTCTTTTTTTGTTATATGACATCTCATCAAACCAGGCTTAGGGCCTTCTCCATGGGCTTCAACCTTTATTGATTAATTAGTCAAATCATAAACTGTGAAACTTTGGTATTTACAATGATGAAAGACCAACCTGTATTCTTAAGAGAAATAATGTTTCAGCATCCTGCCATTGACAGGACCTCCAGGTATCTTTGTTTCATCCAATTCCTTAAGAAAATATGCATTGTTTCCTCTGAAAGAATTAATAATGTATGGACCTTGCCAAAGGTTTTAAAATTTCCCATGTTTATCTTTTTCTTCTCTTCTAGAATCCCATTTCAAAACTTTGTCTCCTAAATTAAAATAATCAGCCTTTGTTCTTTTATCAAAAATATTCTTGATATTTTCTTGAATCACTTGAGTTCTGTTATAAATCCTCTTTGGACTACTGCAACTGAATAGTTTGATTGATTCCTCTTTGTATATCATTTGGTTCTTCTTGAATTTATTGAATGATCTTCATGACTGGAACTCCTAAAGAGCAAGGAAAAACTACATCCATTTCATAGACCAATTGGTATGGAGACATGCCAATTTATTTTTTGGTAGTAAGTCTATCAGCCCAAAGTGAATTGACCAACTTGTTGTGCCATGATTTTTTGTTATCTTCCAAAAGCTTTTTGATGATATTCACCAAACTTTTGTTTGAAGATTCAACCAATCCATTACCCTGAGGGTAATAGGTCGTTGAATGCCCCAAATTTATATGATATCTATGACAAAAATCAACCATTTTCTTGGACTTGAAGGTTGCAGCATTATCAGTGATGAGTTTTCTAGGAAAACTAAATCTAGAAAGGATATTGGTTTCAAGAAATTTAATAATGACAAAATGAGTATCATTTCTGGAAGGAGTGGCTTCTATCCATTTGGTAAAGTAGTTTGTGGCAGTAAGAATCCATTTATGTTGGGCAGAGGATGGGGGATGAATTTCGCCAATGAAATCCAATCCCCTTTGTTGGAAAGGGATCTCAAAATAATTGGGCTTTAAGGGCAAGGGAAACAATTTTATCTTTCCTTCAAAATTTTGGCATTTGTGGCATGCAGTTATCATCTTGTGGATGTCACGAAAAAGGGTAGTCTAGTAGAAACCAGCCCTCGAGATCTTATTAGCAATGGTTTTCCAATAAAGATGGCCACCACAGTCACCTTCATGGAATTCCTGCATAACTTTATCTGCATCATATTTTAGCAAACATTTGAGTAAAATACCTCCAACATCTTTCCAATATAAGACATTTTCTAAAATGCAGAATTTGACAGCTTTCAACTTTATAAATATTGTTTTAGTTTTGGACAAACCAGGAGGAGCATTCAAATTAAACAAAACATATAAGATATCTTCATACCAGGGAGAATTTAGGAATGCCTCATCAATTTGTGGAGTCATCAGTTCCTCTTGATCATCCAATGAATAAACCATGTTGATATCTAGTGCATGAAAATTTGATTCAACCATCAATTTGGCTAATAATTGCCCTTTAAACAATTTGGTAGGTTTGATTTCCACATCATATTCCAAAATAACAGCAATCCATTTGCCTCTTTTTCCATCAAAACCATTCTGCATTAAAATGTCTTTGACTACTACATTGGGCACATAAGCAATAATATGTGAATGTATAAATGTAAACTCTGAAATCCTTCAATGCTTTAACCAAAGAAAAAGCATGTTTTTCCATGATGTTGTATTTCAAAGATGCATCTCTCAAGGCTTTTCTAAAAAATGCTATTGGTTGTTCATGTCCCTCATTGTTTTTCAGCAATAATACAACAGCAATAGTATGTTCAAATGCAAAAGAAAAAACTATTAAGTCTTTAGTAAAATCCAGGCTGATTAGGTTTGGAGCTTTTGTCAATGTTTGCTTGACTAAATCAAAAGATTGTTTAGTTTCAATGTTCCACTTAATTTTTGAATCTTTTTTAAGCATGTTTGTTATATTTCTCAAAAGTTCTACAAGATTGGGTATAAATCTTCTTAAAATTTTATTTTACCAATGAAAGATTGAAGTTCTTTGTGGTTCCTGGGATGACTAATTTTGAGTATACCTTCACTCCTACTAGGGTCAATTCTAATTCCATCTTGAGAAACAATGTGGCCCAGAAGCTTTCCTTCTTCAATACCAAACAATGTTTTCTTAGGATTTAATGAAATTCCAAAACTTCTACATTTTTCAAAAACTCTTCTTAGATGTGCCAAGTGCTCTTCATCAGTTTTTGAATATACAGTAATGTCATCATGGTAGATCACAATAAAATGGCCAATTTCATCCACAAAAGCAATGTCCATGGCTCTTTGAAAAGTAGCTCCAGCATTCATTAATCCAAATGGAATTTTCACATACATGAAAGTCCCCCAAGGAGTAGTAAAAGTTGCTTTGTCTTGATCATCAAGATGTACTAAGATTTGATTATAACCTAAAAATTCATCTAACAAAGTCAATGAAAAGTCTGATTTCACATGTTTTCTTTCTTGTAGGCACAATGTTGGATACCCATTTAGAATATATGAGTGGAACTATGATTTTGGATTCATACATTTTCTTAATTTCTTTCTCAACCAAAGGCATCAAGACAGGATCTATTCTACGCAGTTTTTGTTTAAAAGGATTTTTATCCTCCTTGATTGGAATTTTGTGTTGTATGATGCTAATATCATAAGCTTTTAAGTCTTCATAGCTCCAAGAAAATACATCTATGAATTCTTTAAACAGAGCTGTATACCTTTGTTTTGTAACTATAGGTAGTGATTTTGATAGTTTTATGATTTTGGGGTTTTGTTCAGTGCCTATGTTACACTCTTCAATGTTTTTCCCTGTTGGTTCCATTTTTGGTTTCTTGGAAATGTCATTAAAGTCAAATAGTTCTTCTAAAGGGACTAGCCCTCTAGGCAGGATATTATCCTTGAGTTGAAGTACTTCGAATTCCTCTTTTTCTAGGTCTTTATGTATTTCAATTTTATGTGCAGTTTTATTTGCTGAAATATTTACATCAGAAACAACAGATTTTGTTTCTACACTAATCTTCACATCAGTGTGACTGTCTTCTTCACAATATAAGTCTATATTTCTATCCTCAAATTCATCCTTTGATTGTAGAAAATTTTCAATTGGTTTGTCACTACCGAATACTTGCCAAAATTTCATGTTATCCAGCACGGATGAATGATGTTAACCTCTACTGCGTATTGTCAGTTTGGGTGAGGCAACTGACATGTGCTTGATGAAAAGGCTAAACTGTTTGCTAGGACATTTTGATTTGTGGGGATCACTGCTAGATCATACTCTTCAAATGTTCTTAAGAAATCATGTACAACATTTTTGTATGCTCTCAACCTAGGATGTTTTGCAGCATATCGTCCTTTTATTTGTTTTATGACTAATTCAGAATCACCATGGACAGGAATCCTCTTAGCTCCTAATATTTTCAACAATTGTAATCCTAAGAGTAGGGCTTCATATTCTGCTATGTTGTTGGCCCACTGAAAATTTAGCTTGTATGAATGACCTTGTGCATGATTGTTCCTTGCATTATATACCCAAATACCTGCTCCTAAGCCTGCTTTGCCACATGAGCCATCAAAACTCATGTTCCAAAGGGGTTCATTTTCAGGATCTTGTTGTACAGTTTGTATTTGGTTGTCATGTTTTTCTTTAAAATATCTTTCTAAATGGGTAACCTATGAATCAATGTCTCCATCATTATACAAAATGAAGGAATCAAGGTCAGTATGAGAGGAGTACATAGGATAATTATGTGGTTTTTCTTGACTGCTCACCATTTACTTCATTAAGCTTTCCCTATACAGTCTTCTTGGTTGACCAAACACCGGTATTGTAGCATAATTCATATCCATTTGAAGGGTCCCTTGTAATTTTGCTCCCCATGAGCGTGATAAAAGCATGTCATACTTAGGAGGGATTTCAACTACTACTATATCTATAACTAGACTCTTTGCAGGTATCTGAGCTAAAGTGACACAAAGATCTTTGATAAGATATAGACATCTAACTTTTTCTAGAATCAAATGAGTACAAATCTTTGTAAGGTCTAGTAATTTCAATACCAAACTTCTCCATAATAGCCTTTGGCATAAGATTATGTGATGCCCCTGAATCCAACATGGAATTATGGAGAATTTTGTCATGAACATTAAGACTGACATAAAAGGGAGGGACACCTCATTCTTGGGGTTTACCATCAACTTTTGGCCCAAACAAAAGTTCAGGTTGATCATCATTTAGATTAACAGTATCATTAATTTCCCTTTATCAATTTAGTGAGAGAAATATAATTTTTCAGTTTAGCAAGTTCATTCTCAATGGTGTTTGAACTTTGAGAAGATTTGAAAAATTAGTTCTTTCAGCCACCATTTTTTGGGTAAATTCAGTTTGTTTACTTGTACTAGGAATATCAGTTTCAGAAATTTTGGCAAGGGTATCAACTGTTCTCCTAGTTATGTTTTCTGTGTTCTTTTCTGAATTATTTGCACTTTTATTTTAATTTTCTGCTAATTTATTGAGATCAAGTTTAGAGACTTTTTTGGCAGAATTTTCTGAATTCTTTTTGTTGGAATTATCAAACTTTTTCTTGCTTCTGAGGTTACACTCTCTGTGAACCTCCATGATAGCATTCTCAAATCCTTGCTTGTAGTCATCAGATTCTTCAGATTCTAACTCTTTCTGAGTTAATGAAAATAATTCTTGTTCTTCTTGAGTGAGAAAAACATAGTCATCTTCATTTATTCCCATCAAATTTATCTGATTTTCTTGTACTTCCTCAACTACTCCTTCATCTTCATCAGCATAATTCTCTTGGAATGGAGGCTTAATTTGTTGATCTAGACCCCTTTTCTCTCTCTGTCTTATTTGACAAGGGTTTCTTTTAGGATTTTGATTTATGTTTGAGGAGTTGGTTGATTTTCTCTAGGAATAGTTCTCTCATTTAGATTAATTCTCTCCATCATTCTCTCCATAGTCCTAACCAATGAGTCTATTTTAGCATCAGATGTGGAAGTTGAAGGTTCTTCTCTTATGACAACTCGTCTTTTAGTTCTTCTTCTATCTCTTCTTGCTAACAGATTGGCTTCTACACTCAAGGCATCCCTCTGCATTTCTTCTAATGTGGTTGAATATCTTTCCCTCAGCTGATAAGAGATTTCTAGTTCAAAACCATCTGGGAATTTAACCAAAGATAAACCTTGTGGTGGTTTTATATGAGCAGGTATTGCATTATATAAACTGTTGAATCTGGTGCAATAATCCTGAACACTTTCAACAGGGGCCCTTCCAATATTTCCATATTCAGATAAAATTTGAAGAGGGTTCTTTTTTACTTCCCACCTATTTAGGAATGTTTGATGAAAAGCAGGGATGTCATTGATACTGTTTGCAAGAAAAGCTTTAAACCATTTCCTAAATTCTCCACTAAGACTCTGAGCAAACATTCTTAACCTAACACTTTCTTCATCTACCTCTTGAAGGTCTAAACAGTCATTCATTTTGTCAACATGTTGTTGGGCAGTTACACGACTAGTTCCATCATATAATGTAATTTTAGACTGGTAATCCTGTGGCATAGCTGCCAAAGGTGTTGGAAACACCAATGGGCATATCTGGATGCCATGATTGGTGGAGGAAAGTGGACAGTGGATGAAGTAGGATGGATAATGGGAGGGGATGTAGGTGTGGAGGCTTGAATACTCTTACAAGGAAAGATAAGAGAAGTGGTGGGGATGATGGAAGCAGTAGGACTAGCTGACTTAATATGGGCAGTCTGAGAGGTAAAAGAAGAAGTTTTTATAGTCAATGCCGTTAATTCTACAGATTTTTGAAGGTAGGCATCATCAACAGTTGAAGTAAAATCTGTTACCAAATCTTGGAGAGTATCAAAATCTTGGAGAAGCTGAAGATCAGATTGAATTTGGGATTAAGCTTCTCTCACTGGACTTTTTTGCAAAATAGATGGATCGAATACTGTCTGGTCTGTCCAATTCTCAAATTTAGTACTGAATAAACCTTGTTCAAAGTGTAAATCAAACTGAATGTCCTGTAAGGTGATAAAGTTTTCAGGGAGGGAATTTTCTCTGTGAAGAAATATGTTACTTGTTTGGCTTTTAGTTGTAGGAGTTTTTCTTAAAATTTTCTTAGGATTGTCCACTATAGGAGGAGGATTTGGATCAAGATGGGATCTAGTAGAGATTATTTTAGGAGCCAGAATTCAGATCTAAAGCATAGACAAACTGATTATTTTCAAAAACTGAAAGAAACCAATCTTAGAAAATACTTCTATCATACAATGCTTTTAACCGAGGTTTCTGAATTCGAAAGAAATGACAAGTTTTTCAGTTTACATCCCCAGTATGGTTGCCACTATATTATCGTTCTATAATTTTAAGATTGACAAGAATAATTATATAGGACAACATCAAAACCACTTTGGAACCTAGGATCTATACCTCCTAGACTCAAAGAGGGATCTCTCTTTAGATTTAGATTTGTTTTATGAATCTCATTTTAGGCTATTTATAATGATTGTAGGGGATTATTTTTTATTAATTGTTTGGCTGGATTAGAAGATATGCTTAAACTAATTCCATTAGGCTATAGATTCATAAAAGGTTGGGTTGTTGCATCAAATTTTCAAGAGCATTTGCAAGGAAAGCTAACTAAACTTATTGGATCTTTAAAACATAATTAACCATGAGATGAAAGAAAAAGTGAATTCAATAGTGGTTAAAAAGAAATTAAGTATTTCTTAACCAGACTTTAGAGGAAAAACATTTATATTGTATACATAGCCAGAATCAAGGTGCTCTAACAGCAAATCTTATTCTTCATATTTTTGTTTTACAATTAGAATTAATTGATACACTGAGAGAAATAAAAGTGGAAAACATTAAACACAAAAAAGAAATAACATCACCAGATAAATATAGCTCATGAATATTGCAAAAGGTCTTTTATTATTGATGCTCCAATTCCAAAAATACAATGCTCCAATAGAAAAGTTTTTACAATCTAGGGTCCAACCCCTGATACTGAGAAGGAATGCAGTATTTAACTACACTCCTAAAATGATTGTTGAGGTGAAGACAAGCCCTAACTTATAACAATCACCAAAAGAGAAAAATGAGTTCCACAAGTTATGGCTTCAAGGAGGATGACAAGCTAACTGGAAGGGATGACTTCCATGCTTGGAAGATGATATTAGATCTCAAATTAGAAGACCATGATCTCATGGACTATGTACTGGGTAAGATATAAGAACCTCCATCCACTGCTACTGCTGCTGCTAAAACCAAGTATAAGAAGGGGGAGATCAAAGCAAAGCTAATGATCAGGGAATCCATACATAAAAGTTCGGTTGCCTACATATCTGAGCTAGGCACATCCAAAGAGATGTATGATAAGCTGATACAAATGTTCAAAGTAAACAATGCAAACCAGGTGTTATTCTTCAAGAATCAATTGAAGAATCTAAAGAAAGGCAGGGATGAATCTTTCCAAACATACTTTCTGAAACTGACCGAGATCTGGAACAATTTGCTAGCTATTGGGGAGACAATAGCTAATCGTGAGATGGTACTCACCGCACTTGAAGGGCTCCCATATGAATGGCAAGTATTCAACACTACCATTCTCAATAATAATACAATTCCTAACTTTGACGAGCTAGTGTCAAGATGCATGCAAGAAGAGACAAGAATGAAGGAATACGAAAATGACAGAAATGCTGCCTACGTTGCTCATTCTAGAAAAAAGAACTCTGGTGGTCCAAAGAACAAAGGAAGAGCAGGGGCCCAAGGAAAGAAGGGCAAGTATTTCACTTTTCATAGGCCTGGTCACTATGCTAGAGAATTTTCTTTCAAGAAGGATTCTCCCGATAGTGATGACAACAACAACAACCAGAGGAATGGAAATCAAAGAAACAACAAGTCCAAAGGAAAGAGGAAGGCTCCCTCTGGCGGAAACAAACAACCTTTCAAAAGGTCTAGAAACTCCAGGTATGAGGAGTCAAATGTTGTTGATAAAATAAATGAATACATTCTTGTATCTGCCCTCTCTGCTGCATCCCCACCCGACACTATGGATGTCTGGCTGATAGATAGTGGTGCCTCAAGACATCACTGGGTTCAAGGAAGCACTCTCTGACATGGTTGAGAAGGATACTAATCTTGAAATTATCCTTGGAGATAATGCCACATATCCCGTGAAAGGGACAGGGCCTGTGACCCTCCACTTGTCTCAAGGACAAGTTCTACATTTGCAGGATGTACTCTATGTACCAAAATTGAAGAAGAACCTTGTGTCTATATCAGCCATGGAAGACAAATGTTTCAATGTGGCATTCATTGATGGAAAGGTGCGCATGTGGAAAAAGAATCTCAAGGAAGCTATCGTGATTGGTTTTAGAGTTGGAACACTCTACCAGGTTGAAGGAAGTCCACTGGGAGCTATGACACGTGATACTATCTGACAAACTGAACTATCGCACCGGAGGTTTGGACACCTTCATTACAAGGCCCTTCCCGAAGCAAGGAAGGTGGTGACAGGGATTCCTAATTTTGGAAATAATCATGAAGGTGTATGTAAGGGTTGTGCCGAAGGAAAGCATACAAGGGGACCTTTCCCCTCAAGTGTCACAAAGACATCTGATATTTTGCAACTGGTGCATTCTGATCTATCTGGTATGCTACCCGTGACATCCCTAGGAGGATGTTCTTACTATATGACATTCACTGATGACTTCTCTCGCAAAACTTGGATATACTTCTTGAAGAAGAAGGATGAGGCTTTCATGTGGTTCCGTACCTTCAAAGCCTTGGTGGAAAATATGACAGGGAGGAAGATCAAGATTTTGAGGACCAACAATGGCACTGATATGAGTCAAATGAGTTCAAGGACTTTTGCAGAGATGCTGGCATTAAGAGGGAGACTACTACTGCCTATACTCCTGAGCAAAATGGCGTTGTTGAACGAAAGAACAGGACCATTGTAGAAGTTGCCTGTGCCATGCTATGTGACCAGGGTCTACCGAAGTTTATGTGGGGAGAAGCTGTGAATACTGTTATATACATTCAAAACCGATGCCCTCATTCTGCCCTGGACTCCAAAACTCCCGAAGAGGTTTTCACTGGTAAGAAACCTGACGTCTCACATTTTAGAATTTTTGGATGTCCTGTTTATTTTCATGTGCCAAAAGAAAAGAGAAGTAAGTTGGATGCTTCTGGGAAGAAAGGAATGTTTGTGGGCTACAGCGAAAAATCTAAGGCCTATAGAGTCTATGTACCTGGTCAAAGGGAAGTAGAGATATGCCATGATGTCACTTTTGACGAAGATGCTTCCCTGAAGAAAGTAGTAGATCTTCCGAGATCTGAGGAAAATCATGAAGCAAGGCCTGGAAATCAAGAAGAATCGCAGGATGAGACAATGCCTGATGTTGAAGGACCAATGGACCCAATTGATCCATCTCCTTCACTGAGAAAGAGACCATCATGGCTCAGGGACACTCTCGAAGATGCCGAGGGACATGCTGCCCCGAGGGGGACATTCCGAGAAAGCAAGAAGCCGTGTAGATACCAAGGGTATCTGGCTGCCATGAGTACTATTGTACAATCTGAACCTGGATCTTTTGAGGAAGCCGTAAAGCATAAAGTCTGGAAGGATGCTATGCACGAAGAATATGAGTCCATAATGAAGAATGATGTCTGGGATGTGGTTCCAAGACCGAAGGACAAATCAGTTGTCACCGCAAAATGGCTCTACAAGATCAAGCATGGATCTGATGGAAGTGCTGAAAATTTCAAGGCAATATTTGTTGCCCATGGCTTCTCTCAAAAGGAAGAAATAGACTATGATGACATATTTGCACCTGTGGCACGATATACCACCATTCGACCAATCATAGCCCTTGCTGCTACGCAAGGATGGAGTTTTCATCAGATGGATGTCAAGACCGCTTTTCTGCATGGTGCAATAAAAGAAGAGGTGTATGTATGTAATATTCCCAATTAGCTTTGCTAATTGGAATATTGCATTTTTGTGTTATTTTGCTGCTTTAGATAGGAATAATAAATAAAGTGAGAAATAAGAGGGGTCACCTCACTTTAGTCACCTCACTTTATAATAAAGTGTTCTTTTTCCTAGTAGCTTGACGTTGTAACTTAGAGAGGGGGCCTTGGGGGTCCACGTGGATGTGATAGAGGAGACATAAGGTTAACCCAAGGTAAACTGCGCAGATCCAGGGTGAGTTGAGTTTTGGAGGGAGATTGGTGTTATAAAAGGAGAGGCTCTCACCTCATTTGAGCATTCATGATTTGATATTCTTGTAATCGTGGACTCTTATGCATAGTTACATGGGATTGTTTGATCGGTCTGCGACAGCATTTGGTGCACGGTGTCTCCGTTCGGAAATCTCACCCTTAGCCTCGGGGGACTTCGAGTGCCTGCCCTGGTAAGGTTATTTTCTGGTATCACCCTTAGCTTCGGGGGACTTCGAGTGCCTGCCCACAGTAGGTTTGTTAGAGTACTTTTCGGTTCCGGCGGTGAAACGGCGGCAATTTTACAGAGGTATATCGAGGAGGAGAAAGCCCTCTTGTGTTTAGCCGAGAGGAAGAGGAGGAAGAGACGATTCTTGAGCAGAAGGAGAAGGACGCTGTCTCATCTGGAAGGAGGACGCTGTGCCTTTCAGGAGGGGAGGACGCTGTCCAAGGAGGACGCAGTTCCAGTCTGGCAGAGAAAACGTTGTTTGGGAGGCAGGAGGACGCTGTCTAGCCCTAGAGTGAGGACGCTGTCCATTTCTGGAGGTAAGGGTTGCAGATCTGAAGGTTGATTGCTAGATCCGGTTGTGGGAAGGATAGATCTTGCAGATCTAGTCTTGTATGTTGCAGATCTAGTATTGTATGTTGCAGATCTGGAGGTTTAGCACTAGATCCAGCTGGAGGAGTGACAGATCTGAGGAGATATTGATAGATCTAGCCCAGATCTGAAGGGTTAACATCAGATCCAGCCCTAGAGGCTGCAGATCTGAAGAGATATTGTCAGATCCAGTATAGATCTGAAGGGTTGGTGGCAGATTGGATAGGGGAGGACGCAGATCAGGGAGAGAAGGACGCAGATCTGGTTTGGAGGCTTCATATCTGTCAGATCTGAGTGTTCAGGAGCAGATCCACTTGGTAGGACGCTGATCTGAGGAGCAGACTGGGGAGAGGCAGGCTCAATAGCGTTTTCTAGCCTTCAGTGGCTGATCTATTGTCTGGAGGGTTTCCTGCGCTGTCACTAGCAAAGACAGCGTTTTCTATTGAGGAGGGTTTGCAGTCTACAGCCCCAGCTCCAGCGCAGTTCACCTTCAGCTTGCAGAGCAGCTAGGACGCTGTCCGTGTTGCAGCCATTTTCTTGTATGGGAGGGTCATCACTTGCCTAGGGCAAGGATAGGTGCACTGATTCTGATTTATTTGTACTTCTCTCTATGTACTTTCTGATTAATAAAATGGCTCAGTTTCTGGTATTACATGTGTCATGATTCAGTGATCTGGTTCAGCATTGCATTTTCTATATCTGTCTGGCATATTTCTGTTATATTACTGGTTATTCCCCTTTGGGGATATTACAGTGGTATCAGAGCTCAGATCTGGCTCAGCCTGTGGTGCTAGCAATCTATGGCACCTAGGGGTCGCCCCACTCTCCTCGGGGGAAGCGATTCTGATTCAGAGACAGAACGGAGGAATCCAATGGAGGCCATATTGGCAAAGTGGACGGAGAAGATGACTGAGAAGATGGATGCAAAGATGGATGCATTCATGCAGGAAGTAACGAAGAAGGTTGCAGAAGGGACGCAGAAAGAGCCCCTTAGGGCCTTTCAGGTAGGGGAAGGATCGGGAACGTCTAGTTGCATACCAGATGCTATTCCCATTGTGACAGCGCAGAAGGCCGATTCCATGGACACGCGACCTACCATGCCTACTTTTCCGGTAGAGGAAGTAGAGCAAACGGCATCAAGAGATGAGGGTCCCGATCTTCATGCAGTTTGGTTTGCAGATTGGCGAAGCTTGGGACAGGAATTCGTGGATGCTCTCCCTTTCGATCGATATCTGCAGTTCCGAAGCGGCAGTAAGCCTCAGGATCGAAATAAGGGACGGGGTTCCCACCGTGATAGTAACCGTGCAGCCAGCAAATTTCATTTGCCGATGTTTGATGGGTCACCAAAGACCACAGCCAAGTCTTGGGTGGAGAAACTAGACCTCTATTTTCAGCTTAACCAAATGCCAGAGAAGGAGGCCATTAAGATGGCTGCATTACATCTAGAGGGTGAGGCCCAGAACTGGTGGTTTCATGGGTTGACAACACTGGGGCATTCCACAGTGACTACATACGCTGAGTTCACCAGGAGGGTGGTGAAACGCTTTGATCAGAAGGACCCGGATCAGCCCTTCCTCGAGCTGACCAAGCTCAAACAGACAGGTAGTGCAGAGGCATACATCTCAGACTTTTTGAGGGTTTCAGTGATGGTACCTGACATATCAGCAGCTCGGTTGATCACGATGTTTGTAGATGGGCTGTCAGAACCACTTCGTGGTCTAGTCCGGTCGAACAAACCGGCTACACTTCAGGATGCTATCAGTAGGGCCCGTGACCTACAAGATGTCTTGCCTAGGACTCGGCCACCTTATCCCCAGAGACAGGCTTTCCAGCCTAAGGGTAAGGACACGAGGGTTCCTCCTCCCAAGGCGAATCCCGGACGAGGACAGTATGATGATGAGGCAAGGAGAGAGCTGAGACGGAAGCAATTGTGCTTCACCTGCCAGGAGCCATGGGCACCAGGACACAAGTGCACAGCAGGGAAGGCACATTTCATAGAGGTCTTCTCCAAGGGCAGTGGAGAAGAGGATGAGTTGGATGATGAGGAGGCTGGAGAGTGTTATGCAGCGCAGAGTGCTTTACCACCTCCGCCACCCGATGCAGGAGAGGCATCATTTGCACCTACTGGGGGAGCTCTAGCAGCATTACGAGGAGTCCCCAAGTATCTGACATTGCGCGTACGTGGGACAGTGCGGGGACAGTGTGTCTCAGTTCTAGTTGACAGTGGGGCCACCCACAATTTCATCGATGCCCAGATGGTAGCACGGAGAGGCATACCCACGGAGAGCTTTGATGGATTTTCTGTTTTGGTCCCAGGAGACCAGACCATGGCTTGTGCTCGATATGTACCAGAGTTATCAGTGACGATGGGCACCTATACTCTGACTGATCACTTCTTTGTGGTGGACATTCCAGATACCAATGTGATATTGGGAGTGCAGTGGCTTATCACTCTGGGAAAGGTCACAACAGATTGGAAAGCCTTGGAAATGGAGTGGGATGATCCCAAGACGGGGAGGCATGAGAAGATCCGAGGCCAGAACACATATCCGCCCCAGACAGTATCAGCACACAGCATGGATGCGACATTCCGCAGAGGAGACATAGAGTGGGCAGTCGAGCTGCGGGCTTCAGAGATAGTAGATACAGGTAGGGCGGTGCACCCTGATCTACAGACTCTTCTCGACAGGTATGCCGTAGTTTTTGGAGACATTCCACCAGGACAGCCACCTGATCGGGGGTTTGAGCACACGATCGAGTTGGAGCAGGGGATACAGGCAGTGATCACCACCCCTTATCGGCATCCCAAGGCCTATCGGGATGAGATAGAGCGGGCCATTCAGGAGCTGCTGGCCCTTGGGCACATTCGACCCAGCACCAGTCCTTTCGCTTCTTCAATAGTGCTGGTGAAGAAGAAGGATGGCACATTACGCATGTGCATTGATTACAGAGCTCTGAACAAGAAGACTTTGAAAAACAGGTACCCCATTCCCAGGATCGATGAGTTGATGGACGAGTTGAGAGGAGCACGATTCTTCTCAAAGATTGATTTGAGGTCCGGGTATCATCAGATACGCATGAGGGAACAGGACATTCCCAAGACTGCTTTCAGGTGTCATTATGGGCACTTTGAGTTTCTGGTTATGCCATTTGGACTGACCAACGCACCGGCCACTTTTCAGTCTTGCATGAACCATATCTTCAGGGATCATCTGAGGAAGTTCGTGCTAGTTTTCTTTGATGATATTCTCATATACAGCAGGACCTGGGAGGAGCACCTCCAGCACATTGAGACGGTTTTGCGCATTCTGGAGGAGCAGCAGTTCTTTGCCAAACTCTCCAAGTGTGAGTTTGGGTTGACAGAGATGTTGTATTTCGGACACATCATAGGAGTGGACGGAGTGCGAGTCCATGACGAGAAGATCCGGGCTATCAGGGACTGGCCAGAGCCGCGGAATGTGACAGAGTGTAGAGGGTTCATTGGTATCTGTACTTACTACAGGAAGTTCGTCAAGGGCTTCTCACAGCTTGCTGCACCCCTCACAGAGCTGACGAGGAAGGGGGCATTCAGTTGGACGGATACCGCCCAGCGAGCTTTTGATAAGCTCAAGGAGGTGATGAGTAGTTGTCCGGTGCTGGCATTACCCGATTTTACTCAGCCCTTTATCCTGGAGTGCGATGCATCAGGGGAAGGGATTGGAGCATTTTTGATGCAGGAGGGTCATCCGATTGCATTCGAGAGCCGGAAGCTCCTTCCACATGAGAGACTTTATCCTATCTATGATAAGGAGATGTTGGCCATCATGCATGCATTGGCCAAATTCCGGCAGTACTTGGTAGGCGGCAGATTCAGAGTCAGGACAGATTATAACAGCCTGAAGTACTTTCTGGAGCAGAAGCAGTTACAGGAGAGGCAGCAGAAGTGGATCAGCAAGATCCAGGCTTACGATTTTGACATAGAGTATGTCAAAGGGAAGAACAATGTGGTAGCAGATGCCCTTTCCCGTAGACCAGCCACATTATCCCTCATGAGCTTGGACGCTGATTGGAAGGCTCGACTACTGGTTGAGTATTCCAAGGATAGATTTTCATGCGAGGTGTTGGATGGATAGGTAGCAGATAGCAGATACAGGGTGGCAGATGAGGTCATCTATTACAGGGATCGGATCTTCTTGACTGAGGGATCTCAGCTCAAGGAGAAGATACTCCATGCCTCTCATGATTCACCATTGGCGGGCCATCAGGGGTTCACAAAGATGTACAGGGCCATCCGGGAGAGATTTGCATGGAAGGGCCTCAAGGAGGACGTACTCCAGCATGTCAGGGAGTGCGAGGTTTGCCAGCGGAACAAAGGGGAGATGAACCATCCCGCAGGGTTGTTACAGCCGCTTCCCATTCCGGAAGGGAAGTGGGAGAGTGTCTCGATGGACTTCATCACGGGTTTGCCCACAGTGCAGGGCAAGGACTGCATCTTCGTAGTAGTTGACCGGCTAACGAAGTATGCTCACTTCTTTGCCATTTCGGCACACTACACAGCAGCACAGGTGGCAGAATTGTTTTTCCGGGAGGTTTTCAGATTGCACGGTCTACCCAAGACCATTGTTAGTGACAGGGACAGCCGCTTTATGGGAGGATTTTGGCAGGAGCTCTTTCGACTAGTAGGGACAGAGTTGACACCGAGCACCAGCTATCATCCCCAGACGGACGGGCAGACAGAGATAGTTAACAAGTGGCTGGAGGGCTACTTGCGTAACTACGTCAGTGGGCAGCAGCGAGCATGGCTGAAATGGCTACATCTGGGCGAGTACTGCTACAACACAACCCATCATATGTCTATTGGCATGACACCGTTTTATGCGTTGTATGGATATCACTCCTTGTCTTTTGTGGATGTGATGTTTGGGATTAGCAGGGCTCCACGAGCCAAACTATGGATCCAAGAGAGCCAAGACATCCTTCGGACTCTCAAGGACAACATAGCCACCGCACAAAATCAGCAGAAATTATATGCAGACAGGGGCCGAGTGAAGAGACACTTTGAGGTAGGGGATTTGGTCTACCTGCGGTTACAGCCATACCGCCAGTCTTCACTCAAACAGAAGGGGGCAGAGAAGCTTAAGCCTCGTTTTTATGGACCATACAGGGTGATTCGGAGGATCGGACAGGTTGCATATGAGTTGGAGTTGCCCCAAGGCAGCCGGATTCATAATATTTTCCATGTATCATGCCTGAAGAAGGCACTGGGCCAGCATGTGACAGTCACCGGGGAGCTACCTCCGACAGATGATGAGGGGCACTTGGTATTACAGCGAGAGGCCATTATTGACACCAGGGAGAGACAGTTGCGTAGCAGGAAGATCAGAGAGTTCCTGGTGAGATGGAAGAATCTGCCAGATGAGGATGCCACTTGGGAGGATGAGAAGATCTTGCAGCATCCCTCACTTCAGTTGCTTGAGGACAAGCAACGTTTTTCCGGGGGAGACTGTAATATTCCCAATTAGCTTTGCTAATTGGAATATTGCATTTTTGTGTTATTTTGCTGCTTTAGATAGGAATAATAAATAAAGTGAGAAATAAGAGGGGTCACCTCACTTTAGTCACCTCACTTTATAATAAAGTGTTTTTTTTCCTAGTAGCTTGACGTTGTAACTTAGAGAGGGGGCCTTGGGGGTCCACGTGGATATGATGGAGGAGACATAAGGTTAACCCAAGGTAAACTGCGCAGATCCAGGGTGAGTTGAGTTTTGGAGGGAGATTGGTGTTATAAAAGGAGAGGCTCTCACCTCATTTGAGCATTCATGATTTGACATTCTTATTGATAGCTGGACTCTTGTCTGCTTCAGCACGCCGGTTGTTTAGTCGGTCTGCAGCACTGTTTAGTGCACGAGTGTCTCCGGTCGGAGATCTCACCCTTAGCCTCGGGGGACTTCGAGTGCCTGCCCTGGTAAGGTTTTTTTGGTTTCACCCTTAGCTTCGGGGGACTTCGAGTGCCCGCCTAGTAAGGTTTGTCCTGAGTATACTTTTCAGTTCCAGTAGCAGCAGCAGCAGTTTCTGAAGCATATCTGAGGAGGAGAAAAGCCCTCTTGTGGCTGCGCAGAGCAAGAGAAGGAAGGACGCTGATTCTTGAAGGAGAAGGACGCTGTCTCATCTGGAGAGAGGACGCTGATCCTTGCAGGAGAGGGAGGACGTTGTCCAAGGAGGACGCAGTTCAGGATTGGCAGAGAAAACGCTGTTTGGAAGGCAGGAGGACGCTGTCTAGCCTGTCTAGTCCTAGAGTGAGGACGCTGTCCATTTCTGGAGGTAAGGGTTGCAGATCTGAAGGTTTATTGCTAGATCCAGTTGTGGGAAGGATAGATCTTGCAGATCTAGTCTTGGATGTTGCAGATCTAGTATTGTATGTTGCAGATCTGGAGGTTTAGCACTAGATCCAGCTGGAGGAGTGACAGATCTGAGGAGATATTGATAGATCTAGCCCAGATCTGAAGGGTTAACATCAGATCCAGCCCTAGAGGCTGCAGATCTGAAGAGATATTGTCAGATCCAGTATAGATCTGAAGGGTTGGTGGCAGATTGGATAGGGGAGGACGCAGATCAGGGAGAGAAGGACGCAGATCTGGTTTGGAGGCTTCAGATCTGTCAGATCTGAGTGTTCAGGAGCAGATCCACTTGGTAGGACGCTGATCTGAGGAGCAGACTGGGGAGAGGCAGGCTCAATAGCGTTTTCTAGCCTTCAGTGGCTGATCTATTGTCTGGAGGGTTTCTGTATGGCTTGTCACTAGCAGAGACAGCGTTTTCCAGTAGAGAGGGTTTGCAGTTAGAGATCAGCCCCAGTACCAGCGCAGTTCATCTCCAGAGCAGCTAGGACGTTGTCCTTATTGCAGCCATTTTCTTGTATGAGAGGGTCATCACTTGCCTAGGGCAAGGATAGGTGCACTGATTCTGATTTATTTGTACTTCTCTCTATGTACTTTCTGATTAATAAAATGGCTCAGTTTCTGGTATTACATGTGTCATGATTCAGTGATCTGGTTCAGCATTGCATTTTCTATATCTGTCTGGCATATTTCTGTTATATTACTGGTTATTCCCCTTTGGGGATATTACAATGTAGAAAAACCTCTGGGGTTTGAAGTCCAGGATCGGGACACACATGTTTGCAGGTTGAAGAAAGCCCTCTATGGGTTGAAGCAAGCACCCAGAGCTTGGTACGAGAGGATAGATAGCTACTTGATGAAGCTGGACTTCACTCGAAGTAATGTTTATCCGAACCTTTACTTCAAGGTTGTCCAGGGGAAGCCTCTCATTCTGGTGTTGTATGTGGACGACCTCTTCCTGACAGGTGCTGACCCTCTCATTCATCAATGCAAGAGGGAGCTCGCTGCTGAGTTTGAGATGAAGGACCTAGGACTGATGCACTACTTCCTACGCCTGGAGGTTTGGCAGAAACCTGGAGAGATTTTCCTTTCTCAAGGAAAATACATTGTGGAACTTCTGGAAATATTTGGTATGGTGGACTGCAAGTCCGTGTCAACACCAATGGAACTCAACTTCAATAAGTTGAGTGGAAGCACTGTTGGGCCTGTATTGGAAAATCCTACTGAGTATTGTCAACTCGTAGGGGCCCTGATGTTCTTAGTGAACACCCGTCCAGATATATGTTTTGCAGTGAACACTTTGAGTCAACAGATGGTCGAACCTCATCACTTTCACTGGGTTGGTGCCAGGAATCTTCTGAGACACCTTTGGGGCACAATAAACCATGGGCTGAGATACACTACCGGGAGCATGACACTCCATGGATATACTGATGCCGATTGGGCTGGTAGTGTGGTGGATCGTAAGAGCACATCGGGATGTTGCTTCAATCTTGGTTCTGCTTCGATTTCATGGATGAGCAGGAAGCAGAAGTCGGTGGCTTTGAGCACCGCAGAGGCCGAATACATTGCAGCAAGTATGGCCTGTTATGAAGTAGTTTGGTTGTGAAAGCTCTTTAGTGAGCTGTTTGGACATGTGTTAGATACCACCGTGATGCTCTGTGATAACCAGAGTGGGATTCGCTTGACCGAGAATCCTGTGTTCCACGACCGATCCAAGCATATTGATATCAGGTACCATTTCATCCAAGATATGGTACAACAAGGCGCCGTAAGGCTCGATCATATAGGAACTGATGGGCAGGTCGCGGATATTCTCACTAATCCCCTGGGGAAGGTCAAGTTCCTAACCTTCCGTGAGAGACTTGGTATCGTGGAATGACCCTATGATGTGGGTCCTGTTGGACGATGAGCTCGAGGAGCTCTGGGGGGCTTTGGGGACAGCTTCTCGGAGCTATGAGCAACCACAAGGCTAGGCTTGCCAAACCTTGTTGGTGTGCTTGGACCCCACCATTGTGATTATTGAGTTGGTTCACCTCTCATTATCTGTGCCCCGTATGCATCCTACCCATTGAGTTCAGGGCTCATGGGAAGTACCTCTCATTTGGCCAATGAGATGGGAAAAGCTAGAGACCAGTAGCAAACACTGATGGACACATGAGAGATTGTCGTACTCTCTATCTAGGATGGCACGGTCCAACCAATTGATCTAGGATCAAGACTAGTGAGGTATCGGACCTCCACCTGACCTCAGGTTAGATGAACCAACTTCGGGTTGGTTGAAGACTCTTTGTGAGTCCGATAGAGGTTTCAGAACTCTGGGCTGAATTTGTCAGCCGGGGGATGATGTCTTTGTGACTGACCCACTTTTGTTCTGAAATAAAGAGGACAGCAAAGCAAGTTACGGCAGGATGACGCACGATGTTTGATTGCACTGGTGGATGGAGTTCTCCCTAGTTGAGAGGGAGTGTTAAATTTGGACAACTAGGTCCAAACTCCATCTTGTGATGCTTAGATGAAGATTCCAATATTTGTATTGGATTCCTCTTTCGGAGAGGTGTAAAATCGATATAAAATTGATTTTAATCTGTTGAGCAGAACATTTATTTTGAATTTATTATTTATAATAAATTTAAGTGCAGGTCGGCCTTAAGGTTTTACACCCCCAACATATGTGTCACACACCTCAATGATGGATATAAATACAGTCAACTTTGGAGAGCATTTCACTCACTCAACATCACACATCTTCTCCTCTGATTATCTACGAGCATCTGAGAAGCAGTTTCATCTCCCACGTGAGAAGAAGGACGAAATCTACCGCAGCAAAAGGATGAAATTTACCGCAGCAAATTTTCTGCAGTTAGGGTTTCTGGGGAAGTTTGACCAGCGTTGACTTTGGTCAACGCATGGTCCGTTTGAGCTGAAATTTTGTGGAGAGTTCGATTTTTGAAGGCCGTACTCATTGGCACAAAAATCGAAGTCAAAAGGTTGACTGAAGTTGGAGCTGCGTTGACTTTTTTGTTGCTGCCCTGCATTGACTTTTTCTGGACTGCGTTGACTTTTCTAGGCTTGACAATGTTGTGTAACCAGCTCCAAAAATAGAAGAAAAGAGATATCAACGCCTTCGAAATGAGCCACTTCGAGGGGGAAACCTCCAATACATTACATAAATGAACAATTCTTGGATGATACAATTTACAAAACCTCCTTTCTATATATAGGAGTCTATGGGGCCATAATGTAATCCTAGTGGGCCATAATGTAATCCTAGCCAACCTAACAATAATAATTTAAGGGCGCAATAATAACAAAATGGGGGTTACAAGGGTACAATAATAACAATAAGGGGGTTACACTAACAACAATAAGGGACTATACTAGTAATATAGGGACCTAACATGCCCCTCTCCTTCAAAAAGTGTTGTCCTCAACGCTTGAGTAGCTCTGGGTGCTTCTGTATAAAATTCTCATCCTCCCATGTAGAATCTTCAGTGGGTAAGTTCTTCCACTTGATGAGATACTCTGAAATTGATCGATTCCGTAGTTGTCGAGTTATTGTTTCCGTGACCGCTTCAGGTTCCAATATGATTTTTCCTTCCTCATCAAGTTCTGGAAATATTGTTTGAACTGGAAGATTTTCACCTATAACCTTCTTTAAGCATGAAACATGGAAAGCTGGATGTACTCGCGAAGAAGCAGGAAGCTCCAATTTGTATGCCATAGTACCAATCTTTTGCAACACCTTGTAAGGACCATAGTACTTTGGCGATAATTTATTATCCTTCTTAGCTTGCTTGAGGGACATTTGTTTATATGGTTGTAGCCATAAAAACACCCAATCTCCTACATCAAAACTTCTCTCGCTACGATGTTGATCTACCTGTTGTTTCATTCGATTTTGTGCCAAATTCAGGTTATCCTTTAATAGTTGGAGAACTTCTTGCTGATGCTCGATGTGATCTTCCACTGCTTGAACCTTCTAATTTTCCCTTAAAGATGATGTGATCGATGGTGGATGATATCCATAAAGTGCCATAAATGGGGTCATTTTTGCTGCAGTATGGAAGGAAGTGTTATACCACCATTCAGCAAGAGGTAACCACTTGACCCATTGTGTTTGTTTATCGGATACAAAACAATGAAGATATCCTTCCAAACATTTATTTACGATCTCAGTTTGACCATCAGATTGAGGATGATAAGATGAGCTATGAGCTAATTGAGTACCCAAACAAGAAAATAACTCTGTCCAAAAATTTCCGGTAAAAATGGGATCTCTGTCGCTCACAATAACCCTTGGGCTTCCATGTAGCTTTTGAATTCTGTCCACAAATGTAGTAGCAACTGTACTTGCTTTAAATGGATGAGATAATGCACAAAGGTGTGCATACTTGGTAAGTCTATCAACTACCACCATGATGACATTCTTTCCTTCGGACTTAGGTAAACCTGTGATAAAATCCATTGAAATCTCCTCCCAACGTTGACTTGGAATGGATAAAGGTTGTAGAAGTCCCGGGGTCTTAATTGTCTCCACTTTATTCTGCTGGAAAACCAAACATTCTTCCACAAACTTTTGAATATCAGATTTAAGGCCATCCCAAAAAAATTATTTCTTCACCCTGTGGTAATTTTTTAAAAATCCTGAGTGTCCTCCTAAAGGAGAAGTGTGCAATTCTAGAAGAATATTTTGTTTTAGTTGGGAATTCTTGCAAAGATATAAGCGATCTTTGTACCATAAGGAATCATTTTTCCAACTAAATGTATCAGATGTACTAGGATCTTGTTGCAACTTTTGAATGAGTGTCCATACATCTTTGTCCTTCTTCCATTCATCTCTTGCTTCAGTTATCCAATCTGGTTGGATAATAGAAATGGCACAAAGCAATGCTTCCACCTCTTCATTCTTTCTTGAGAGTGCATCTGCAACAACATTAAGCTTTTCCTTTTTGTAGATTATTTCAAAGTCATAACCCAACATCTTTGTGACCCATTTTTGCTGCTCTTCTGAAGATAGTCTTTGTTCCAAAAAGTGTTTAAGACTATCATGATCGATTTTTACCTTGAAGTGTCTTCCCATTAGGTAAGTTCGCCATTTCTTTAGTGCATGCAGTATTGCTAACATTTCCTTCTCATAAATAGGTTTCTGTAAATACTTCCCTTTGATTGGACGACTTTCAAAAGCAATGGGTCTTCCTTCCTACATTAAAACTGAACCAATTCCATTTCCTGAGGCATCACATTCCACAATAAAGGTTTTTGTGAAATCTGGCGTAGCTAGGACCGGTGCTAGGCACATTGCCTCTTTAAGATGTTCAAAGGCCTTAGTTGCTTCAGGAGTCCATGAAAATGCATTTTTCTTCAATAATGTTGTTAGAGGTGCTGCTATTCTCCCATAATTCTTAACAAACTTGCGATAATACCCTGTTAACCCGAGAAATCCTCGCAACTTCTTTATGGTTGTGGGGACTTTCCATTCCTTAATGGCTTTAATTTTGTTAGGTCTACTTTAACACCCTCGTGAGATACAATATGACCCAGATATTCCACCTCTTGTACTCCAAAGAAACATTTGGATTTTTTTGCATATAATTGTTTCTCCTGCAATAGTTTGAGCACCCTGTCAACATGTTCAACATGATCCTTCCAAGACCTGTTGTAGTTTAGTATATCATCAAAAAATACTAGCACAAATTTTCTAAGGAAGGGTTTGAAAATGGAATTCATCAACCCTTGAAATGTAGAAGGTGCATTGGTAAGGCCAAAAGGCATGACTAAAAATTCATAATGACCCTCATGAGTTCGAAATGCTATTTTTGGAATATCTTCAGTCTTCATTCTAATTTGATGATATCCTGAACGAAGATCCAACTTGGTAAAATAAATTGCTTGATGTAATTCATCCAATAATTCATCAATCACAGGAATGGGAAATTTGTCTTTAATGGTGAGCTTATTGAGCTCCCTATAATCCGGACACATTCGCCATGATCCATCCTTCTTGTGTACCAATACTACAGGAGCAGAGAAAGAACTTTGACGAGGTTGAATTATACCCGCCTCTAACATTTCTGCAATCATACGTTCAATTTCGCTCTTTTGGAAGTAAGGATATCTATAAGGCCTGATGTTTGGAGGAACACTTCCTGGAATCAAATGAATAGCATGATCATGATCACGAATAGGTAGGAGTCCTTTCGGAGTTTCAAACACCTTGGAATAATTGTCCAAGACTTGTTGGAGATCTGCAGAAATAGATGATTTTGATGTCGGAACTTCTAGTGAGCATAATTGTGCAATTACGCCTCGTTGTTGTTTCTTTAGAAGCTTTGTCATGACATTAGAGCTTATTATCCTTCCCGGCTTCCCTTCAATACCCCGTAATTCGACTTCCTTTCCTTCTGAAAAAAAATTCAAGAAAAGTTCTTGAAAATTAAAAGTTGTCGTCCCCAAAGATTGTAACCATTGTACTCCTAGTACAACATCAACACCTCCCATAGGAATGGAAAGCATTGGACTAGTCAATACATATTCCCCCATGGTTATCTTGATATTATGGCATTTTCCCGAGCAATTTATAGTTCCTCCATTTGCAACCATCACTTGAAATTCTGGTGCTGGGTATAGGAAACAATTTAATTCCTTGGCTACCTTACAATGAATAAAATTATGGGTGCTACCTGAATCAATCAACACTATTACCTTTTTCTTCTTGATTTGTCCTTCTATCTTGAGAGTTTGAGGAGTGGTAATCCCTGTCAGTGCATTACACGATATGGTCGGATTCATTTCTTCCTCTTCTAGGGCTGGTTCCTGGTGTATATCCTCTTCTTGTTCATTTTCTTCTTCCTCTTCACAATCTATGTAAAATAATTTCTTCTTAGCAAACTTATGACCTTTAGTGTATTTGCTATCACAACTGTAGCAAAGCCCTTTTTCTCTTTTTTCTTCCAACTGTTGTGGTGTCAACCTTGTAGGTTGTGGAAATCTAGGTGTAGCAACACTTCCTTCTTTATAGAATTGAGTGGTAGGCTTCCTTGTCGCCATAATTTTACATTCAACTTTTCTTGCCAACTTGAATGCCTTCTCCAATGAATCAGGTTCCAAAACATGAACTTCATGTTGGATGTTATCCTTTAGAGTGCCTATGAAGAGATCAATCCTGTGTTCCTCTGGAATATCAGTTACCCTTATATCCAATTTTTGGAAGTCCTCAATGTGCTGCCCCACTAAACCCTTTTGTTTGAGATTTATCAATTGGCTAAAGAAGGTGTTGCTCTTTGTATCCTCATAATGTGCTATCATTTCCTCCGTAAAAATTGACCAAGTGACAATTTTTTTACGGGAGCAAAACCATCGATACCATACAAATGTATTTTGTTCTAAATGTAAAGTTGCAATGCGTACCTTTTGTGTGTTTTGCACGTTATGGAGATCAAAATATTGCTCCATCTGTAGTATCCATGTTACAGGATCCTTTCCATCAAACTTCCTCATATCCATTTTTGGAATATGGTGGTTCTTCCCGCCAACATTAGAGTTTATGAAATCACGATTAACATTGATTTTTTTCTCATCATGAGGTTCTTCTACTATCTTTTCACCATTAGGAAACATTTCTTGTATCAACTTTGTCAAACCTTCGACTGTTTTTAGATCATTCTTCATGATTTCCATCTTATCTTCCATGCCAGCTTCCATGCCATCCATCTTAGCTTCCACGCCATCCATCTTACCTTCCACGCCTTTCTTCAAAACTTCCATTTCATTTTTTGTTTCTCTTTGCGAGAGTGAAATTTGTTGCACTTGCTCTTGTAATTTTGATAGATCATGTTGCAATTATTCATCTTCAGGAGTCATAGTAGAGCCTTCTGAAGGCTTAATGGGTGTTGAATTATTTTTACGGGGAATATTTTATAACCCAATACTGATATCTATTCTACAATATGCCCTTGGAATCAAATCAAATTGATTCTTCAAACAAGACTTATGCAATTCGGAAAAAAAAAAAAATACACACCTTTTTCTTGCTTTTGAGGAGCTCGATATTGAAATTGGATTATATTTGTGATTGTAGCACTTCAATATTTGATTTTTAGTACCACTATAGCCCTCTGAATTATCTTTCGAATGCCACAGGTCTAACCTGATTTGGATTCTCCAAGACAAAGTTGTGTCCAATCTCCCACAATGACCTAATTATGGACTAGTTCGGTAGAGAAAACTTGTACGACTTTCCACGTGTCACTGTTTCATCCTTCGTCTCTGAAATTGATAGCCAAGAAATTACAGTCCGTGTACTTGCGACCACTTTTTACGTCACTCCAATCCGATGCCCAGAGAGAGAGTTATTGAAATTTTCCCACGATCACCTCTTTGAGATGAAATTCAGAAGCTTGAAAAAGCACTACCTTCCACAGATCATATCTCCAAAAATATTGTGAACCAAGCTTTGAAATTATTTGAAGAATTTCTTCAGGATTTCAAATTCGCACCATAGGAATTTCAGATTCTGAACCTTCGTAGAAAAAAAGTTATAGCGCAAATGCCACGATGACCTGTTTAGGAGCCTGAAAAAAGACCTAACTTCCACAGATCATATCTCCGAAAATATTGCGAACCAAGCTCTGAAATTTTTAGAAAATCTTCCTCAGGATTTTGTCTTCGCACCCTAAAAATTTCCGCTTCTACAACGTCGTAGAAAAAAAGTTATAGCGAAAATTCCACGATGACCTGTTTGGAGCAGCGAAACCCTAGAATCCAAAGCTCTGATACCAAATGTTGTGTAACCAGCTCCAAAAAGAGAAGAAAAGAGATATCAACGCCTTAGAAATGAGCCACTTCGAGGGGGAAACCTCCAATACATTATGTTAGCACTCAAATCTACCTCAGGCTGAAATGAAGTAACACTCAAGGCTACATCAAACCACGCTCAGCCTCGTAGCTAGCCCTACGAGGACAGGAGAGGGCTCTCTCCGTCAATCTCGAGAAAATAAGCAATAGGATGCGAGATGACTTACAATAAGAACTGATTTTAGGCTAGTAAAGAGATAGGAATGTTTGATTTTTAGATTTTGTTCATACAGTTGCGGAAACTTGTCACTTTCCGCAGCTGCTGCAACTTTCCGCAGCTATTTTGTGGAAATCTATGTTACAGGTGTCCACGAAGGAAACGAGCCACATGGGCAGGCTAGGAATGACAAGGACATGGTTCGTGTCCTATTGGTTCAAGTAAATTTTTCAAAGAAAGCCGCAGTCAAAGCCATCCACGTGGAAGTCAACTATGGAGTTCTATGTCGGCTGGACTCTGTTTCGTGGCATATAAACATCCATACGGCCGTTTCCAAGCTTGCGGAGGTTAATTGACATCTGTGCAAAGTTCTGGAGTTGAATTCAAGCGCCCACCTTCCATAGATCAGTTTTCCAACATGGCCATACTCCTATATCCGTGGCCTTAGTGGTCTACGTGCTGGCTGCTATCATAAACTTCAGGAAACAGTTACATTTTATTGCTTTATAAAGAGCGTTTGCATACGCACGTGGAGTTAGTTGATAGTTGTTAGTTGATCATAGCTGTTGAGTTGATGTGCGTACTCTGTTATGTAGTGATTACGCTGCCTTGAGCCGTAATACTACCAGTCTGTAATGAATTGCTTTTTAATGTGAAGAACTCTGTTTTCAACTGAATTTGTGTTGAGGATCGTTACCAAAGCTGCGTAGAGGGCCCCTGCTCAGCCGAGGTTCTGTGTATTAATGTATATATTTTTCATTTCATTTCTTTAAGCAATCATTGTATCATAACCCATTACATGTTCATATTTCATAGTTGTTTCATTTCTGTTCATACATTTCTGTAATTTCCATTGCATTCCTGTCTTTTATGTTTTTATGATTGTTAAAACACTGATCAGTTTTCTTGTGCAGGTTTTAGGTAGACAGCCCGGGGCATTTTCATAGTATTTTTGCTAATGATATGAAAATGACATTATTCTGCTGCTAGTTTTCTTTCCACAGTCTTTGTTTAACTTCAGTCTTGTCTTGTGCACTTCAGTTTTGCTTATCTGATTCAGTAGTTAAAATTAGACATATTAAGCTACTCATAGTGTCTTCAGCTACCTCCGAAAGCCACAGCTGGACTGATGGTGAGGGGCCGCATGATGAAATGTGTAGTTTAGTATTAGTTTCCTTTCTGCAAAATTAGATATATTAAGCTGCTCTTAGCGTCTTCAGTTACCTCCGAAAGCCACAGCTGGACTGATGGTGAGGGGCTGCATGATGAAATGTGTAGTTTAGTATTAGTTTCCTTTCTGCAAAATTAGATATATTAAGTTGCTCTTAGCGTCTTCGGTTACCTCCGAAAGCCACAGCTGGACTGATGGTGAGGGGCTGCATGATGAAATGTGTAGTTTAGTATTAGTTTCTTTTCTGCAAATTAAATAATCAGTTACACAAGTTGTTTATGATTACTTCCGCAAGTCATAGCAGGTCTAATGATGAAGGGTCAGAAAATGAATTGATGTAATCTGATTTAGATTTATTTCATTGCAATTTTGAATTTCCATAAGCATAGTTTCTTTTGTGTTCAGTTGGCAGCAAGAATAGTTTAGTTTTCATATTCACTAGTTTCTTGTTTTGATTCATTAGATTAACAACACTTTCCATTTCAGCAGTTTACTTTCTTTTGTCATTGTAATTTCAATTTTCTTTTAAAGTTTCGAGATTGGTAAATCATTATAGGGGATATCACTTCCTTGAACAAATATAACCAAGCTTTCTTTTCACTTTAGAATTTCCATTTCACCTTAGAAAGACCATAAGCGACAAAAAGTTAAGAAAGAGGTTATCTTGCACATATAGTGCGCCGCACTTCATCAGCTTACGATTCCCGGATTGACAATTAAATGCAGCAATTTAGGACTCACTAAATTGACCAAACATTTTGGCGCCGTTGCCGGGGAAGTGTAACTAGGTAGCCAATTTCTTAAAAAAAAAACACATAAAATCATAAAAGAAGGGAAAACTTGATAACTTCTTGAAGTATGCTCTCCTCCTGCACCTAGTGTGATCTGGAGGATCAGAAAAGAGAGTTATTGGTTTAGTAATTTCTTAAGTATGCTCTCTTCTTGCACCTAGTGTGATCTGGAAGATCAGAAAGAGAATTATTAGCCCAACTTTTGTTAAAAAATATATAAAAAAAATGACATGCATAGAGAAAGAGATTCTAGGGGAAGGTTTATAGCTAAAGCCAAGAGTTCGATTTTCATAACTCCATATTCTTCAAGGCATAGACCAGATTCACCATCATCTACCCCTAGCCTTTAGATTTTTGGAAGTCAAGGAACAGCTGAATTAGAGGATTCTCCTACACCACCTACTAAAACCCACTTAGTCAACAAAGAGACTTTCTCTCATCCTTCCTTGGTAGAAGAACTAGAGGACTATAAGGACTCTAAAGAAGCTATCATGGGAGAGGAAGTAATAAATAGAGGTGGAGGTAGAGGAGGAGGAGATAATGAAGATAACAATGGTGAAGGAAATAACGGTAGAAATAGGGACGATTTTCTTGGATTCCCTATAGTTGATGAGGAAACTCATGCAACAATGAAAAATGTTTCACCATCTGTTCTCCCTAACTTTTATGGATTACGAAGTGAGGATCCTGAAACATTTCTGTTTGAGTTTGAAGTAGTGTGCCGAACTTATGACTATATGGAAGATTCTTAAAAACTCAAACTATTTCCTTCAACTTTGAAGGGATCTGCTTTGAAATGGTTCATGGGATTAGCCACTCAATCTATCAGGACTTGGAATGATATGAAACAAACATTTTTGGATAGATACTTGGACTATTGTATGCCCACCAATCACAAGGATGGGGTATTCAAAATGATGCAAAAAGAAGATGAAAATTTGGAAGACTTAATTGAAAGATTTCAATACAACTTGAAAAGAGCAAAGATGAGCAACTTAGATAATGAAACCTTGAAAGCCCTCCTATTAAAATCCATTAGAGATGAATGGATAGAAATTTTAAACATGATGGGTAAAGGAGACATTTCTCAACTCCCATTTCATGATATAACAGAACTATGTATCCAATTCTCAAGGGGAAGATCTAAAACTGGAAAAGGGCCTAGGGATTCTTCTCTTATTAGGGCTAACCAATCTGCAACTGGATCAGTAAGTAGGGCAGAGATTGGTAATATGCTTGATGAGTTTAAAACTGATATCTTAGGGGGTCTTAGTGAACAACTAGACACCCTTAAAATCCAAAACAAGCAGAAAGCAGAAACAGATGCTTTAGCCATCTTTTGTCAGAAATGTAGAAAGAAACATGCTTTAAGGGAATGTCCCTTGGATGCAAAAGTTGTAGAAACATGTATGATTTGCTCAGAAAATCATGAAATCAAGGATTGTCCTTCAATCCCTGGACTCAAAGCTGTTTTTCAAGAAGATCCAAATTCAATAGAGTCTCTCTGTTTTGTCGCAAGGAGACCTTGGCAGGGACAACAATCTCACGGGTTTAATAACCCTATGAATCTTCAAACCCCACCAAATTGGACTCCTTGGCAACAACCTTGGCCCCAACATCAAAACTCATATCAGCCATGGGTACAAGGAATGCAAAATCCTTATGGAAGATTTGCTCAATTTTATCAATATCCTCCATCTTTTCAAAACCAACAAGCTCCACAATTTCCAAGCCAAAATCCACAACAACTTTCATTGCCATTTCCACAACATCAACCTTCTCAACAAAATACAAATCCTCAACTCATGCTCCCATAACAACAGAAGACAAATCAACTTCCAGCTCAGCCATTGCCAAATCCTAACAATAAGAATCCTCAAACTACTTATATGGTAGAAGGACAACAATTTCCTACCTATATGATTGTTCCTCTCAACGATGTACAACTGAGATCTGGTAGAGTTTTAGAAAAACCTTCTATAGACATTCAAGAGCAAGATACCTCTGAGGAGGACTCTCTTCAAGTCGATAAGGGTTCTGAGGAAGAATCTCTTCAAAATTCAAAAATTCAAAAAGAAAAAGAAAAGCTAGCATCCACGACTCCTATAGTTGAGCAACATGTATCTTCATCTACACCTCCTTTTCCGGAAAGACTACAAATTGATAAGGGGGTGGAAAAACAAATTTTGTTGCCTAACTATGACTTTCTAGATGAATTGAAGAATGTTTGTATCAAGATTCCATTGCTACGAGCCATTCGAGAAATTCCTATTCTAGCAAAAACCATAAAGGAGTTGAGTTTCAAAAGACCAGGAAGAAAGCTAAAGGACACAAGAAGAATCCACCTGGTAGGAAAGATTGCAGACATTATGATGGGAAAAATTACCATGCAGAAATATGTAGATCCAGGAAGTCCAATTGTCAAGACACATATAAATGGGATAGAAATTCCAAACACATTGATTTACTTAGGGGCTGCTATCAACATTATGAGTAGACAAACTATGGAACAGTTAAAACTTCCTAACCTTCTTTTTACACCTACCTTATTGCAACTTGCAGATCGATCGGTTATTAAACCAGATGGTGTATTAGAAGATATTTCAGTCTCCTTAGATTCTTGGGAATATCCATTAGACTTTATGATTTTGACTCCCAAAAGTAATCTAGGAGGACATCCAATTATCTTAGGAAGACCTTGGCTGGCCACAGCTGATGCTTTTATTAGTTGTAGATCGGGAGACATGTACATTTCTAATGGTAATTCGACAAAGAAATTCAATTTGTATCCTCCCGCAAGAGCAATTACAGAAATAGGAGACAATGAATGGGTCGAGGATGAGAACACTATACAACCTGTCTTTACCATTTCTGAGATTAGTGAGGATAGTCAAATTCTGAACACATTAGAAAATTTTGAAGTAACTTCAGAATATGACCCCACACAATTTCAGTTGGAATCTGACATAGAATATTTATCATCAAGACAAATGTCTCTTTACTCTATGGAAGAATTTGGTAAGTCTGTTTTTGAGATTTTTCCAGAAAAGACATTGAATATCAATAAACATCTGGAGAAGTCACAACAAGAAGAACTAACCAGAATCTTGCAAAAACATTCTACTGCTTTTGCATGGGAGTATACTGACATGAAGGGTATTGATCCTAAGACTTGCATCCATCATATCTATATTGAGGAAAACAGTAGACCAATCAGACAACCTCAAAGAAGGATGAATCCAAATCTTAGGGAGATAGTGAAAGAAGAGCTCCAAAAACTTCTCAATGTAAACTTCATCTATCCAATTTCAGATAGCCGATGGGTTTCTCCTTTGGTTATAGTACCTAAAAAGAATGGTAAATGGAGGGTATGCATTGATTACAGGGAATTGAACAAAGCAACTTTAAAGGATCACTTTCCTTTGCCTTTTATTGATCAGGTATTAGATACATTAGCGGGTAAAAAGTACTTTTCATTTTTGGATGGTTTTAGTGGCTATAATCAAATTCAGGTAGCACCTGAAGATCAAGATAAGACCACATTTACTTGTCCATGGGGAACTTTTGCCTACCGAGTGCTTCCTTTTAGGTTATGTAATGCACCCGCAACATTCCAAAGAGCAGTACTAGGAATTTTTTCTGATCTAATCCATGATTGTGTAGAGGTTTATATGGATGATTTTACAGTTTATGGTAATTCATTTAAAGAGGCATTAGAAAATTTGGAAAAAGTTCTCATAAGATGTAAAGAAACAAACCTTTCATTAAGCCATGAAAAATGCTTTATGATGTTTACTGAAGGGATTGTTTTAGGACATCATATTTCAAGAGATGGGATTAAGGTTGATAGATCAAAGTTGAAGTCATCTCCAAGTTACCTATTCCAAATTGTCAAAGAGATGTTAGAAGTTTTCTAGGATTTACTGGTTACTATAGAAGATTTATAGAAAACTTCACTAAAATAGCATCTCCACTCTTCAAATTGCTTACAAAAGAATGTGAATTTAAATGGGATCCTGATTGTCAATCAGCTTTTGAAACTTTGAAAACAAGAATATCTGAAGCACCTATCTTGAGAGGACCAAAGTGGAAACTTCCTTTCCATATTTCTACAGATGCTTCAGATACAGCTCTTGGAGCTGTGTTGGGTCAAAAAGATTTAATTCCTTATGCCATTTATTATACCAGTAAAAATTTGACTCCTACAGAGTTGAATTATATTGTGACTGAAAAAGAGTTCTTAGTTGTTGTTCATGCAATTAATAAATTTAGACATTACATAACAGGCTATGAAACTTTTATTCATACTGACCATTCTGCAATTAGATATTTAATGAACAAACCTGTTACTAATGGCAGAGTGACAAGATGGATTTTACTTTTGCAAGAATTCAATATTACTGTGTTGGATAGACCGGGAAAACAGAATACAGTAGCTGATTTCTTGTCTAGGATTCAGAATACTAAAGAAGATTCTCCTGTAGAAGATAAGTTTCCTGATGAATATTTGTTTGCAGTAACTATTAAGACCCCTTGGTATGCGGATATTGCTAACTATTTGGTTACAGGGAAACTACCTTCACATTTATTTCCAAGAGAAAAACGAAAAATTATTCAGGAGAGTTCAAGATATTCATGGATTTCTAACGAATTGTTTAAAACAGGGCCGGATCTTGTGATCAGAAGATGTGTCAGGGAAGATGAAATGCCTGATATTCTTAAGGCATGTCATGATGAACCATGCGGCGGACACTTTGCGGACAAAAGGACGGCCTATAAAATCCTTTCCTTGGGATATTATTGGCCTTCTCTCTTCAAAGATGCAAAGCAATATGTCAAAAGGTGTGATAGCTGCCAAAGAGTAGGGAAACCTACCCTTTCAAATGAAATGCCATTGCAAACACAGGTACTCATTGAACCCTTTGAAAATGGGCTTTAGATTTCATTGGACCTATTAATCCACCATCTAAGCAAAAGAAGTATATATTGGTTTGCACTGATTATGTTACTAAATGGGTAGAAGCTAAAGCATTAGTATCTGCTACTGAAAATTCGGTTGTTCATTTTCTTTATGAGGATATTTTTACTCGCTTTGGTGTTCCAAGAGAAATTGTAACAGATCAGGGGAGCCAATTCACATCAAATTTGGTGGAGAAGTTGATGGAAGAATAAAAAATCAAGCACAGAAAATCTACTCCTTACCATCCACAAGCAAATGTTCAACTGGAGTCCACAAACAAAGTTCTTGAAAGTATCATTACCAAAACTGTTCATCTACATAGAAGAGATTGGGCAGAAAGGCTTCCAGAAGCCTTGTGGGCCTACAGAACTACATGGAGGAATACAACAGGACATTCTCCCTATGAACTTGTTTCTGGGAAAGAAGTCTTGTTCCCCATTGAGTTCCAAGTCAAGACCTTCAAGATAGCAGTTCAGTTGGGAATGGACTTATCAGAAGCTCAAAAGCATAGAATGGAGCAATTGAATGAGCTAGATGAGATCGGACAAGAAGCAATTCTAAGAACTGATCTAGTTCAATATCAAAGAACTAAGTGGCATGACAAATATATCAAAGAGAAGAAGTTTCAAGAAGGAGATTGGGCATTGTTATTTGACTCCAAGTTTAAAGACTTTCAAGGGAAATTTCAGACTCATTGGCTTGGGCCATATGAGATTGACAAGGTCTTTAACAATGGAGCTGTAAGAATCAAGACCATTGATGATTTTCAAACTCCTCTTTTAGTGAATGGCCATAGATTGAAAGTTTATCATAAGCCACTCTCTAAAGAGGATTTTGTCAAGTTGTTTCAAGAAAGTTCTGCAATCAGGCTGGTACAGAAGAATCCTTCTTCTCTACCAAGCTAGTTTTTGTTTTTCAAGTTAAAAAAAAAAAAGAAAAAAAGAAAAAAATAAAAATAAAAATAAAAAAATGGTATAAGCCTGAAAACCAATCATTGATTGGCAGTCTTATACAGAAAATATGGAGTGAAAATCAGGGATACCTGACACTCTATATTTTCCAAAAAAAAAAATTCTGTCTTTTATTTCATTTCATCTCACCACCCACTCCATTTCATTCCACTTCATTTCATTTCATTTCATTTCATTTCACTTCATTCCACTTCATCCCATCCATTCCATCAATAAAAATCTTTTTATGACCATTTCCACCTGGTCATTTGTCATTTGTTCATTTCTATTTCGGCCAAGTAATAGCTGTGTCAGTTTCCGCAGCTGACATCTGTTTCCGCAGCTGACTCCAGTTTCCGCAGCCAGAAGCAGATTCCGCAGCTGCTACTACTCTGTTTTCAAAAAGAATGTACAGTTAGTTGTTGTTTTCATAAAATCATGAAATAAGATGCAGGAGAGGATCAATGGGACATTCAAGACACTAATGAAGATCAATCAGTTGAAGACCAAGGGAAAAAGCAAGGATTCCAAAGGTATGAATAAAGTTTATTTCAAATAGTATAAAAAAACACATTTTTATGTAATTTTAAACTATGAGCTCTACCCATAATGCGCAATGATTATATTGACAGTCTGTAACCTTCCACGATCTCTATGTTATCCTCTTGCATTTATTCACAAACGGTTTTCATTATTGAAATTCCGACTCTTACTCATGTTCAAATAGCCCACCGTAGATAATGATACGTATTTGAGTTGACAAAGGACTCTTACAAGCCGCATAACTTCATAATCATTGATTGAAATGTGTTCATATTTATGACACAGCCACCAAAAATTCAAAATGCGGCCGAATGCATTATGCTTTGTTAACCTCTTTGTCGTGTCTCTGTCGTGTTTACAAAACCTCACTCTACTCATTCTCATTCCCTGTTTCACTCCATTCCGTTCCTTTTGTTCACTCTCATTCCCGTATATTCACCCACAGTCTTATTCCATTCTGTGTATGGTGCTCATTTTCGTTTTGTGATAACGTCCCCACAGCATTGTGCTCGACTCTGTATATCCCATTGTTTTATTTCCGCTTAAAACCCTCACAGAGGCAAGCCGTGAAGCACAGAGAAGTAAAATGGGAAAATTATTAAGGGCAGAGCCGGAAGGACCGAAGTTCATAGAGGGATTTTCACAAGCAAAAGAGATGTTGAGAAAAGCTAAATGGTTGCGTTTTATTCAAAAATTCCGGGGTTACCACAGAGAAGTTACCAAAGCGTTTGCAAGATCATTTGATGGCTCGGAAGCAGAAGTGGGAGACCTCAAGTTTTTGGTTAATGAAGCATCAATAGCAGCAGCCACAGAGCTTCTTCAGGAAGGAGAACGGTGGTTCAAAAACAAAAGTATCATTGATGAGGCATGGAGAACAATCCTCCGAAATCAAGGTATGGATATCACTGTTTTCAAAAGAGGAATTCCAGTGCATGCAATAAAAGATGAATGGGCTACTTTATTACTCATTGTTCAGAAATTTATCACATGTGAAGGCCACTTTGGCTCTATGTACATGTATCATACTAGGATATTGATGAATTTCCTTGAAAACCAAACTCTCAATCTTCCTTATTTCCTATTCAATAGCTTGAAGAAAATGGCTGTGACTGTGTAAAAACACCTAGGAGATGTAGAGCCTCATTTATATCATCATGGGCTTATAAAAATTTTGATTGAAAAGGAGCTAAAAGAAAGAAAAGATACATGGGAACAATTCCTAGTTAGAAACTTCTTTGAAGAACCTCAAGAAATTCCTGAAGGTAATTCAATTAGAAGGAGTAGAAGAAAGAAAATGGATGTTGAAACCCAAGATGCTCCTACACAGGAAGTTCCCGCAGCTAGCACAGCAAAAAGAAGTAGAAGGAAAAGAACAGTAGATGAAATCCAAGATACTTCTACTATTACTATGAAGAAAAATGATAGAGAAGAAAGATTGGTAAAAAGGAAGAAGAAGGAAATCAAAACTAAGAAGCCAAAAATATCAAAAGGGAAAGAAATTGTTGAGGTTGTCCATAAAACTTCTTCTGAAGAAGAAGAAGATCACCAAATTCTATCTGAGAGATTAATTTTTCTTCAAAAACAGTCATCTCTATCAAAAAAGGCAAAAACAGGAAAACAAGAACAAAAGGGTAGAGTACCACAGCATGTGAGGAGAAGCAGCAGGCTTAAGGGAAAACTGAGAAAAACACAAATTAAAGGTCCTCATTTCATTGATTTGGGTGAAGAGACATCTGAACAGTCTCCAACTGACCTTAGTCCATTTCAGTCAGTTAGTGAACCTGACTCCTTTCACTCCCAATCAGACAATGAGCGTACTCCATCTTATTCTCAGCAAAATATTGATGAAAGTTCTCCTCAGCCAAATTTTGAACATAATTCTCCCTTGCAGCATTTTGAGGACAGTCCAATGAAAAAGACACCGGAAGTAGACCCCAAACAGCAGGAGGTCTATGATTATATAGAATCCTTGGAGAAGGCAGCCACAGGCCCAAGTACCTCTTCTATTCAGCCTCATACATTGCAGGATGACTTGGTTCAGTCATTAAAACAGGAGATTTTTGAGCTTGAGCTTTTGAATCGGCATGTCAAAAATGAAAATGAAACACTCAAAGAGCAAGGCAAACTGGACAAGATTATCCATGACAATACTATGTTACATTTGGGTATTTGGCAAAAGAAAAATAAGAAGCTTAAAAGGAAATGCCAAAAATTGAGCAGAGCACTTGTGAATATCAAATTCAGGTGCCTCATGAAGAAACCCAGAATGATGGCAGTACCAAAGAAGAAGAGAAGGGGGTTAGATGTGTTGGCTGAAGTATCAAGGCACATGAATTGAACGGAGAGTGTCAAAATTTTGGTTGCATGAGGACATGCAACACCTTCACAGTGGGGGTATGTTGAGTCCCGAATTTGTCTCTTTTCCATACACTTTTCCATATCTCTTTCACTCATCTAAACCTCCAAAATTGTCAATATCATGTGCAAAAGGGTATCTAACATGGTTTTTAATTATGTTTGTGTGTTTTCTATTTGATTTAGATTTTGTTCATACAGCTGCGGAAACTTGTCACTTTTCGCAGCTGCTGCAACTTTCCGCAGCTATTTTGTGGAAATCGATGTTACAGGTGTCTACGAAGGAAACGAGCCACATGGGCAGGCTAGGAATGACAAGGACATGGTTCGTGTCCTATTGGTTCAAGTAAATTCGTCAAGGAAAGCCGCGGTCAAAGCCATCCACGTGGAAGTCAACCGTGGAGTTCTATGTCGGCTGGACTCTGTTTCGTGGCATAGAAACATCCATACGGCCGTTTCCAAGCTTACGGAGGTTAATTGACATCTGTGCAAAGTTCTGGAGTTGAATTTAAGCGCCCACCTTCCATAGATCCGTTTTTCAACATGGCCATACTCCTAAATCCGTGGCCTTAGTGGTCTACGTGCTGGCTGCTATCATAAACTTCAGGAGACAGTTACATTTTATTGCTTTATAAAGAGCGTTTGCATACGCACGTAGAGTTAGTGAATGTGAGTTGATAGTTGTTAGTTGATATAGCTGTTGAGTTGATGTGCGTACTTTGTTATGTGGTGATTACGCTGCCTTGAGCCGTAATACCACCAGTCTGTAATGACTTGCTTTTTAATGTGAAAAACTCTGTTTTCATAACTTAATTTGTGTTGAG